>CM031950.1:1056353-1384398 GCA_018749465.1 Paracanthobrama guichenoti | reverse complement strand
GACGGATCTCAGCGCGTTCGATTACAGCGAGCTTTCCAAAGTTTCAATGGCTCCTGATTTAAAACGTCGATTCCGCGGCCGCTACGCACTACACAGAAGCAGATAAACGGCCGTTTTATTTTTGCGTGAATCAGAATTGTTCCTACGCAGTGACCTTTCGCAGCTCGAATGCACAGTATCGCGTAGGAGTCGCTGTGTGCGCGGTGAACGTTTGATTTCTGCCTGTTTTCCTTCACAGCTTAAATGGAGTCACGGGTGGAATTCAGTCGAGAGGAGATCAACAGTACGGTATGGGAAGTTCCGGCAAAGTACATTTGCTTGAAGCAGATCGGAACTGGAGCGTATGGCAGCGTGTGGTGAGTTCCTGACAGACAGGTAGTCGCTCATGAACAGCATCTCAACAGGTTAACACATGAAGAAGGACGCTGTGTGGCAAGCCGCATTAGCATTCATTGCTTTCAACTAGCTAACTATTATTTTGTTAGTTTTTATAATTATATTAGTCATTAGTACTTGCTACTATCACAATAGTTACTCGTTACTAAATGGTTAATAATACGTAAGTACCACTATCTAACGTTAGTTAATGTTTACTAGTTAAAGCATAGCACCAGCAAGGATTGAAATTCATATTAGATAATAGGTAACTGTCCCATTACTTAATGAGTTAACTAATGCTAACTAACAATGAGCAATACATTATTTATTAATCTTTGGTTACTTTAGTTAATAAAAATACAAAAGTTCATTATTAATTCATGTTGACTAAGGTACAATCAATAATATTAAAAACAGCAGGCATGCACATCCAAAAATATGACAGTTAAACAACTTTTTGTGAGCAACAGTGCGCTAATTGTTTTGTATTATTATTACATTAAGTAATATTAAAATATGGCATTAACAATATACATTTTTGATGCTTTAGAAGTGTTTTTCATTGTTAGTTCATGTCATAAAAACCAAAAAAAAAAAAAAAAAAAAAAGATGGATGACGTACCTTCACTCTCTTCCATCTTCCATGGAGTTAAAGCTCCAATCTCCTCCCGAAGTTCCTCCGAAGAAAATATGCGTTGGTGCCTCAATGACTACTTCACTCAGAGAAGCTGTCAATCATAACGTCACACTCCGTTTTCATAGCATCAAATAACTAAAACCAAACTTATTTAATAAAACAAACACTTGAACTATATTGCATCCAGCCACCTGGGGCCAATCAAAACGCTTTGGCTTCACTTTTCAGGACTTTTGTGGCACGCTTGGTTCATGTTAACTATTTCTAATGTAGTTTACTTGTTAACAAATGGGAACTCATTGTAAAGTGTTACCTTCAGTGGCTAAAGTTGGCAATGTGTTACCGGTAACTGGAATAGTTACTTGTCACGGTTAAGGCGCTTGCACACCGAGTCCAAAATTATCGCCCCCGAAATGTCTGCGCGTTAAAAAATAAACACGACCTCACGTTGTGTCAATCATGTTTACACACTGCCTCCGAAACTTTCATCCGTCATTAAAAAAAATGAGAGGGGTTTGAGAGCAAGCATTTTGAGAGGGGTTTTGACAATTCAGAGCCACTGGATGATGAATACGAAAAACGATACTTAAAATTTCGGACTTGGTGTGCAAAGCCCTTTACACTTTATTTTAAGGTATAATTGTTACAGTGTAATTATAGATTTAAGTACTGATTAATACATAATAATAATTAACTACATGTACTTACTATAGGGTTAGGGTAGGGTTAGGGTTCGTTCAGGGTTAGTTGCATGTAATTATGCATAATTTACTGTTGTTATTATTATGGTAAGTACATATGTAACAAGGACACTGTAAAAATAAAGTGTTACCATTATCACTGTTGGGATAGTGACTAGTAACAAAGGAATACGTGTTAGTGACATCCTGAATAGATGCTATCTATAGGAAATTTTAAAAGATACTAATCCTGGTACTGTAATGTTGCACAGGACTTCATTCCTATAGCCTGGTTATAGCTTAAATCTTAATGGATTAACTTATAAATATTATGTGTTATATAATACACATAAGCAGGGGCAGTCTGAAATCAAACTTTGGCCTGATGCGATAACCAATAATAATTGGTTATGAATGATAACTGATATGATAGAAATCTATTTTGTTAAGCCTGTTTTTCAAGAAATCGTGTTTCAAGTGGAGTGTCAGATGTACTGAGCAGTTGATAAGATTAATAAAACAATGGATGTTTTGAAGGTTTTTCTATTAACTCTAGTTAGATATTTTCAACATCCACTACCGGCCTCAGACTGACATTGCTACTATTGTCACCAAATGCATTTCTCATATGCATTTTATATCATGCATTCCTAATTTTGCAGGCTTTTTGCTATGGATATTTATGTTCATCTGTGCTACTGTATTGTGTATTTACTATGGCAGTCATTAGAATTAGTCATGATATGATCTATCCCAGCAGCATTGACATTTCCTGTTGAGGGTTTGATGCCACAAAACCTTCATACCTGCTCTAAGATCAAGCACTGGTAAAAGTGGGGGACTGTGAAACCCACATGCTCTGACTGCTTAGTCTTTGCAGCAAAGCAATGTGTGTGGATTGTATCAGATAATCTGCTTGTGTAGATTCTTATTTGAATATTGCACTTTGTGTATTAGTTCCTGAATCTCTTACAGTTGGTTCTTGAAACTTTAACCGCAGTTCATGATGTTTGGGCATGACAGTGATTATTCTCTCTATCTTAGCTCGGCCATCAACAATAAAACCAAAGAGAAGGTGGCCATCAAGAAGCTGCACCGACCCTTTCAGTCGGAGATCTTCGCAAAGAGAGCCTACCGTGAACTGAGGCTACTCAAGCATATGAAACATGAAAATGTAAGTGTCGTCTATGCCTGACATGCCTTGAGGTCAGATCTTGTTGCTTATATTGTTAGTGCTAGATTTCAACACAACCAGAAAAAAAGTTTCAATGGCTTGAGTGGCTTTTGCAAGGCACAAAAGATTTGCATCACACCATACATACATTGTTTTCTTTGAGAATGGTGCGAGTATCAAATGTTTAGTTTAGTGGACTGAGTGTGTGTGCACAGGACAGCATACATGTGGCGCCTGGAGACATGATAATGATTGATTGCAGTTTCATAAACGGAGATACACAGAACACTGAAACCCAGGCAGCCTTACTCACTCTGTCCATCACCGTAATATCTTGAAAAGACTGTGACTCACTTCTTGCCTGTTTTTTGCTGTCCAACCCAAGGTAATAGGCCTGCTAGACGTCTTCACTCCTGCTTCCAGAATGGACGACTTCCAAGACTTGTAAGTCTTTAATGAGGCATGTGTATGTGAAATCTATCTGTCTGAGACATATTTAAAGAAATAATTCAGCCAAAAATGAGAATTCTGTCTTTATTTACTCAACCTTTATTTTTTTTTCATAAAACAACAGTTCATAGTGACATGCGTGATGTAAAAGAGCTGCATTAAGATCCTTTCTAATGTCTTTTCCATGGAGAGAATAACAGA
The DNA here is from genome assembly GCA_018749465.1 of Paracanthobrama guichenoti. Lineage (NCBI taxonomy): Eukaryota > Metazoa > Chordata > Actinopteri > Cypriniformes > Gobionidae > Paracanthobrama > Paracanthobrama guichenoti. Next base: position 1,380,878 of record CM031950.1, on the reverse strand, counting down.
TTATGGGTTTGAAATAATGACAGAATACATTTTGGGGTGAACTTTACCTTAAATAAAAATAAGCAATTCCTTTCTGTTTTAGCTACCTGGTGATGCCATACATGTACACAGATCTCTCTAAAGTCAAGGGCGTCCTTACAGAAGACCGTATCCAGTTCCTGGTCTATCAGATGCTGTGCGGACTAAAGGTCAAAGCAAAACAACATCTCACATAGAGAGGCCAAATTTTCCTAACAGGCATGATGCAACAAGTTTCCAATAGTTTCTTTCCACATGGAAAATGAAAATGCTGTGTGATGCAACACCACAAGAATAGAATTTTAATTGACTGCAGAATCTTCATGTGAATATGGAATCAAAATGTACTGTTTACTTTAATACATTTCCGTTCAAAAGTTTGGGGTCAGTAAGATTTTTTTTTAAGAAACTGATATTTTTATTCAGCAAGAATGCATTAAATTGATCAAAAGAGACAGTAAAGATTTCTATTTCAAATAAACTTTCTATGAATTAGGCAATCCTGAAAAAAATTTATCACGGTTTCCACAAAAATATTAAGCAGCACAACTCTTTTTAGCGTTGACTATGAAATCTTTATTAAGCACCAAATCAGCTAATTAGAATGATTTCTGATAAATCATGTGACCTGTAATTACTGCTAATTCAGCTTTTCCATCACAAGAGTGAATTACATTTTAAAATATATTGTAATAATATTTCACAGTATTACTGATTTCACAGTATTTTTGATCAAATAAATTCAGCCTTGGTGAGAATAAGAGACTTCTAAAACATTTTTAAAAATCTTACCAACCCCAAGCATGTTCATGGACTTACTGTGCATAATTTATCTGCACTTAAAAAAATTGCTCCACCTCTAAAACAACCACAATCCATTCATTTTCTGATGATTAAAACCAAGTTTTGCTTCCTTCATTTTCCTTTTTGCTAGAAATACATCATATTGTGGAAGTAAAATTTGTTGCGAATGTAATTTCTGTTGACTAAACATCTCAGTATACTAAAGTAACTGAATGTTTGAGAAAAAGACCAAAGATTTGGCACTTGTAAATCACAAGGCATTCACTAGGTCAGAACAGAAACATGTCCACCTGCAAACCCTTTAATTAATGCAAAACATTAGTACAGTTTTCATAAGTCAGTTTTGACGTAAATGTACAGTCGAATGCATAGCCTTTCAAAGTATACTTTATACGTGCGTGAACAAAGTGTACATTGCATGCTTGGTTTAGAAAAATTGTTCTGCATGCGCTGAGTGAAATTTATGTATGTGTAAAAAGGGAAGTTTGCTTTGGCCTTAGGATTATTGCCAGTAGGAATGTTAATACAGTCTTTCAGCTCAATCTTATTAGTGTAATCAAATACACAGTGTAGAATCTCATAATACTGATTTGTGGTATTTCTTTTTACTCTCTGTTTCCTCTGTTTCTCTCCACTCCACAGTACATTCATGGTGCTGGCATCATTCACAGAGTAAGTGAGACTGGCAGTGAATAAACAGCATCTGCTCATAATTATCATTTCCACACAGATCTGAATTAAAGACACATGGCATCTCTTGGGATCGTTGTAGCTCTTCGGGAGATGCAAATGTGCTCCATGGGGGAGATTTCATCTTCATGAATTACATTTACTTGCAGCTAATTCGCTAATATGTATTGATCAGTGGACTATCAACAGCCGTTAACTACACTTCCTCTCATTTGAGAAGCTTAAGATGATAAATACACTCACCTAAAGGATTATTAGGAACACCTGTTCAATTTCTCATTAATGCAATTATCTAATCAACCAATCACATGGCAGTTGCTTCAATGCATTTAGGGGTGTGGTCCTGGTCAAGACAATCTCCTGAACTCCAAATTGAATGTCAGAATGGGAAAGAAAGGTGATTTAAGCAATTTTGAGCGTGGCATGGTTGTTGGTGCCAGATGGGCCGGTCTGAGTATTTCACAATCTGCTCAGTTACTGGGATTTTCACGCAGAACCATTTCTAGGGTTTACAAATAATGGTGTGAAAAGGGAAAAACATCCAGTATGCGGCAGTCCTGTGGGCGAAAACGCCTTGTTGATGCTAGAGGTCAGAGGAGAATGGGCCGACTGATTCAAGCTGATAGAAGAGCAACTTTGACTGAAATAACCACTTGTTACAACCGAGGTATGCAGCAAAGCATTTGTGAAGCCACAACACGCACAACCTTGAGGCGGATGGGCTACAACAGCAGAAGAGCCCACCGGGTACCACTCATCTCCACTACAAATAGGAAAAAGAGGCTACAATTTGCACAAGCTCACTAAAATTGGACATTTGAAGACTGGAAAAATGTTGCCTGGTCTGATGAGTCTCGTTTTCTGTTGAGACATTCAGATGGTAGAGTCAGAATTTGGCGTAAACAGAATGAGAACATGGATCCATCATGCCTTGTTACCACTGTGCAGGCTGGTGGTGGTGGTGTAATGGTGTGGGGATGTTTTCTTGGCACACTTTAGGCCCCTTAGTGCCAATTGGGCATCGTTTAAATACTACGGCCTACCTGAGCATTGTTTCTGACCATGTCCATCCCTTTATGACCACCATGTACCCATTCTCTGATGGCTACTTCCAGCAGGATAATGCACCATGTCGCAAAGCTCGAATCATTTCAAATTGGTTTCTTGAACATGACAATGAGTTCACTGTACTAAAATGGCCCCCACAGTCACCAGATCACAACCCAATAGAGCATCTTTGGGATGTGGTGGAACAGGAACTTCGTGCCCTGGATGTGCATTCCACAAATCTCCATCAACTGCAAACATTTCTAAAGAATGCTTTCAGCACCTTGTTGAATCAATGCCACTTAGAATTAAGGCAGTTCTGAAGGCGAAAGAGGGTCAAACACAGTATTAGTATGGTGTTCCTAATAATCCTTTAAGTGAGTGTATATTTATATTACTATTTTACAACAGCTTCAGACATATTTCATCCAATTTGATTTAATATAATGTATTGCTGTTTTAAATTTTATTTTTTTATTTTTTTTACTGTTTTTGATCATTGATTATGAATCATCTTTTTGGGGGTCAAAATTCCAAATAAAGAAAAGTAAATTAATGTACAAACCATATTTGTAAAACATTTAATTAACTGGATTAACTGGGTAGTTAACTGATTATATGTAATCTAGATTACACAATCAGATTCCAAAAAATATGTACTTGTAATTAGATTACATTTAGTTTTAAAGGGTTCACCCAAACATTTAAATTAGCCCATGATTTACTCACCCTCAAGTCATCCTAGGTGTCGTATGACATTCTTCTTTCAGATGAACACAATCAGAGTTATATTAAAAAATGTCCTGCCTTTTCCAAGCTTTATAATGGCAGTGAACTGTTGCCTCGTTTTTTAAGTCCATGAAAGTGCATCTATCCATCATATAACTGCTCCACACGGCTCCGGAGGTTCATAAATGCCTTCTGAAGTGAAGCGATGTGTTTGAGAACTTACGGAAAAAGTGTAGTGCCTCTCGTAATTCAAAATGCTTATGCTACGTCTGACGAGCGTAACTGGTGTGCAATGTCGTCAGACATAGCGTAAGCAACTGCGAGAGGCACTACACTTTTTCCATAAGTTGAATACAGAAGACGGTCCGCCAGAAGTTAGAAATTTTACTTTTATAAAGTTTTAAATATGGATATTTTTCTTACACAAACACATCGCTTCCCTTCAGAAGGCCTTTATTAACCCCCCGGAGCCGTGTGGAACAGTTATATGATTGATAGATGCACTTTTAAAACTTCAAAAACGTTCACTGCCATTATAATGCTTGGAAGAGCCAGGACATTTTTTATCAACTTCTATCAAACCCCCTGCAGTTACTTCATAAACCCTGACGTAATGTAATGTTTAATGCACTTTATTTTGTTGATGACAAATGTCCAACATAATCTTTCTCTTTGTTTCTTTATATCAATATAGTACAAGGTTATTCTATTCAAATATTAGTAATAATCAAGTTACGACTAAAACTAAGGTCAAAGTAATATAAAGTAATCTAAAAGTAGTCTGATTATATTGCCTAAAATGTGTGATAGACATAGGATTTTCTGAAGACATTCTGACATTATGTATTATGTAGTGGATGTACACACCTTGTTTTCAGATTGAAATGTACAAAAAATAAAGGTACTCCAAGCTATTCATATCAGTGTGAGTTCAAGGCTTTTTGCTTAGAGTGAGCTTTCCTATTGTGCATTGTACTATGAGGTAATTTCCTGTTAAGTCAAGCACTGTCTGTACATGCTCAGAACTGTTTAAAGCCGCCCAGCTCACTTTGAATGTGAAAAATACAGCTTGTTGAATTCAGACTAAAGATTTGTTAAGAAACCCGCTAAGATCTTGTGTAATTGTTCAAGAACAATGTCTTTGTAGGAAGATTAACACCTTTATGCATTGCAGGACCTCAAACCAGGAAACCTGGCTGTGAACCAAGACTGTGAGCTGAAGGTCTGTGCCACCATTCTTTCACCATAAAAGAGAAAAGTGTAAACCCCAGGCAGTTGACAGTAACACCTTCCTTTGCTCTGACTGCAGATATTGGATTTTGGCCTGGCACGTCATGCAGAAGCAGAGATGACCGGTTACGTTGTGACGCGGTGGTACCGGGCCCCTGAGGTCATTCTAAACTGGATGCACTACACACAGACAGGCATGTTGTTTGTCATTCATTAAGATGTACATTCCTATTCAAATTATTAACAAGAGCTACTCAGGTGTTTTAGATTAGGCAAAACATTTGTTCATAAAATATGAGGTAACTAATTGTTGATTCAGTCGTCTGTTATGGTCCTATCTGTCCAATAGCACCTCTATTGGTCTATATGAGCATTTATAACACTCTCTCATTAGTATTCAAAGGTATACAAAAGTGGCCAGAAGTGATGTCCAGCCTAGGCAAACTGACATCTGCATCCTTTTATTCCAATATTATTAAAAATGTGTTGAAGCATATTGCAGATGTGCTTAAAGCTTATTGTGTGTGTGTGTGTGTGTGTGTGTGTGTGTGTGTGTGTGTGTGTGTGTGTGTGTGCGTGTGCGTGTGCAAAGCGCGTGTGTGTGCAAAGGTGCGTGTGCGTGTGCGTGCGCGTGCGCGTGCGTGTGTGTGTGTGTGTGATAACGCAATAAAACGCCAAATTGTGTGGATCATTTTTGGCAAGTCTGAACACATGCTAAAACGAGAGATCCATAGAAATATTAATAACTGATTATGTTGTAGTCAATGCATTTTTTTGCATAGTAAAATAAAACCTTGCCTTTTTTGCCAAATAATTTTCAGATAAATACCTTAACCAACTTAAGTGTTTTGTTTTTCCCTTATATTTTAAATATATAAAATATTTTCTCCTATTTTGATGGTTTAATTGAACTTGTAGGATCATTAAAAACAATTATCCCCTCCATACCACACTTTTATTACTGTAGTTCTAACACAGAACTGTTTGGATAGACATGCAATATCAACGTATGGACATCTTCCAATTATATGCATAAATTGTATTTCTAACAAATTGACATCTTTACCAAACAATCAAGTCAATATTCTATGAACCTTAAGGGATAGTTTACCCAAATATGAAAATTCTGTCATAATTTACTCACCCTCAAGTTGTTTCTTTGTTCTGCTGAACACAAAGGAAGATATTTGGAAGAATGTTTGCACCCAAGCAGATCTCGGCCCACACTGACTACCATAGTATTTTTTTTTTCCTGCTGTGGTAGTCATTGGGGGCCGAGATTTGTTTGGTTACTAAAATTCTTCCAAATATCTTTGGAAATGTGTTCAGCAGAAGGAAGACATTTTATACAGGTTTGGAACAACATGAGGGTGAGTAAATGTAAACTATCCATTTAAGGTTCATAGAATATTGAATTGATTGACTGACATTTTTCTTGTATTTACAATAAAGGAAATAAATTTAAATCCCACTAAATGTATTTAGGAAATGTGTTAATGAATTGTAATTAATGAGAAAGTCAAATATTTCTGCATTTGCTGGCTGTGGGATTGTTGTCTGAACTCATTCGCCTGTGACAGTACTGCACTGCATGTGCTCTTATGTTGTGATTGACAGAACTTGATAAACGAGCTCCTCTTAACCGTTAGAATAAATTAAGAACTCCATGTTTCACTATTCTACAGAGCCCCTAAAGGGACATGGTGAAGGAAAAAATATGAGATGGAGGAAAAGATATTTGTCAATTCTTTTGCGTTATCTCGCATATATTTTGTGTTCCCCTGAAAAACTTTGCGCTCCCTTGCAAAAACTTTGTGCAGAAGAGAACGCAAAAGCATTGACTTATTATTTTTCCTCCTACCATTTTTTCTTTTCTTTTTTTTCACCACCATGTCCCTTTATGGGCTCCATATTATTCCTCATGAATATTAATGGATTAACATTAATAGTTTTTACCGTGCTAAAAAGCACAAAAGCTCAAGTTGTTCCAAACCTGTATGAATTTATTTCTTCTGCTGAACACGAAAGAAGATATTTTGAAGAATGTCAGTAACCAAACAGTTGATGGACCCCATTGACTTCCATAGTATGGAGAAAAAATACTTTGGAAGTCAACGTGGACCATCAGCTTACCGCAGGTTACTGACATTCTTCAAAATATCTTCTTTCGTGTTCAGCAGAAGAAAGACATTTATACAGGTTTGGAACAACTTGAGGGTGAGAAAATTACTTTTCATTTTTGATTGAACTATCCCTTTAATGTAGATCTCAATCTTTAATTGCCAGTTATTCAAAATGTGCTCTGAATTTTTATTTTTTTATTTTTTTTTATTACTATGATCAATACTATATTGCTGAGTTCAGTATAGCTGTGTGAATATATAGTATGTCAAAGGGTTTGCATTCTTTTAAGGACCGGTGGTTGTAATGATGTATAGTTCAATATTTGTGATTGTTGCATTTTTTCCTCCTTTCTAGTGGACATCTGGTCTGTTGGGTGCATCATGGGTGAAATGTTCAATGGAAAAACACTCTTTAAAGGAAAAGACTGTATCCTTCAGCATTCACTTTGCTTTACTTTATTCTAGAGGGCTAGATAAAAAATGTCAATACGTCATTAAAGGAATAGTTCATCCATAAATGAAGTTCTGACATTATTTACTCATCCTTCATGTCCTTCCAAACTTATCTGTTGACACAATTTATATATATATATATATATATATATATATATATATATATATATATAATCATGTAGTTTTTCAAATATTCTACTTTTGGAAAAAATGACAGCATACAGATATGAGACATGAGGGTTAGGAGATAATTTTCATTTTTGGGCGAACTATCCTTTTAACATTCTGTTTCTTACTGTCACTGACATACAGGGACTGTCATTTAGTTAATTGTGATTGCATTTAGAAATGCTGTGCCCACTTATTCCCTTTTGTCTTGAACAGAAATAACTTGGAAATGACATGCTGTGCATTGCCTTTAACTTTAGACATTCAGACATGGATCAGTTGACTCAGATAATGAAAGTAACAGGAACACCAGGTCCCGAATTTATTGAGAAACTAGAAAGCCCAGAGGTAAGACAATTTCAGTGCAACCAAAGATAGTATCTTTAATACATGGTGTGTCTGAATCTTGATTAAACATGTGACTGATGTCTGATGCAACTCGGAATGAATTGCTAATGCGATGCGAAATAAGATGGTCTTGAATATTTCGGGAAAAATCTTCAACTTGAATTATTAACATATTGTGTGACAATTGCTGTAGCTACTGTGCTCAGCTGTCATCCCTGATCTTGACAAATGTCAATATCTCTTGACTGCTGTTAAATAGGCTAAGAACTATATCAGATCTCTGCCCCACTACCCACGCAAAGATTTCTCTACATTGTTTCTCAGAGCCAGTAAAAAGGTAAGTAATACCCCAATAAAATTACTCCTTTGTCATCTTGTCACATTTCTTGCTTAGCAAGAGACCCTTTTTCAGTGTAAAACTTATGATTTAGTTTGACTGCATAGTTACTGCCTGTCAATGTGATTGTGTTATTATTTCTGACAAAAATGACAAGATGCTTAGCAATTGCAACAGAGCTATTTAAGCAAGTTTTTAAATTTTTACACCAAACTTCAGGTAGAATGTCTGCTGAAGATATTGCCACATATTCTATACTATTGCACAGCACTGAAAACTTCTAGATTATATATTGCAACTTGGAATTTAATAGGCATCCACAAAAAATATGAAATGTCAGCCAAACATTTTACTGACATTACTATTCAGTGTTAGTTTTCTGTAACAAGCTTTGTTAGCTCTGCAGTTATTTATAGATTTGGTAACACCTTATAATAAAGGTTCAATTAGTTAAGTAAGGGATAATGTATACCCAGTCAGTTGTCATCGCAGATTATTACACAGCTCTGTGGAATACTTGATTCTGATTGGTCAATCGCGCATTCGAGTGGTATGTTATTCCCAGATAACAACCGCCAAAGTGAATAACACACTGCTCATCCGGGTACTATGAGTTATCTTGACCAGTACTACTTATGTGCTTAACGTGTCACTCCGCTGTCGTTGACTGTCTGGTGCCATCTTGTGACTGAAAAACATTTCACCACCACATGTTACAATGGAAGACTTCAAAGAGTTCACCCAAAAATGAAAATTAGCCCATGATTTACCCTCGTGTCATCCTAGGTGTATATGACATTCTTCTTTCAGACGAATAAAATCAGAGTTATATTAAAAAAAAGTCCTGGCTAATCCAAGCTTTATAATGGCAGTGATTGTGATGTTCTGTTTTTGAAGTCCAGAAAATTGCATCTGTCCATCAAATAACTGCTCCACACGGCTCTGGAGGGTTAATAAAGGCCTTTTGAAGTGAATCGATGAGTTTGTGTCAGTTTTTCTTCTGACTCGAGGGTGAGTAAATCATGGGCTAATTTTCATTTTTGGGTGAACTCTTTGAAGTCTTCCATTGTAACCCGTGGTGGTTAAGTGTTTTTCAGTCACAAGATGGCACCAGACAGTCAACGACAGCAGAGTGACACGTTAAGCACATAAGTAGTACCGGTCAAGATAACTCGTAGTACCCGGATGAGCGGTGTGTTATTCACTTTGGCGGTTGTTATCTGGGAATAACATACGGCTGGAATGCGCGATTGACCAATCAGAATCAAGTGTTCCACAGAGCCGTGTAATAACGTTAGTTAATGCGTTGGTTATTATGAACAGAATTTAATAATTTACGATAATGTTCTTCACATACTAATACATTTTTAAGATTCAAAGCTGCACAAATTAACATTGCATTATGAACAAACATAAATTAACAATGAACAATAGTATGTTTATAAATTAACATTAACCTAGACTAATAAATGCTGTATATATTAAAAAAAAAAATCCTAATGTATTAACTTCATGTAAACTAATTGAACCTTATCGTAAAATGTTTTTCTAGAATTGCAATTCTTCTAGAATATAAAAATGTAATTCCTGCAACTGGAAAAATACTCTAAAACACACACGGTTTCACATATTTCTATACGACTCGAATTCCCATTTTTAAATTTTTTAAATAAAATGAAAACTAAAAGACTTTCAAATCACATGAGCCAATATTTTATTCACAATAGAACATAGATAACATATCAAATGTTTAAATGTAGAAATTTTACACTTTTATCCACTAATTGAGCTCATTTGAAATGTGATGCCTGCTACAGGTCTCATAAAAGTTGGGACGGGGGCAACAAATGGTTAAAAAAGCAAGAAAATTTTGATTCAGCTGGGAGAACAACTAGCAACTAATTAATTGATATCAGGTCTGTGACATGATTAGCTATAAAAGGTATGTCTTAGAGAGGCAGAGTCTCTCAGAAGTAAAGATGGGCAGAGGCTGTGAAATCTGTGAAACGATAAAAAGATTGTGGAATACTTTAAAAACAATGTTCGTCAACGTCAAATTGCAAAGGCTTTGCAAATCTCATCGTCTACAGTGGATATCATCATCAAACGATTCAGAGAAACTGGAGCAATCTCTGTGTGTAAGGGACAAGGCCGAAGACCTTTATTGGATGCCCCTAGTCTTCGGGCCCTCAGATGACACTGCATCACTCATCGCCCTGATTGTGTCAATGACATTACTAAATGGGCCCAGGAATACTTCCAGAAACCACTGTCAGTAAACACAATCCGCTGTAACATCTGCAGATGCCAACTAAAGCTCTATCATGCAAAAAGGAAGCCATATGTGAACATGGCCCAGAAGCGCTGTCGTGTCCTGTGGGTCAAGGCTCATTTAAAATGGACAATTTCAAAGTGGAAAAGTGTTCTATGGTCAGACTAGTCCAAATTTGACATTCTTGTAGGAAATTACGGACACTGTGTCCTCCGGGCTAAAGAGGAAGGAGACCTTCCAGCGTGTTATCAGCGTTCGGTGCACACGGTATGGGCAGCTTGCATGTTTTGGAAGGCTATGAATGCTAAAAGGTATATAAAGGTTTTAGAGCAACATCTGCTCCCCTCCAGATGACGTCTATTTCAGAGAAGGCCTTGTGTATTTCAGCAGGACAATGCAAAACCACATACCACAGCTATTACAACAGCATGGCCTCGTCGTAGAAGAGTCCGGGTGCTGAATTGGCCTGATCTTTCACCTGTAGAGAACATTTGGTGCATAATTAAACAAAAAATGTGTCAATGACGACCACAAACTCTTCAGCAGCTGGAAACCTATATCAGGCAAGAATGGGACCAAATTCCAACACCAACACTCCAGAAACTCATAACCTTGATGCCCAGACGTCTCCAAACCGTTTTGAAAAGGAGAGGAGACGCTACACATGCCCCCGTCCCAACTTTTATGAGACCTGTAGCAGGCATCAAGTTTGAAATGAGCTCAATTAGTGGATAAAAGTGTAAAATTTCTCTGTTTAAACATTTGTTATGTTATCTATGTTCTATTGTGAATAAAATATTGGCTCATGTGATTTGAAAGTCTTTTAGTTTTAATTTTATTTAAATTTAAAAAATGTCCCAACTTTTCCTGAATTCGGGTTGTAGTTAGTTGGCTTATGTGTTTTAAAACTTGACTCTAATTTTATACTGGCATATTCTAGTACTTTAAACCAAGCTTAATCTGACCCAACTAGTCCTAATCAAGGATAAAAATGACAAAATATCTATAGAGCGCAACTATCGAGTTTCAGAAGTAAAAACTCCATTCAATTCATAGGGAAATTGATTTTTAATGATAACTTATACAATTTTAAAAACAGACTTACTGTGAACTATGAGCCTGCATTATTTCAACTTAGTTTTAAAATAACACTGAATTCGTGGTGAAAAACTACATTACCCATGATGCTGTACAAAAATTCCACCAATCAGTAAGTCGAAACAAGTAAAATGGCAGATCTCGTTAGCTCTGCCCACGCCCATGAAGCACCGTCCACAAATGACATAATCGTGTACTTCTTTCTATTCACTAAAGGCATTAAGTACAGAGTTTTGTACCCTTTTTGTATGATTTTTCAAATACTTGTATGCTTCAAATCAAAGCTTGTAATGTTATGATTCACCTCGTAGCTGGTTGGCTTGGTTCATGGCTTATAACGCTTTAATGAAGACTTTTTTTAAAATCCCTATGAAAGAAATGAATGGATAAAATACATCTGGAATACCAAACGGCATTGAAAAATGTGACGGGCACTAATGCACTGTATTGTCAAACAATAGCTCAGCTTGCCCTGTACTACAATAATGCTCACATAATAATACATGTATCAGCTCTTGCTATTCTAATGCTGTCACTTTGTTTCTGACACACTGTGTCCCTCATTACCACTGCACTGGTAACTAACCCCAGCGGTAGATCTGCTTGAGAAGATGCTGGTTTTAGATGCTGACACTCGTCTCACTGCTGATGGTGCATTGGCTCACAGTTATTTTGATGGCCTGAGGGACCCAGAGGACTGGCCAGAGCCCACATCATACGATGACAGCTACGACAATGCCACATTGCCCTTAGAAGAGTGGAAACGTGAGCAACAGCCGATATTACACAAATAGTCATGGCTGCTGTACTTTTATATTGACATAAATTGTGTATGCAAATGTAATGTGACAATTTTTTTCACAGGTTTATCATTTAAAGAAGTGAGGAGCTTTGTTCCTTTCCCAAGAAGAGATTCAAAGAGAAGAAACACACTCACGATGTCCCAGTGTTAGTGGGTCTGACATAAACGCTGTACTGTATTGCGATTAGGCAATTTAGTCTCCGCCTTGAAACAATTTAGAATGTTTATTCACTCCTTAAAAAGTATATGAATAGCAGTATTTTGTACAATAACCAACTCCTTTTGGAATATGTGGGATATCTGGGCTTCTGGTGAATGAGCATTTTATTTTTTAGTAATGTGGTAATGTAAAGTCGTACGATAGCTTTGTCTGGGAAGCAAAGCAGACCAAAATGTTCCTTCTGCTAAATGTTCTCCTTATGCTTTCCAAAAAAAAAGAAAATAAGTTTGAATGATACGAGGGTGAGTAAATGATGACAGATTTTTTTAAGTAAACTATCCCTTAAGTGTGCTATGAGGTCCGAAATGCTCTATAAAAGGATGTATTTTAGTGTTATGGGTCTTAAAATTCAAGATTTACAGTTTGTATACTGCTCAAATTTTGGGGTTAGTACGATTTTTTTTTTTTTTTTTTTTTTTAAAGAAATTAATACTTTTATTCAGCAATGATGCATTAAATTGATCAACTGACAGTAAAGACATTTATAATGTTACAAAATAAATGCTGTTTTTTTTTTTTTTTTATCAAAGAATAAAACAAAATGTATTGTGGTTTCCATAAAAACATTTTTAGAATGATTTCCAAAGGGTCATGTGACTGAAGACTGGAGTAATGATGCTGAAAATGCAGCTTTACATTTTTTACATTTAAAAATATATATTAAATTGTAATATTTGACAATATTATTTTTTTTTTTTTTTTTTTTTTTTGATCAAATAAATGCAGCCTTGGTGAGCATAAGAGACTTGTCAGAAATATTTTTAAAAAATCTTACCAACTCTAAACTTTTGAATAATACACTACCCGGATGCTGTTTGGATTTAAATAGGCAAATGCTTAAGAGTCTATGATTGGATCATTACTGCAGTGATTATTATGTTTCTAGCATATTATATGTTTGTTAGCAGTTTTTGCACCAAAAATTATGCACCTCTTGATGGAAATAAATGTGATGTTTTTCCATCAAGAGGTGCATCAATTTGTGGTCAAGATCTTTATTGACAATGCAAGAGTCCAGCACTCTGTTAAAGTCTCCTCCAGCACATCCCAAAGACTTTCAATGAGTTTAAGGACTGGACTCAGAGGTGCCAATTCATGTGTGAAAATTATTCTTCATGCTCCCTCCCAACCATTCTTTCCACAATTTAAGAATCGTGAATTGTCATCCTGGAATATGGCCGTGATGTGTCTTCCTACATCGTTGTTTAAGAAATGAAAAGCTACACACTCCATCAATTAGGGTTAGAAGGACTGATGCCAAACATATGCTAGAAACATCATAATCACTCCAATCATAGCCTTTTGCCTATTTAAATCCAAACAGCAACTTTTTTGGCCAGGCAGTGGATAAAAAATATATAAAATGTTTGTCTTTCTATATATATTCTAATAAAAGTAAATGCTGTGTCTGAAGCTTTCAGACACTGTAACCACTGTTACTGACTTCAGTTAAACACTTAAGTATTGTAAAATGTTTACCTACTTTAAAGTCAACATGAAATAGCAATCGCAACCCATTTTACTTTGATAATCTGGCATATTTCGAAGTGAAACAGGATACGCTACTAGTAAATTGTTTTCTGGCATTGCCTGTTTTTCTAGCTGGGTTTTTATCCAGCGGGAATTGAATGAAGAGTGAAAACTGGGTGTTAAAGTCCCATTCCATAATGAAGACAGGTGGTTAAAGGGGATGGATTTAGAAATAAGAGGGACTGTTAAGTACAGTTACTGCATTGTATTGAAAAATTAAATGGACAAACATTTTTATTTGGATTAACATGCACAGACAAATTATTCACATTAAGACCCAAGAATGAGTATTAAGACCGTACTTAGGGTCTGTTCTAATCTCATGTTGACTTTATGGCTTGGTTTTGCCACCTTCAAATCCTTTGAAAAGTGTGACAGGATGTTTAGCTTGTGGAAGTGATTGGCTATGGCAAATGGCACATCAAGGTATTGAGTAGCACATTGGCGTTAGAGATGTTGTCATAAAATGTGGCATAAAGACTTGTTGACTTATTTTTCTATTATTTTAGTGTCATAATTGTTTGTTGTATGTCATAATGCATGCATTAACTCAACCGTTCTTGAAATATACCCATGTCTTGAAAACAGATAATGTGATTTTTTTTCTTTTCTTCTCTCTCTCTAGTGCAAACTGTGTTTGTACATGCCTGGGTTCTTGATCATATTGACAGAAACTATTTATCTAGTAATATCCTATTTGCTCACTGGCCTAATATCTGCATCTCTCCAACCAATCGAACTGTATGTATGCATTACGGATGACAGGTCGTTATGAACTGTGACCATAGCATGAACTGTGTGGGAAGCACACCTGCACCTTAGCACACTCAAGTGTCACAAACTTCAAGCCCGTATTATGAGTTAAACACTAACGCAATGCTTTATTAAATTAGACGTATCGCTGACAGAGTAGATGGCCTTCTTTTCCGAAGGGGCGTGTTCTTACTATCTCGACAGAAAGCTCCGCTCCGCTCCGTTCTGCCTGTGTATCTGGCGAGCTACTAACTATCTACCCAGGCAGCGAGCGACGGTTGTAGTAGTCGAAGCTGAAAATAGCCAGCTAGCTTTGCTGCTCCCGTCTAATCCAACTCAAGAGTCGGTCAGAAGTTAAAATGCTTGAAATGAACCCAAATTCATGAGTGCGCAGAAGACATCTGCAGGAGGAAATTATGGAAGACTGAGAGACGAGGGACATTTTATCGGCGAATTTTTACCGGCTTTTCGGCCAAGCCGCCAGCTTAAACAGCCTTCGCAAAAAGCTTCTGCTTCTCTACGGAAGTTGTGGTCGGAAAATACGGTAATTTCTCTGTTTTTTATAGTGTATTTTGTGTGTGTTACCAATTCAACTTGTGAAGTCAATGTCAACGGTCGCTTAGCTGAGCCGGCTGGTTGGTTACCGCACGCGGCGTTACTGTGCTGATTACCCGGGCTAGAGCGGCTAACTAGCCCGCCTGCTTTAGCCGCCTCGGCGTTTCGATCGTCTCTGAGTTTATCAGTAAGCATGTTCGTATATGCGCTGTGTCAGAGGAACTGTTTTATGATTTTAAGTGGTAACGATGTTGTCATTGTTTATTTTTGTGTTAGGGGTTCTCGGGAAACTTAACTGAATCTGAAGTTCTGTTTGGACTGTAAATATGGCTGACGTTTCGTTCTAGAATCGAGGACGCTCAACCTAACATTTTGCTTGTGTTATACTTTTTCTCGCCGCTGATTGGCTAGACGGAGAGGGTGCACCCCTGTGATTGGTTGTCTAAGTATGTGGGATTGATAAACTTCGCAGCCTCTGGTGGTCGTCTCACTTCAGTGACAAATTCCTCAAAACTCCACTTTAAGTTTTATAATATGCTTCTTAAAGTGTTTGAGGCAGCTGTTACGGATGTATAACGGCGACGTGACCCTGTATTACAATTTTAACGCGTTTTAGTGTTGAGAGAAAGAGGGTGAACTGCTAGAGGCCTTGAGATCAAAAGTCCCGCCCATTGGACAGCAAAAATAAAAACATACTTAAGTTGGCGACCGGCCTGAACTTTATCCTGCCAATGAATTTTGTGTAATCTAATGTCGTATGCTGAACTAAATTAGCAATGAATATATTTGCATACGTGTATATTTATTTCATTTAGAAATGTATGGATTTATGAGTTTGAATATATAGTGAACGATTGTATGTTTTTTTTTTTTTTTTTTTTTTTTTTTTTTAAGAATTTGAAATATTTATTTGCTATGCTGATTACTTGGTCACAACGAGTTTTCCGTTTAATTTAATATAGTATTGTTTATTCTATAATGTAGAATTTTTTCTATATTCTTAACTTGTTGATGGAATACAAATACAAATGTTCTTTCACAAAATATAAGGAGCATTTTTTAACAGAGCGACTGGTTAAATTATGCAGACTAAAAATAAAAGTGTGGCAGAGTATAATAACATATATTAAGTATAATACTCAATAATAATAATATTACAGGGCATAAATAGTCTTTTTATTTTATTTTTTACATTCATACAAAACACTGCAGTATTGTGTAATTGGCTTATTAGCGCTTTTGAATAGTAACTCTTAATTTTCTATCATGTCGTTTATTCTAGTATGTAACACAATTATTACATTTTGTATAATTTTTATTAACACCATGCATACTACCATAATACAAATATTCTCTCACAATATATAAGTAACTAAATGTGTACAAAATGTGTTTGTGCAAACAATAGAATGTTTTTAAATTGTGCATTTAAAAAAAAAAAAAAAAAAAAAAAAGTGTGGCAGAGTATAATAATAATAATATACACCAATCAGGCATACAATCATGACCTAATAATGTCCTAATATTGTGTTGGTCCCCCTTTTGCTGCCAAAACAGCCCTGACCCATAGAAGCGTGGACTCCACTAGACTCCTGAAGGTGTGCTGTGGTATCTGGCACCAAGATGTTAGCAGCAGATCCTTTAAGTCCTGTTTGTTCAGCACATCCCACAGATGCTCGATTGGATTGAGATCTGGGGAATTTGGAGGCCAAGTCAACACCTCAAACTCGTTGGGCTCCTCAAACCATTCCTGGACCATTTTTAATTTGTGAGAGGGCACATTATCCTGCTGAAAGAGCCACAGCCACCAGGGAATACCGTTTCCATGAAAGGGTGTACATGGTCTGCAACAATGCTTAGGTAGGTGGTACGTGTCAAAGTAACATCCACATGGATGGCAGGACCCAAGGTTTCCCAGCAGAACATTGTCCAAAGCATCACACTGCCTCCGCCGGCTTGCCTTCTTCCCATAATGCGTCCTGGTGTCATGTGTTCCCCAGGTAAGCGACGCACACGCACCCGGCCATCCACATGATGTAAAAGAAAACATGATTCATCAGACCAGGCCACCTTCTTCCATTGCTCCGTGGTCCAGTTCTGATGCTCACTGTTGGTGCTTTCGGCGGTGGACAGGGGTTAGCATGGGCATCCTGACTGGACTGTGTCTATGCAGCCCCATACGCAACAAACTGCGATGCACTGTGTATTCTGACACCTTTCTATCAGAACCAGCATTAACTTCTTGAGCAATTTGAGCTACAGTAGCTCGTCTGTTTGATCAGACCACACAGGCCAGTCTTCGCTCCCCACGTGCATCAATGAGCCTTGGCCGCCCATGACCCTGTCTCCGGTTCACCAGTGTTCCTTCCTTGGAGCACTTTTGACAGATACTGACCACTGCAGACCGGGAACACCCCACAAGAGCTGCAGTTTTGGAGATGTTCTGACAGTCGTCTAGCCATCACAATTTGGCCCTTGTCAAACTCGCTCAAATCCTTACTCTTGCCCATTTTTCCTGCTTCTAACACATCAACTTTGAGGACAAAATGTTCACTTGCTGCCTAATATAGCCCACCCACTAACAGGTGCCATGATGAAGAGATAATCGGTGTTATTCACTTCACCTGTCAGTGGTCATAATGTTATGCCTGATTGGTGTATATTAAGTATGATATTTGTTAATAGTATTACAAAATATAATAGCCTTTTTCTTTTATTTTTTTACATTTATACAAAACACTGCAGTGTTGTTTAATTGGCTTATTTGCTCTTTTGAATAGTATAAATAATGCAACAATGCATATTAGCATAATAAAATTTGAAATGTTCTCTCTCAGTATATAGTTAACCAAATGTGAACAAAATGTGTTTGTGCAAACAATAGAATTTATATGTTTTTGAATTGTGCAAATAATGAAAACATAAATAAAAACATGGTATGATAAAACAACAAAACAAAAACAGGGTGCTCATCTTATCAGTATTATATTTAACAATAACAGTGTTGTTTAAAGTCATGTACAAAAGGAAAAATAAAAAGTTAAAAATAATCATCAGCATGTTATGATGCGGGTTGTGACCACATCCAGGAAATGAGAGCATGCCGTATTTACAGACACACGACTCAGGCGACCAATGTGTGATGTGAGAATTGACTGTTGACTGTTTGCCATGGCAAGACATTAAATTAAATGGCACATTGGTATTCTCATGTTTTGAATACAATAAATCTTATCTTTGCTGTTTTTCTTTTTTTTTTTTTATACAGATCAAGGTACAAGGGGCTGCGTGGGGTGAGTGCCCATGAGAAAACCACGACGGAGGGGAGGCCTACCCGGGGGCCAAAGTGATGCCGCGGACACGGGTACATCAGGTATGGGGGCATCACAGCCACGCTCACCCTCTCCCTGCCGGTTGAAAGTTTCACCCACCAGAGAAACCCTAACGTACGCACAGGCACAGAAAATTGTAGAAGTGGACTTGGATGGAAGACTGCATCGGATCAGCATCTTTGACCCCTTGATCGTGATCACTGAAGATGAGATGACTGCTCAGGACATTGCGGAGTGCAACAGCAACAAAGAAAACAGTGAGCAGACGTCGGTGACCACCATTGTCAGTTCACCGCGTCGATCCGTGCCCCACAGGGGTAAAAAGAAGGATGTGAAGCAGTTGTCATCGTCGTCTTCGCAAAACCACTGCTCCAACTCTCATGGACAATCTCAGACGCAGTCAAGTGTGAACAGCCACCACAGTGCTTTACCCAAGCCTACTTTCAGAGAACAGGACTCTTTTGAACCGGTGGAGGCGCCTCCTCGCCCTTCGGCATACTACCGCTACATTGAGAAGTCCAGTGAAGAGCTGGACACAGATGCGGAGTATGACATGGATGAGGAAGACATGGCCTGGCTGGAGCTGGTGAACGAAAGACGGGCATCAGAAGGCCAGCCACAAGTATCACCTGACACTTTCGAACTCCTGATAGACCGTCTGGAAAAGGAGTCGTTCTTGGAGTCACGAAGCCAAGCGCCCTCACAGAGCGTCATTGACGAAGACGCCTTCTGCTGCGTCTGTCTCGACGATGAGTGTCTCAACAGTAACGTCATCCTGTTCTGTGACATCTGCAACCTGGCTGTGCACCAGGAGTGTTATGGAGTTCCCTACATCCCAGAGGGCCAGTGGCTTTGTCGCTGTTGCTTGCAGTCGCCCTCTCGGCCCGTAGACTGCGTGCTTTGCCCAAACCGGGGCGGAGCATTTAAACAGACTAGTGACGGACGATGGGCACATGTGGTCTGTGCTATTTGGATCCCAGAGGTGTGCTTTGCCAACACGGTCTTCCTTGAGCCCATTGAGGGCGTGGACAACATTCCACCGGCTAGGTGGAAGTTAACGTGCTACCTGTGCAAGCAGAAAGGTTGTGGAGCATCCATCCAGTGCCACAAGGCCAACTGCTACACGGCCTTCCATGTGACCTGTGCGCAGAGGGCAGGACTCTTTATGAAAATAGAGCCAGTCCGAGAGACTACTGTGAATGGGTCTACGTTTTCGGTGAAAAAGACTGCGTTTTGTGAGGCGCACTCGCCGGCTGCGAAGGATGGGTCGGATGATGAGGAAACCGGGGGGAAGGTTTTGGGGTGTAGGGCTAATAGGGGTCGCAGTGCCTACACACAGACGCCACAGCTGAAGAAGCAGCGACGAAGCAGTAAGCTGGATTCTAAGCAGCAGCAGAAGAAAGGAAAGAAGGAAGAGGTGTGCAAGAAAGTCGCAACACCACTGGTCACTGTCCCAGAAATACCCACTCACAGGTAAATACTTGCGTATGGAAAGGGAAATATATATATTTTTTATTTTATTTTATTTTATTTTGCATGCATTCGTTGCATACATATATATTTTTTATGTTAGCTTAAAAAACATATGCAAGTATACATATTTAAAAATAATAACCCTTTAAATATTTAAGTAAATCTTTGTTCACTCAATAATTCTGTCATCAGTTACTCACCGGAATCATCTTCAGAACACAAGTGAAGATCTTTTTGATGAAATCTGAGAGATTTCTGTCACTCCATTGATGCTTCAAAAAGTTAATAAAGAGATCATAAACTAATCCATATGAATCGAGCGGTTTAGATAACAACATTTTCTGAAGAGACATGATTGCTTTTTAACATATTTAATTTAGTCTTTTATTCACATACAAACATTAATCAGCGAACATAAACAGAAGCTCAGCCGAACCTGCTTGATGCACTAGAACAAACCTCATTGGTTCTTGCTGAAGCTCAAACGTGCTGCGTAACACGAGAATGAACATCAGTGGTTCCTGAGGAAGCTCAAACATGATGTGTAACACGAGAATGAACCTCATTGGATCTTGCACGTCACGTGAACATACTTCTGTTTACCACAACTGAAGTGTGAGTTGATGAATGTTTAAATGTGAATAAAAGCCTAAATTCAATCTGTTCATCATATAAAGCGTTTGGAAATTGAAAATTTGGACTAGACTGCTCAATTCATATGGATTCATTTTACAATCTCTTTATAAACTTTTTGAAGCGTCAAAGTGGTAGTTACATAGCTGTCAATGGAAGGACAGAGAGCTCTCAGATTTCATCAAAAAGATCTTCATTTGTGTTCTGAAGATGAACGAAAGTCTTATGGGTTTGGAACGACAGGAGGGTCAGTAATTAATGACAGAATTTTCATTTTTGGGTGAACTATCCCTTTCATAATTATGTAATTATTTTGTTGATGTTTTTACAGATTGAACAAAATTTCTAAAGATGTGATCATACAGAGGAAGAATCAGTTCATGCAGAGACTTCACAACTATTGGTTACTTAAGCGTCAGTCACGCAATGGAGTGCCTCTCATTCGCCGTTTACATTCGCATCTGCAGGGCCAGAGGAGTGCAGAACAGGTCAGTTTTTAAGCATATTTAAATGTTGTGGGTAGGGCTTCATGATTTGGGGAAAAAAATCAAAAAATCTAATTGCATTTTTATTCTGATAAAATGTTGTATTATTTTTTCAAAGCTCCAGGTTGACAGTGCTTGTGTATAGGGCTGCACAATTTGTCCAAGCATTTTGTTATTATATATCAATATGACAATAATAATATGATTATTTGATAACTCTACTATATACTGTATTTTTAATATCTCTAATTAATTGTGTAGCCCTATTTCTATCTATAAGCCACACCCCTTAAACACAACTTCAGTATTATTTGTTTTTTGCTTAACTTTGGCTCTTATAAACTGCATATAGGCGGAGCCAGATGAAAAGCTGAATGCGGTGAGAGAAGAGCTGAAATACTGGCAGAAGCTTCGTCATGATTTGGAGAGAGCACGACTTCTGATTGAGCTCATCCGCAAGCGAGAGAAACTAAAGAGAGAGCAGGTAACATACTGAAACATTTCATATGATTAGTGTGTATTCTAGTTATCTCTGCACTCATATTTACAGTTTCCAGAACTCAAAATGCCATTAGAACTTCCATTAGAACTCGACTCGGAGATGGCCGTTAACGGAAGTCAGTGATTATAGTTTATAAAGTTATAAATATGGATATTTTTCTTGCACTTCAGAAGGCCTTTATTAACCCCTTGGAGTCGTATGGATTACTTTTATGATGGATAGATGCACTTTTCTTGGGCTTTACTATTCACTCCCATTATAATGCTTGGAAGAGCCAGGATATTTTTTAATATAACTCCGATTGTGTTCGGCTGAAAGAAGAAAGTCATATACACCTAGGATGACTTAGGGGGTGAGTAAATATGGATAATTTTCATTTTTGGGTGAACTAACCTTTTAATATTAACAATTTGTTTAATGTAAATGTGATGCCCCTCCTCATGAAAATTAGAATTCATGAGGATCAAGTTTATACTAGTTTTCGATTTGGTTTTGGAAAATGATTCTCAGTTGCTCACTCCCAATAACCGTTTCAAAATTTATAGCTGTTATCAAAGAGAATACTCAATGTGGTAACCCAGAATTTTTTCTTGCTGTAGACAGTCGAAGCTGTGTCATTGTGAAACCATCACCACCCTGCTGTTGCCATTGCACTGCAGTGTAAAACGGCCCTAAGACTCAAGCTGTTACTTGATTTGGCAAATATTGTAAGCTAGATTGGATATAGTTATTTCTTTAGCTTTGACTTGGCTGCTTCAGCGCACTTTTGACATCTTATACAGTGGATGAAATTGATGAAGACATTTTTAAAGTGAATACATTACATTTCAGCTACTTCCTTTGCAACTAATTGGTGGTTGAAAAGGAAATAATCTACAAGCGCTAGTGTAACTGAACACACACTGACAACACCATGATTTGCTACTTGCTATTATAATGTTATTATAATTTAGAGGGGGGGGATGTTTACTTTGGAAAGAACATTTTATTATACAGACAGCTCACAGACTTGAATTAATCTAACCTGTTACTGTTTGTTTAATGACATCTGCTTATTTCTGTATGTCACCTTGACCATATAAAAATTAGCCAGGTGTGTCACTTTAACCATGTGTTTCTTCTGTAGGTGAAGATTCACCAGGCTGTGACTGAGCATCAGTTAACTCCGGTCCTGGTACTGCTGCGGTCCACTTTAGACCAGCTTCAGGAGAAAGATACTGCAAACATATTTGCACAGCCTGTCAACTTGAAAGAGGTCTGTCTATCTATATTTATATACATTCATACACACAAATGTTTGGGAGTTTTGGTGAATGCTCACAGTTTACAGTATAAACTGAAATATTGTGAAATATTATTACAATTTAAAATGGCTATTTTCTGTTTGAATATACACCGATCAGGCATAACATTATCACTGATCAGGTGAAGTGAATAACACTGATTATCTCTTCATCATGGCACTGTTAGTTGGTCGGATATATTAGGCAGCAAGTGAACATTTTGTCCTCAAAGTCGAAAAATGGGTTAGGGTTAGGATTACAGGACTAAGTTGTGATGGCTAGACGACTGGGTCAGGGCATCTCCAAAACTGCAGCTCTTG
Source organism: Paracanthobrama guichenoti (assembly GCA_018749465.1). Taxonomy (NCBI): domain Eukaryota; kingdom Metazoa; phylum Chordata; class Actinopteri; order Cypriniformes; family Gobionidae; genus Paracanthobrama; species Paracanthobrama guichenoti. Next base: position 1,357,673 of record CM031950.1, on the reverse strand, counting down.
TGGGGTGTTCCCGGTCTGCAGTGGTCAGTATCTGTCAAAAGTGCTCCAAGGAAGGAACAGTGGTGAACTGGAGACAGGGTCATGGGCGGCCAAGGTTCATTGATGCACGTGGGGAGCGAAGGCTGGCCCATGTGGTCCGATCAAACAGACGAGCTACTGTAGCTCAAATTGCTGGTTCATGCTGGTTCTGATAGAAAGGTGTCAGAATACACAGTGCATTGCAGTTTGTTGCATATGGGGCTGCATAGCCTGCTGACCAGTCTGGGTGCCCATACTGACCCTTGTCAGAACTGGACCACGGAGTGATAGAAGAAGTGGGCCTGGTCTGATGAATCATGTTTTCTTTTACATCATGTGGATGGCCGGGTGCGTGTGCGTCGCTTACCTGGGGAACACATGGCACCAGGAAACACTATGGGAAGAAGGCAAGCTGGCAGAGGCAGTGTGATGCTTTGGGCAATGTTCTGCTGGGAAACCTTGGGTCTTGCCATCCATGTGGATGTTACTTTGACACGTACCACCTACCTAAGCATTGTTGCAGACCATGTACCCCCTTTCACGGAAATGGTATTCCCTGGTGGCTGTGGTCTCTTTCAACAGGATAATGTGCCCTGCCACAAAGCAAAAATGGTCCAGGAATGGTTTCAGGAGCACAACAACAATTTTGAGGTTGTTGACTTGGCCTCCAAATTCCCCAGATCTCAATCCAGTCGAGCTTCTGTGGGATGTGCTGAACAAAGATGTCCGATCCAGGGAGGCCCCACCTTACACCTTGGAAGGTGGTCATAATGTTATGCCTGATCAGTGTATTGTCAAATGTAATTTATTCTGGTGATGCAAAGATGAATTTTCAGCATTATTACTCCAGTCTTCAGTGTCACATGATCCTTCAGAAGTCATTCTAATATGCTGATTTGATGCCCAAACCATTGTACTACTAAATATTATAACCTATAAAAGAACAGCATTTATTTTAAATGTTAGATCAATTTAATTCATAGCAATATTGCTATTATACAACAACTTCAAAAGATTCAAGAGTTTTAAAATAAGTCTATTCTTATATTAAAATCCTAATGTCTTAATTTTCTTCTCATACTTTGTTAATGGAAGCTTCAAGCCTTAAATAAACTGTGCTCTTGGCTACTCAGGTCCCAGATTACCTGGAGTTTATCACAAACCCCATGGATTTCTCCACCATAAAATCCAAATTGGAAGCTCACAAATATCGCTCTGTCACTGACCTGGAGGCTGATTTCAACCTCATGATCTCCAACTGCCTGCTTTACAATGCTAAAGACACTGTGTTTTACCAAGCTGCAATACGTCTGAGGGACCTAGGGGGCGCTATCCTGAGGCACGCTCAGAGACAAGCCCACAACACAGGCTTCGACCTGGACACAGGCATGCACCTGGCAGAATCGCCGCACAAAAATGACTACTACCGCTGCACTTTGGAAGATGGTGAGTAGTTCACAAAAAATCATATAAAATTAAATAAAAAAAGTAACTTGTTGGCAGTGGTAAAGTGCATACATTTTGGTGGGATTTCTTTCAAAATGTGCCATGTCGTTGCTATGCAGCTTTACAGGACATTATTTAGCTTCTACCTTTTAGCAAATAGCATGAAGCTTGCCTTTTTGTTACTAATTTGTTTGGTTTTGGTGTGTGTGTGTGTGTGTGTGTGTGTGTGTGTGTGTGTGTCTAGTCGACACGCTGCTAGACCCTGATAATCGATTGCACATGACGACAGAAAACCAGTTGAGAGAGCTGCTAGATAAATTAGATGTGGTGACGTCCATGCGCTCGAGCGGCGCACGCACACGCCGCATCCGCCTGCTACGGCGAGAAATCAACAATGTCCGCTATAAGCAGCACTCACGGAACTCGCACATGCTCAATGGAGACCTCAAAGAGGAAGACGAGGAGGAGGATGAAGACAAAGAGATGGATGGTGAACATAACCTGTCTTCGGCCTCGTCAGATAAAGGTGAAACTTGACTAGATTTGGGAATTTGAGAATCGGGTATTCAGAATAAATTTTTTTTCCAGTTATTATTCCAGAATTCTGGTTGTTGTTTGTTTTTTTTAATACTGGAAACAAATTGTTTTCATAATTCAGTTCTGTTAATGGCATTTGGACATCTGCATGCTTCCTGGTTCAGCCAAAAAAAGAAAATAATTTTTATATATATATATATATATATATTTCTAAATATAATTGTTATTGATTGTATTGTAAATAATTCATTAACATTTCATTAAAAAAAAAAAAAAAAAATGTAATTTTTAATCAAAATGTCATAACTGGATATTCCGGTGAACTGACAGACTACTCTTTGGTGAAGTTTGTGGGACTTCTCCAATCATTTGGTCCACTTAAACCCCGCCCCTTTCTTACAATCAACTGCAAGCTCAAATTCAGATCCGCCTTCAACATCTGGTGGATTGATCCAAGGAAAAATTATAAATATTAATAAACATTTTACAGTCCAACTGTAAAAGTGCAATACTAATACTTATGTCTTAATTTCTTAATTTTCAAATGTTTAATCATTTAAGTTTTTTTCCCACAATTCCAGTCTGATTCCAGATTTTCTTGACGTCTGGCTGTCCCTCTTTTTATGTAGATGACTGTAAATCAACCCCACCACCCATGCTGGAGCCCACAGGCCTGGCTTTGTCCCCTCCACCAGGAGACACCCACCAAGAACCACCGACCCTCCGACCCATGACATCTGACCCCAGGACCCCCCCATGCCCACCCAAGCGCCTCAAACTCAACAGCGAGAGCCAAGAGGCTGATTCAGACACTGCACCTGTGAACAGCTGCACCAAACCTGAGGACCGCCCGCCTGAGAACAAACTGATCAACGGCCTCTTGTCCACCGAGTCACCGGTCCGGCCCACCACAGGTGGGGTCGGGCGGCGAACGTCCGTCCTTTTCAAAAAAGCAAAAAATGGAGCTAAGCTCCAGCGTGAGAGAGACAATCAGATGCAGAATGGAAACAGGGAGGAGGTCGTTAGCACGGACCCAGACCCTGCACGCACACCAAATTGCACCGCCACCATCAAGACCGAAACTACAGCCCAGCCAAAACCTTCATCACCTCCGCCCATATCAACCCAGGCCAAACAGAGAGCAAGAAGTCTCAGCTGCAGTCCAGAGCGAGAGAGAACGTCCCCGCGACTCACTCTAGAGCCTGGTAAAGAAAACAACTGCCTTACATGTTGCATTACAACTGATCTTATGACATGTTCACTTGCACTTTACTCTTCTTTTTGTGTGTGTGTGTGTGTGTGTGTGTGTGTGTGTGTGTGTGTGTGTGTGTGTATACAGTACCTGTCAAAAGTTTGAAAACATTACTATTTTTGAAAGAAGTCTCTTAAGCATCAAGCCTTATCTAATTAAAAATACAGAAGCAGTAATATTGTGAAATATTGCTACAATTTAAAATAATGGTTTTCTATTTTAATATACTTTAAAAATGTAATTTATTTCTGTGATGCAAAGCTGTAACTTTCATCAGACATTACTCCAGTCTTCAGTGTCACATGATCCTTCAGAAATCATTCTAATATGCTGATTTATTATCAATGTTGGAAACCGTTGTGCTGCTTTTCTATAACCTGTGATACTTTTCTCAGGATTCTTTAATGAATAAATAGTAAAAATAATAATAATAATTTTATATAGATATTGCATAAATTAGAAATCTTTTGTAAAAATGTAGACTACCGCTCAAAAGTTTGGGGTGTTTTTCTTTTTAGTTAATACTTAATAAAATACTTAATAAAGTTAATACTTTTATTTAGCAAGGATGTGTTAAATTGATAAAAATGATAGTAAAGATTTTTATTTATTTATTTATTTATTTATTTTTAAATAAATGTATCCTGAAAAATAATAAGCATCAAATCATCATATTGGAATGATTTCTGAAGGATCATGTGACACTGAAGACTGGAGTAATAATGCTGAAAATTCAGCTTTGATCACACAAATAAATTATATTTTAAAGTATATTCAAATAGAAAACCATTATTTTAAATTTGTAATACTATTTCACATTATATTATTTTTCTGTATTTTTAATCAAATAAATGCAGGTTTGTGAGCATAAGAGACTTCTTTCAAAAACATAACAAATAGTCATGTTTTAGCCAAACTCCACATTATGACTGTTATATGTAAATGACCTTACACAATATGTAAATGTGCTCATGTTTGCAACATCATGAAAGACTAACACCATGAAAAACTAATTTTGTATCTCAGTTTCCATAAATGGGTGAAGGGGTTTTATTTTTTTATTATTAAATTGTAATTTTAGAAAGCATGGACAATCCATGACAACTGAAATTGTGGCATGGGTAATACATTTTTATTAATTTAACCTTTCCTAAACACCCTTTTCTCTATATTTTTTTTAGCTCTCACTAATGGATTCAGAAAGCACAAAGATGGCGGCTCTGACTCAGAATGCAGCTCCTCTCCGACTCTCAGAGAACTGTAAGAGGAAAAAAAGGACTAAAACCTTTTTATAATCATATAGCTGAGTTATCTAGGTTTGTGCAGTAATCTCTTTTTTTTTTTTTTTTTTTTTTTTTTTTTTTTTCCCCCCAGTGTCTCAACCCCTAAAAAGAGCAGAGGGAAACCTGCTTTGTCCAAAGTACCATTCTTAGAAACTGTTAACGGAGACTCTGACTACACTGGGACTGGTAAGAAATGGATCCCAATGAAATGTCAGTATATTTATTTTTGAGGCCACAGGTGGATATTACGATCTTTGTTCTATGTAGATGTGCTGTCGAACGGGGACGCGCCTGAACCTGAACCTCTGGATTTGGTGTGGGCCAAAAGCAGAGGATATCCATCCTATCCTGCTCTGGTGAGACACCTGAGACTTATGTTACATCTTCTAAAAAGGGGCATAATAGGTCCACTTTAAAAAAAGATCAGCGCATTCTAATATTAAAGTTATCAGTCTTTCACCATAATGATGAGATGAGCCTGACATCAAAAATGACCGTTTACTTCATTAATACACATTCCCAGTTTCATTATAAATTATTTATTATTCCAGGGATTCCTGAACTTTTTTGTCAGCTGAACCCGTCTGACCTAAAACACCCTTGAGAAGTTTATATTTTAGTAACTTAATAATTCTGTTATTTAACAACACATTTACATTTTCACGGTTGTCTGTTCAGTGGTCACATAACAATGCAGATAAACAAAAAAAACTAAAAATTTCTTAAGTGTTTCATATCTAACTTTTTTTTTTTTTTATGTTTTTAATTATTTTTTTATGGTTTTACAAATTAACATTTCAGCATCTCCCAAACCTCATGCAGGTCTGTAGATAAACAAATAATATAAAATATTTTTTTCTAAAGTGTTCTATTTTGATTGCTTTTATTATTTATTTTATTAAAATAAATAGGTTTAGTTTTACATTTTTATGATGACATTACTAATCTTTTCAAGTTTTCGATCTGGTGTTTGAAAAAGTGAGTGCCCTACTTTTTTTCTCACCAAATAACCAGTTTTTTTGTTTTTGTTTTTCGCAAATGTATCTAACAAGTAAAATGGGTTGTGAGCTGTTTAGTGCATTGTAGCAAACCACTGACATTTAAAGTTAAATGAATGGTTGAAATCGCTCTTATTTTGTAGATCATCGATCCGGACATGCCTCAGGAGGGTCTGCTGCATAACGGCGTGACAATCCCTGTGCCTCCGCTCGACGTACTGCGCCTGGGGGACCAGAGACAGGAAGAAGCCGGCGAGAAACTCTTCCTGGTTCTCTTTTTCGACAACAAACGCACCTGGTGAGCACAGCACTGGAGATTTACTTTGTTTTCCTTTAGCTTTATCCACCAGACCTTGCTTTTCCAAATATCCATTGTAAGCATCCGCTGGATTTGAGGATTTTAGAAGGAACTGTCTGTGAGTTTATCGTTTCTTATGTCTGTGTCTGCAGGCAGTGGCTCCCGCGAGATAAGGTGATCCCTCTTGGCGCTGACGACACGGCGGATAAACTGCGTATGATGGAGGGCAAGAAGACCAGTATCCGGAAGTCTGTGCAGGTGGCCTACGACCGAGCTATGAAGCACCTGAGCCGAGTTCGAGGAGATCATGGTTTTGTCGGCTCCAACTTCATGTAGAAAAGAAATGCCAACCACATCTGTCCACACGTACCACTCTCATGGGCTTTCTAAGGCAGGCTCACAGCCATTTGGTTAGTGCACCAGGTACTAGACTCCTGATCAGTCAGTTTAGTTTAGTTTATCCTGCTATGGTTTAGTAGGGGTCATTTCAGATTCAGTCCAGTTTTTTTTTTTTCTTTCTCCAGGTTTAGGACGTTTCCTAGGACAGGGGGCATGAAAGGGCGACGGTTTCTATCGATGATTTGTGTTTTTATGAGGTGTCACTTTATGGTGATGACGAGTCTAAACCACCCAGACCTATAGTTTTAGCATTTGGGTACATTCAGAGCAATTAATTTCTGAATAATTAAACATTTTAAATGATTCAGTGAATGAACTTAAAGAATATAAACGTTTGATTGAATCACTGCCATTTTCTTAAGATAGCTTTTTACTTTTTAAAGTTTTACAAACCACTTCTTGTATATTGTAAAGACACTTGTGTATATAAGTATGTTTTTTTTTTTATCATATAGTATCTAATTTAATGTTTTTTTTCTTCTTTGTTGTGAAATAAATTGCCTGGAGGAATGAAGAAATGAAGGTTGTGTGTATGTATGTATATATATATACACACACGTGTAAAAAGATTTTCAGATGAACTGACTTTCTACATAGTGTATCCTGCTTGTCTTTTGATATCAGATAGTGTGAGTGTGATCATATATATGTACATTACCAGCATACAATCATGTATGTATGTGTATATGTACCAACTCACAGTTGTCTATGGTTAAATATATATTCTCATTTTTTTGATACAAAAAAGTAATTTATTTATGGACCGTAAAGAGATAAAGGAATTAAATTATATTGGTTCAAGATGGAAATTGGATCTCTTATTTAAGATGATAAACTATTTCATAGGGTTTTAAGATCTTACTTCACATGTGCTTTTCAGATTCTGGTTTAGTTCTTTTTAGGATTTCAAGGTGAAATGCTGGAGGGTTAATGATGATGTATTGTACACTCACTTACTGTTAGACAGTAAAAATCCTTTTCACCATCAAGCACAGAACCATGTATTTATTGTAGAAAGTTGCGTAGCTTTTGTTCACTGTTTATAAGATGGAACCTCTAAGAAATTTTAAGCTTGTATAAACTGCAGATTTTACCTACCCACCAAATAACCTGTCTCAAACAGTATTTTCTCATGTGGGAAAATAAATGTTCTATTGAAAGTCTACTTTGCCTGTTGCCATTGTAATTTGATTTACAGACCATAATGATTGTATTTAGTATTAATATGATGATTCATTATATGGAGTTGTATGAACAATATAAAGGTTTTGCTTTACATAACAAGCAGCTTTGTACAGTAGATCTGTATCAATGTAAAGATTCTCATATTTTCTTTGGTTGGCATCATGTAAAGGTGAAGCAGAAAGGTAAATCGGTAGGCTTGGAAAATGCTATACCTTTGTAAGAGCTGTGAGAGAGATTTTATTTTTGGAATACCACACAAATCTGTGATCTGTCAATCATCCTATATTTATATTTATATATATATATATATAAAACAGCTTTATGCAGATGTGTATCGACTTATATGTAAATATCATATTGCCTTGTTTGGTGTCATGTAAGATGAAGCAGAATGGTAAAATGATGGGGTCGAATACCACCACACATAAATTGTCACTACCTTACCACCTGACGGATCACAAAAGTGTCCCGTAAACGCTCTCACGTGTCAATCAGAGCCGTTGGTGTCAATCAGGTGTCAATCATGTTATATGCGCGCATCGGGTTGGCTAAAATCTTCGGAGGGCGGGGTTTTTCACCACCGTTTTCAATGGCGTCTAGTTGGCGTAGGATTTGGAAACTACTAACTTGCCCACTTCAGAAGAGGAGCTCGTCGTAAAGAATAGGAATCATGGAAGATACTAGGTGTACTCTTGCCTGTTTCTTGGCGAAATCGTTTTAAAGCCCAAATGTATTGGAGATATTTTGAATGTAGCGTCCCATTCATTTGTTGACAACCATTCACCGCGCTTTCTAAAATACTCAGCAGCTTGCTGACGATTCTGGGACTTTGGTCAAATACATTTTTATTCAACATACACTCCAAGTGGCTATTCATGTAACTGGACTCAAGTAGTGAATTCAATGAACTACTTTATAGCAACTCGGGTAAATAAAAAAAAAAGCTCCGAGTTTCCCAGTAGTGACCTGAGCGGGCCAATTTCCCACTAGGAAACTCGTATTCACGATGATTCCGGTAGCAAAGGATTCAAAGTCACGTGCAGCACCAATATTTTCCTTTTTTATTTTCAACAGCATTGAGACCCATTTGATCTTTCCAAGATAGCATAAGGTGATAAATGTGTAATTATTTGAAAATGTAAGCTGCTGAAACGTGCATCTTTTATAGATGATGTTTGCAGAAATAGATGTTTCATTAATGAACATTAGAAACGTTGGCCAGTGGTGACTAGTGAGGTAATCAAAATGATAGTCTTGCAAACTTTGTGCACTTCTCGTGATTTACTGAATCACGATATTTTTCTACTTGTAGGGGGCAGCAGCGAGTCAGGATTGATGACTGAAGAACACGTTCAGTATTTGTCTTCTTCCACAATAAGGTGAATGCATGATTCTTGAATGGCTGGAAGATGATCTGATCCACGCAAAAGAAAAACCGTTGCTGTGGCAAGCTGACTAATGTTCATTTTAAAATTTGACAAGTTAAACATTCATTCAAACACTTATTTGATACGTCTACTGTATCACAGTTTCCTTTGTGGTCGTAGGGAAATTAAAACCGGTGCCATGTCTTACTCAGTATGACAGATTGCCAACACCTGCTTTATTTGAATACCTGATAAAACATGGGGTTTATAACTTGAATAGTTCACTGCTCCTGTTTGTGGAACGATATTTAAGTTATCCTGTTAAGTTCTATGGCGATAATGTAACGTATTAAACCTTTAGCCAAGGGTGATTCCCAGCCTTATAAAATAAAGTAAGAAAATCATGCACCTATTTGGGCACCAGTGACAATCCTAATTGTGAGACAATAGTAGTGTAAAAGAGTTGTTTCGTAAGCAATGGGACCTGGGTTCAAGTCCTGAATATTGTAATAAACCAAGAAAAATTGCAAGAGATTATGTATTATAAAATAGCTTGCTACAGTGCCTTACAGGTCAAATCATTCACTACTTTTGAAACATAAACTGCTTTACTCACACAATCTGAGAAAGTCATTTCATATAAGGCTTATTTAAAAAATAAATATATATATATATATATATATATATATATATATATATATATATATATATATATATATATATATATATATATATATATATATATATATATATATATATATATATATATATATATATATATATATATATATATATATATATAAGGATACAACTATTCTGTGGTTTTGTGTTGACAAATTAATCTTTTGTAAACATTTTGGATGTCCAAAACACGAGCTGCTTTAGTTCTGCATGATTAACGTAAATTACATTTTCGATTCAAAACGTATAGCTAATAAATCGTATAACACAATTTGCAAAGGTCAAACTAAATTTACTTGTCTTAAAATCTGAATGGGTATGAGAAAATGATTACATATTCTGGTCATTTATCAATTTCCATGAAGATTCATGTTTGGATAAATGCAAGTTGATATGTATACTTTGAATGAAATGCAAAAAAATAAAATAAATAAATAAATAAATTATTTAATGCATATAAGAACCACATCATGAGGCTTACTTTTTTTTTTTTATTTTTTTTTTTTTTATTAAACTAAACTGTTTGTTCATGGGTAACCTACAGTACATTGACCTAGGAAGTATATTGTTTTGGGCAAAAATTAAGTGTATTGCAACAGAGGTCATATGTCATAAATCTCTCTTCCTGAAGGCTGTCTCAGGACTGCATATCCCAGGGTTGCTGTGGGAGAAGGGTGAGGTGGTTGTGTCGTAATGTTCTCAGCTCCGTCAGCCGTCCCAGGAGCCTGGCGAAGCGGCGCGGGTCCTGTGCTGTGCCCTGACGACAACTGCAGCAAGCTCGGGACAGGAGCTCCAAAACAAACTCCTGTAAGTTCTCAACACAGCTCACGGCACGCAGAGACGGCCTGTCTGCTTGGCAACAGAAAACAAATGGTGGTCGTTTGAAACTTCCGATTTATTAGCTATATGGGTAAATAAAGCGCAGTAAACGTTAAAACTAGTTTCTCTACAAAAAACAGTGTTTATGATTTTGGCATAAATTAAAATAACAGATACCAGTTTGCAATATAAAACAGCATAACTGACTGTTTTTTTTGTACAGGTAAAATAATTGGAAGTGAATGACAGTGGAAGCCTCGCACATGCAAGTTACAAATAGCTGTTACATTTAAGATTGTCATTTGCTTTTTGACCTATAAATGACTGTTCTGTATACAGTGACATCATGTGGAAGTTCACATGAAAATGAGTCCCAATTGTGTCTGTAATGCATAACGCACAAACCTGAACACAACACTGCCGTCGCCGTTAGAAGTGCATATTCAGCCTCGGTTACTGCAATAGTCACCATACTGTGGAGGAAATTTACCACAGACCTCAAGAGCTCGTCATTCAACCCTGATCAGAGATAAAAAAAAATAAAAAAATAATAAAATCACAACATTTGCCTAGACGACAACTTTTTAGACAAACATAATGATGATACATTGGATGATTGGATTTGTCACAGCGTGTAATGTGAGATTCCTACTATGATTATCACTTTGTATCATAGATCACCTGAGTGTGTCAGTATCCTGTGGCTGTTCCCAGTCTTGGACTCTAAAGTTTTTGCCCAATCAGGGTTTGAGTTATTTGAATTTGCTGGGTATAAAGCTGGTGATAGAAGACATCAGTTAGTCATAATTGATCCATAATGTGTTGAGTTGTTAAATCAAACAACACTACTAGTAATGCATCTAATCCGCTTGAATCAAGGTTAAATTTATAAAATATATTCTTCACACTGAGAAAAAAAACGGTTCTTTTCAGTTGCATGAAATGCTTAGACTAGTCTTGCATGTTAGTCTTTTAAGTTCGTTTAAGAATCAGTTACATAAAAAGATAGATTGGTCTCATTTAAATTCGAAAAATAAGACTAATTCCCCTTGTCTAACTGCTAGTTCGGTCAGACTAGATCTTAAAACACTATCGCCCAGTTTCACAGATAAGGTTTAAGCCTAGACTAAAATGCATGTTTGAGCATCTTTTAACTGAAAGCATCTTGCACTATTATATCTTAAAATATGTCGGTGCCATTGTTTTATCCCAAGATGCACATCAGTACTTTTGTTCTAAGGCATGTTTATAAAAGCTACTTAAATGTCCTAATTGAAATAAGGTCTAATCCTGGTTTAATCTAAGTCCTGTCTGTGAAACCAGGCCTACGTTTATGCAACTGGCCCTGTTGACTGAAAGGTTCTTTTGGGGAGCCCAAAATCGTTCTTCTATGACATTGTTGCAAAAAAAACCTTTTGTAACCATTTTTTTTTTCAAGAGTGTATTAACAGTTTGTTGTTTGCTTTTAGGTTCAAATAGAGCGCTTAGACCCCCCAAAAAACGGTGACTTCAGATTTAAGCAGATTATGTGGTAATGTATGTGATTACCAGTGCTAAAACCAGTGGGGTTCTCTGAGAACTGCTGAGCTAAGAGTAGGAACATGACTTCAACTGAAGAGCTGGACAGAAGTGTGTTCTGGTCAGAACTATCCAAAAGCTCAAACCCTAAACAACAGATGACAACAAATTAGTTGTATTTAGACGTGTCTGGGGTGTGATCTGAGAGAAGTTGGAGGAAACTGACCAGGTATACTCCTCAAAAATAGCAAAAGCTTCTCCGTCTGGGGAGTCAGATCTGTATTTGTTAAGCTTGACCACAGAGGCACCTGGGGAAAGAAAAAGAATGATATCTTCTACACTGCCTGTCCAAAAAAGTCACTGTTTGGTAGGCAAAAGGTTAAGAGTCTTTGATTGGATCATTATTGCAGTAATTATTATGTTTCTAGCCTGTTATATGTTTGGCAACAGCACTTCTAACTTAATTTCTTAAACAACCATGTAGGAAGTCACATCATGGCCATATTCCAGGATGACAATGTAAGATTGATCAGGCTCAAACTGAAAGAATGGTTGGGAGGGAGCATGAAGAATCATTTTCACACATGAATTGGCACCTCTGAGTCCAGTCCTTAAACTCATTGAAAGTCTTTGGGATGTGCTGGAGGAGACTTTAACAGAGTGCTGGACTCTTGCATTGTCAATAAAGATCTTGACCAAAAATTGATGCACCTCTTGATGGAAATAAAGGTTGTGATGTTATTGCATTCAAAAGGGGCATCCATTTTTGTTCAAGAGATCTTGTATAACGTAATAATCACTGCAATATTGATTCAATCATAGACTTATAAGCATTTGCCTATTTAAATCCAAACAGCAATCGGGCAGTGTATTATGTGCAGTATTTTTTTTTGTTGCAGTTTTTATTTAAAAAAAGAAAGAAACTTTGACATACCGGGCAGTGCGTGTTGTCTTGAATTATGTACCTACGATAAGCCTCAACAATTCTATTCAGAATGCATCTTTGCTCTCTGGAGAAACTAGATGATACCTGCTAACAGTATTTTTGAAGATAAGAAACTTGTTCTGAATTTTCAACACAAGCTTCAAATCTCGCTAAATCTCCAATTTCATGCTTGGAAAAGCAAAATAATGCTAGAGGATTTTACCTGTGTGGTGAATCTGCTGGTGGACGAGACGCTTCTGCTTTCAGAGTAGTCATCTTCAGCTCTTCCTGTTGACCCGTTGTGTCCTCTGTTCTTGTAGCCCTTCCTCAGTCTCTTCGACTGGCATTGCACTTCTGTAAGCAGACCTGACAAAAAGACACCAGCAATGAGCTAATGTTGGTGCCAACTCGACATCCAATTAGACCGTTTTTCTGCAAAGCAGCATCTGTCTCAGATTCCCAGAAATTACTGACTCAATGCAACATGAAAAGATTTAAATCAGTCTCACACTCTGCCAGCATCCCGACGGCTCTGCATTTGCGCAGTCTGCAGTCCTGACACTTTCTCCGCATGTACATGTCCATCTCGCAGCTTCCACCACTTTTGCAGCGGTACACAGCCTTTTTAGTCACACTGCGTCTGAAGAAACCTAAATCAAGAGAGATATACACTACCGTTCAAAAGTTTGGGGTCAGTACAATGTTTTCAGTGGTGTTGAAAGAAGTCTTATGCTCAAAAGGCTGCATTTATTTGATTTAAAAAAACAGTAATATTGTGAAATATCCTTAACACCGTATAAGAAATGTTTTCTAGTTTAATATATTGTAAAATGCATTTTATTCCTGTGATCAAAGCTGAATTTTCAGCATCATTACTCAAGTCTTCAGTGTCACATGATCCTTCAGAAATCATTCTAATATGATGATTTGCTGCTCAAGAAACTTTTATTAATAATAATAATAATAATAATAATGTTTAAAACAGTTGTGCTACTTAATATTTTTGTGGAAAAAGTGATACTTTTTCAGTATTTTGATTCATTTAATGCCTCCTGCTAAACAAAAGTATTAATTTATTTCCAATAAATAAATAAATTACTAGCCCCAAACTTTTGAATGGAAGTTTATTCTTGTCCAGTAACTATCAATAGCAAGTAGTAAATCTTGTTTCATTGGTTTTGGCTATTTAAAAAGCGACAAGCTCTGATATGTCCCACTCAATTTCCTATTTTATAAGGAAATGGGTGCTTGTCAAGCCATTACACAGAATCTTTCAAATATGGATTGTGGACGCTAGTAAATCAATTCAAGAAGCATATCAAGGATTAAAGAGAGAGTTCACGCAATAATTTAAATTCTCTCATCATTTACTCTACCTTATGCCTTTCCAAATGTATATGTACATGACTTTCTATCTTCAGATAAATACAAAGATTTAATGCAAGTCCATATAATGCAAGTGAATGGCTGCTGCTTGGTCAACGCAGCAATCACAGTAATCCATACGACACCAGTGGATGAATCAATTTTCAGGTTAAATGCTAATATTTGTAACATTTTAAACTGTAAATAATTGCCCTCATCTACTGTCATTCATTCATATACATTGGGGATGGCATGAGGGGGAGTAGATGATAAACATTTTCATTTTTGGGTGAACTATCCTTTTAATGTTGTCCTTAAATTGATTAAATTAATGCAGTTTTTGAACAGCCAACCTTTGCAGCCCTCACAGGTGAGGGCATTGTAGTGATATCCCGAGGCTTTATCTCCACACACCACACACAGCTCATCTTGGCCTTTCACTCGAGCTCCATGGCCCATCCTGGGCCTTTTTAGCACTGGAAGACCAATAATGCTGCCTCTTGTTGGGCTTTGGACCTCTATCTCGGGCTCACAGATGTACTCAGAGCATTGATGGCTGTAGGGGTATGGCGGGTTGCACACTTGAGCGTTTGGCGCTCCATACATTGAGAACTGCACATTAACGGGGCTGAACGGCTGCTGCCCATAGAGAGGACTTTGTAGATCCGGTTCTTGGTAAGAGCAGCTCAGTGGATCCACAAGAACATCTACAGCAAGGATAGGAGAACATCTTGATGAATGAAACGATTGAAAATGTTTCACAAGAAATATGTTTCTTTTTCACATGATTCTTGAATTACCTAATGATGACTTTTATGAGGCCATTGGGACATAATAAAAATAAAAACCCAGAGCAGGACCTTTTGAATCTTTTCTGTCTCTGGAAACAGGATGCAGCTGAGGAGGTTACAGTTTTGTTTATGGTTGTTATTTGCTTTTTAGCTTATGAGGTTTTTATAACCGTACAGAATGGAGCCTTCCTGATGTTTTTTCTGTCAGAGGGAAGTTTATGAAGTTCCCCCATAGAGGAATCGCATGTCACAGCTGGCAGCATTTCTGAAGCACATCTGCACAAGATAGTGTTCCTTCATCTTGATGGACACTTCAGAAGTAATAGTGACAATAAGCAAGAGAAATATTTCACTTGAGAAAAACTTAATATTTGTGTAAATCTCATTTCATCAAACCAATTCCAGCAAATCCATCTCTGTTTTTCCATGTCATTCATAAATATCCTTCTGCTGTGAGGTGGTCTCTTTACTGGCCTTCAATCCTGTTTTTCTCACAGATGTTTCATGTCCAGTTTCAGCTAGAGCAGAACTTTCCGGAGCTAGTATCTGTTTGTAAACCACTGAAGTTCTTCATAAACATTAATGTCGGTGAGAAGCTTTGCTAAAATACTAGCACGACTGGCTTTCTAGACACCACAGTGAATTAAATGACAAAACGAAACAGACTTTAACAAAGCACTGTTCGGACAGTAGTTGTTTCTCAAGGCGATGTCTGAAATAATATTTGGATTTTTCGGATGACATTTCATGAATGGGCATGAAGGAGACACAAACCACTTGTGAATAATATGTGATCAGTCACGTGACCATATTCCAACACGACATCAGTGATGGTAACCAGTTTAAAGTAATTATTCATGAGTTTATTTTAAAAAGTTGTCTGAAATGTCAACAAAATAAAAAAGGTAGGTAATTGGCTGGGAAATTCTCCTGAGTGGTCAGAGACCTCATTTATAAAACGCACATACACACAGATTTGAACTAAAAGTATGCATACACTAAAATCCACGGCAAGGTTCATATGTGTAAAAACTGTATTTGACGTGGAAAAATGCTTAGCGCCACGTCTGATTAGACCCTGACATACGCACTTTTCCTAGTGGCAGACAATGACATTAATTAGGTGCTGTTTACATTTCAAACCATTCAGCTGTGCCAAATTTTAAGATAATTTGGGATTTATAGATTTATTTTACATCTGAAAAAGTTTTGTGTGTGTGTGTGTGTGTGTGTGTGTGTGTGTGTGTGTGTGTGTGTGTGTGTGTGTGTGTGTGTGTGTGTGTGTGTGTGTGTGTGTGTGTGTGTGTGTGTGTGTTTTGAGAAATGAGAAATTTGAGACATTTGAGAAATGATTGTAAGATCAAATGTAGGATGGTTTCTTTGCAACATTTTATAAATGAGGCCCCACGTCTCCTGGAAAGATTGATACATATTTTACATGTATTGTTTAAATTGGAGTTATAGTGCCATGAACATTTAAAAAAAAAAAAAATTATACTACTATAGTATGTATTTATTATTTTGAATTAGTAATAGTAAAAGTAATTTTCTTAGGTTTTTGTCATTTTTATTAGTTTTTGCTTCCTTTTAAATATTTAAATATTTAGCTTTACTTGAGTTTTAGTCATTTTAGTACTTTAATTTCAGTTTCCAAAGCAATATATATTTAGTAATATTAATATTTTAGGTGTTTCATCTTATATTTATTTTATTTCCGTTCAGCTTTTTAGCTTTTATTTCAGCTTTCAGTTACCTAAAGCGATTCTTTTTAATAGTTTGCTCACAATAACACTGACGCAATGAAAGTCAGTGGGGTCCGAAACAATACTGGTCCTCGAGACATTTTCCAGAATATATTTTGTGTATATGTAACGGAGGCCAGCTAATAGTTGCTGTGCGAGTAAACCTCACTCCTCTGATCTCAAGAGACGCTCTAGCGACTGACGCAGCCTTTAGCCTCCTTGTTAGAGTGTCAGACTCTCATGCCGGCGGACCCGAGTTCGAGTCCCGCTTGGAGCGGGGCGGTTCGAACAGGAGGGGTTACATATATACAGTTGTGCTCAAAAGTTTACGTGTTTGTATACCCCTTGCAAATGTTAATGATTTTAACAAAATAAGAGGGATCATACAAAATGCAAGTTATTTTTTTTGTACTGTCCTGAATAAGATATTTTACATAAAAGATGATGTATTTATAAAAATGACCCTTGATTCTTAATACTGTCGTTACCTAGATGATCCATGCCTGTTTTTTTGTTGTTGTTGTTGTTTTTTTGTTTCATGATGGTTTATTCTTGAGTCTCTTGTTTGTCCTGAGCAGTTAAACTGCTCAACGTTCTTCATAAAAATTCTTCAGTTTTCCAGCATCTTTTGCATAGTTGAATCCTTTCCAGCAGTGACTGTATGATTTTGTGATCCATCTTTTCACACGGAGTACAACTGAGGGACTCAAACACAACTATTAAAAAAGGTTCAAACATTCACTGATGCATGAAGAGCCGGGGGTGAAAACTTTTAGGATTTGAATATCAAGGTCAATTGTACTTAATTTGTCTCCTGGGAAACATGCAAGTATCTTCTGTTGCTTCTGAAGGGCAGTACTAAATGAAAAAGATAATTAAACAAAATAAGAAATATTTGGACATCTTCATTCTGTTCAAAAGTTTTTACCCTCAGCTCTTAATGCATCAGTGAATGGTTTGTTTTTTTTTTTCTCTCTCAATCATCCTCAGTGTGAAAAAATGAATCTCAAAATCATAGTCACTAATGTTAAGGGTTCAAATATGCAAAAGATGCTGGAAAACTGAAGAGTTTTCAGGACATGAAGGATCATTTGAAGAACAAAACAAAAGTTGGGGATCATCCAGGTAACAACACACAGTATTAAGAATCAAGGGTATGTAAACTTAAAATATATCTCTATTATAAGTGTAGTCTTACCATAGTACTGCGGCTCTGTGATGTCAAACGTGTCTGACGCGGAGAGGTAGCCGCCGACTGACATGCTCATCTCAGGATCTGTGCCTTCCCTCATCTGATCAGTTGGATTCTTGCTCTTCACGGAGAATATCTGAATCTATAAAAGAGCACAACAACTTTCATTCACCCTACTTGAGGATCGTAATCCACTGCCTTCAAACATTTCTCCAGCAAGCGTTCTAACCCCAGAGAAAGATGAGCTATTTTAGGCATCACTGTCACGAAAAGGTTATGACAGAACACAGTGAAGGCTGCAGAGATCTCCGTCTGTGCTCCTCTGGGGCTCTGAGAGGATCTGAAGAGCATCGACTGTGAGAAAAAGACCAGAGATGAGGCCCATGTGTCCGAACAGCTGCTCTGGCACGAGTTTCACAGAAAAGGCCTCACAAAGAGTAGTCTGTCCCAATCGCTCTCAACAGGTTTGGCCTGTTGCTGACCTGAGCTCGCACCCTTGTCCAGTAACTCAAAAGAAGACCTGCAACACACTTTAAAAGAGAGTGGCCTCCATTTTTGATCCAAAACTAGTATACAATTTTTTTGTTTTGTTTTTTAATGACCTATTTTGGCTTTTTACTTGATGACATCCATTGGAAGCAATTTTCTTGATCAGAAACTGGTGCAGGATTATGTTGGATAATTCAGAAGACACTTTTCCACCTTTTTCCTGGCATGCAAACATAGTACTAACCTTTTTCCTAACAACCCTGACAATTAACTATTAGTTGGAGAAAAGTTATAAACTCATTCAGCCCATTGCTGAACCCTAACCACTAAAAATCAGATTAGTCCTGGAACAATACTCCAATCAACCATCAATTATGTTGATTCAGGAACACGTTCTACTAGACATAATCACAGTCATCATTTGGAGATTTATTCCGAATTGAAATCAAGAAGGGCATGATCATGGAGAAGTATGTAATATGAGTTGCTGTGTGAACTGACTAGTTCAACAAAATCATGACATTTTCAGTTTCATTTGTTCCAGGACTTATTGTTGACATTCCCATGGACGCTGGAGAAGTGAAAGAGAGTTTTGTTTTACACCACTGCTAGAACATAGTGGTGATCTGAATTTTGTATGCAATAACTCAATGTTCACAACCATGTTGAGTTTTGTCTGCAATGATACAGAGCAGATCATATTTGGTAGTTTTTTGCTGTGATATACTGCAAATATATGAGTGACTTAACATGTATTCTGTATATAACTTTCAAAAGTTTTTGCCGTTAGTAAGATTTTTTTTTTTTTTTAAATGAAGTCTCTTTTGCTCACCAAGGCTGCATTTATTTGATCAAAAGTACAGCACTTTTTTACTATTAAAAAGTAATTCAATCATTCACAGTTCAACATCACCTGCATGGCTCATGAGTTCTCAGAAACTCTATAATGCTCAACATTTCAGTTTCCAGCATCTTGTGCTAAATTCTTTTCAATGCTGATGCAAAAAAAAACCCACATATGATTAATCGGGGACAATTCAATATCTTTCAAATATTCACCTACGTTCTCTGAACTATAATTCCTCCTGTTCTCGTTCACTTTAACTTTGTTTTCTTTGTGGCAATGTGGGTCGCTCTCTGTTTCCCAAGAGGAATGAGTGACATCCAGCTCATCTCTAGAGCTTTAGGGAGTGTTTATACATGCTGTGTTTGCCACGGCTCTGTTTGTCATGCAGTTAATCTTTGACATTAAAAAGATTGAGGACTGCAGGACTCTAACCTTCCCACCCGATATACTTTAGACCCCTTGAAAGGGGCAGGCTTTTCTGAAAAACCCTTAAATTATGACACGGATGCTCACACGTACCCTCTCGTATCCTGCTTGTTGCACTGACATAGAATGTCCTCCATGGCGTTTTTGTGGTAGCATCTCGAAGAGGCTGACCTCGGTTTCGCAGTGTCGAAATATAGATATCATTAGTGCCTCTGAGACCCAAGGGAGGGAAGTTTTTGCTATCACTCCCATGCCATCCATCACAATGACTGTGGGTTCTTTACTTCAAAAAAATGTGTACGATTAACAAAATGACCTTCTTTAAACCCCATGGATGGTTTCGTTCCAGATGAGGTTAGAGGGAGCAAACTCCAATGAGTTTGAACACTCATTAATTTTTCACAGTTTTCACAAGAACATAAATAGCAACTATATAAATAAACATGCCTTTAGCATATCATAACAATTGTTCTCAGATGAAAATAAGGGTTGTTGTTTTTTTGTTTGTTTTTTTTCACAGCGATGTCATAGAACAGGGGCTTCCAATCTTTTAGATACCACTGACCCCCAAGTATGATCATCTTCATGTGAGGGACCCCCAATCCTAAAATGTATGTATGTGTATATATGTGTGTGTGTGTGTGTGTGTGTGTGTGTGTGTGTGTGTGTGTGTGTGTGTGTGTGTGTGTGTGTGTGTGTGTGTGTGTGTGTGTGTGTGTGTGTAATTAATACTATAAACATAAAATATTTTGTTTCTGTTACGTAAATTTTTCCTACTTACTAAATTACTTTATTCTTCTCATTACTTGTATTCTGATGTATTATTTTATCTATTTATTTAATTATTTTATTTAAATCAACATTTTTATTGATAAAATTACAGAGCCCCTAAAGGGACATGGTAGTGGAAAAATATGAGATTGGAAGGAAAAAAAATATTTCAAAACTTTTGCATTCCCTTGAGAAAGTGAATGCAGAGCTTTTGTGGGGAATGCAAAGTCTCTCAGGGGAATGCAAATGCATTGACACAATTTTCCACCCATCTAATTTTTTCCATTTAGGGACTATGCATCAAATTTTGTGTATTTTAAATCCAAATTTTAGTATTTTAAATCCAAAAGCATTAATTAATTCATTAACTTTCATATTGTTTGCCTCAACATTTTTCATGGACCCTCAGCATTCTCTTGCGGCCCCCTGGGCGTCCCCGGACCTCAGTTTAAGAACCCCTGCAATAGAAGAACCTTTTTTGGTTCCTAAAATAAAGTGGCTAAAAGAACCATTTTTGTCTTGGTGTGAAGAACCTTTTTCTTCTATAAAGAACCTTTTGTGGAATGGAAAGGTTCTATGGATGCTGAAGGTTCTTTATGGAACCATTGATGCCTATAAATAACCTTTATTTTTAACTCTTTCCCCGCCATTGACAGAATTTACTAGAAAGGTATAGCTGTAGCCTGGAGATAGCCTGGAAGCTCCAAAACGAGGTGGAAGTTTTAGGGCGTGACCTCCTCTCATTGACAGAAAGGCACATAAAACGCATGCATTTTTATTTTATTTTTTCCCCAACCAATTCAGAGCAAACTGTGCCCTGCAGCCAGTTCTAAAGATTTCATTGGTCATTTCAATCAAAGTGCTGATTTTCTACACAATGCTACAACAAATGTTAACCCCTGAACCCCTACACCCTAACCTTAACCAATGAAACTGACTCTAGGGCTGGATTTGCGCTGGATAGCGTGCTAAAGAAAAAGGCAGTTCAGGTGATAAGCAGTTAATTATCTCATACAATATGAGATCGCCGAGCCGGCCCGCCTGTAACTCCCCAACTGGAGCTCACTGGACAATGGGACCTTTTTAGTTGCACCCAGCGTAACTGCCCCATCCTACCCTGTGAATCTGAAGCCTGGGACGCCTCCGTCGATTGAACAAAGAGATATAGTAAAATACACACTGAGACAGTTTGTGGGATGTTTGTGGGATGTTCAAACTCCGTTCTGAACTCCAGACAAAAATATGCATTTTTGTCTTTTACAACAAAAATGCATATTTATTATATATATATATATATATATATATATATATATATATATATATATATATATATATATATATATATATATATATATTATAGCATATTTTATAATTTTTCTATTTTAGATCAGAGAAACAATGTTTAATTTTCAAACTTTTATTTTTAAATGCAAGTCAATGACAATTGGCTGTAGCCAGAGCCAATGGCGAAAGTCTTTGAGCATGGACACCCCATCCCCTTTTGGAGATATGCACCCCGTCCCCTGCAGCTCTACCACCTTGAAATGCTCTGGTTTTCCGTGTTTTCACTGTTATACGGTAGGGGGCGCTATTACACCTCTTCTGAAAGAGTAACGAATCTCTGGATCAAAACACAGGTGAAAAAGTAGCAGAGACAAACGATAGCATATTTAATCAGATTCCTATGTAAAATAACTTGATCATCAACATTAAAGGGGTCATGAGTTGAGAAATCAACTTTACCTTGAGCTTTTGATATATAAAAGGTCATGGTAATATAAGAATATCCTGTAAGTTTCAGAGCTGAAAACTTCCTTGTTAATCAAAGAAAAGCTTTTATTGACACCAGGCCCAGCAAACGATCGATCTCAGAATGTGCCAGGCTGTGACGTCAGAGTGTGGTGAAACGCCGCCTCAACAGAAGCTGTAGCCCCGCCCACCAACTCGTGCCTGACACAAATAACATCTGCTAAACCGGATCGAACTTCCAAGCAATAAACATGCTGCATAAGCTTAATTCGCATTCCAATATTATGAATGCATGGATGAACTTTATTTTTAATGAATATCCAGCTCACGTGGGGAAGACATTGCGCGTCTGTTCCTTCATTTCACCACGGATTAGTTTGTAAACGAGACTGGATTTGCAGACAGGATGAGATTACATGAATGCATGAATCAACACACTAATGTGAGTAAAAAAAAAGTTTATATGTGGTAGTATTGCATTGTTACAGATAATTTGAAATCTACTGATTATGTGTACTTGTCTAACTGAACATAACTTCCACACTGTCACATTTAGGGCCAGGGCTCACAAAGCCCAACGTCCCAGGGCTATGTGTTTTCCAGACGGGCTACCAAGTGTGGCATTCACTCACTTGACTTGATATTTGAAGAAAAAATACAATCGCGGAAGTGTTGATCATGCTTTGATTTATCTGACTCTGCAGTGAGGTGTGTGTGTGTGTTAGAGATGCACGGTTCGCGGTTACGGATATTTTGCGAGCCCTGTGGGACGAATCTTTCCGGGTTGCCGTTTCTCCACATGCTTTCAAAACAAATCCTCACGTGTACTCACCCAAAGCTCATTAAATATGCAAAGCTTATCCAGTCGTAGAAGTGGACGTTTACTTCCAAGTCTTCAGTGTGGCACGCCCATAAAAACAGAGCGTTCCAGGAGAGAGGCTCAAAACCAGGGTATAAAATAGCCTATTACTTATTCATTATGATGTTTTTGAATGTAAAAACCACGCAGACGTCATAAGTTGACCTCGGTTGTATATATATATATATATATACATATACAGTATATATTGCATTTTCAGATATTCATACAAGATATTCTGAGGGGCATGAACATGAAAATGATCAAAAATGCTGGTGGTGACTGGCAACTTTTTTTTCTTTTTTTTTTACGCTGGCGGGGTAAGAGTTAAGTGTTGGATGAAGGTTTTTGCATGAGAATCCCTCATGGGAGTCGTTTTCATTAGACGATTGTGAACCATCATGTTAAACATCTAGAAACATCCAGAAATTCACTGTTTTTGCCAGCACGTTATATTATTTGATGTTAGCTAGCTGCTTGTAGCCAGGCTGTGTTTACAGATCCAAGCAGGAAACAGAACTCTTAGATTAGACGGCCCTGCGCAGTTTGAGGGGTGTTGGACTAAAGTCCAGAGGTGCTTGTAATGTTTTGAATGTAGGTGATCATGACAGACTGACGTAAGGCTGGTTAACTCAACTATCTCAATGCTATCTGCACAGATAACACAACTGAAGCAGTCTAGTCTATTCAAAACAGTGTATATTGATCAAATGGCAACTTCTCATTGACTTCTGTCTGTGGTATTGACTTCTGTGTAGCAGCTCACAGACAGAATAAACATGCAACAGAATGTCTAAATGACTGCTCAATGAATGCCAACATTTCAAACATTAAGTTGTCTGTTGGATTTAGAATGTTGGGAAACAGAACTGCCATGTTCACACTGACCCAGCAAACCCAACAACTGAAGATAATGATGTTTGTTGTGTGAGAGTGAACTAGACAAAACAAAGCAGAGCATTTACTTAGCAAAGGAAGCTGGAAAGGTATAAACTGATTTACAAAACTTAAAGGCATTCATGGATTTTTGTTCAACTCAACAAAATCACAAGATATTTTATGCACAGTGTTATCGTTGAATGTTAAATGTAAATACACTACTGTTAAAAGGTTTAGGGTCAGTAAGATTTTATTTGAATTTTTTTTTCTCTCCAGCAAAGACATTTAATTGGCCAAAAATTACAGTCAAGTTTTTTTACATTGTTACAAAAGATTTCTACTTCAAATAAACAAACAATGTTTTAAACATTGATAATAACAAATGTTTTTGAGCAGTATATTAGAATAATTTCTGAAGGATCAGCTTTACCATCACAGGAATAAATTACATTAAAATATAAAATATATTCAAATAGAAAAAAATTGTTTAAACTGTAATATTTTACAATAGTTTTTTATCTAATAAATGAGTGATCATAAGAGATTTCTTTCAAAAAAATGTACCAACCCCAAACATTTGAATGGTGGACTGAATAAAAATAAAATATGAATATATTAATCAAAATTATTCCTCTCAGTATAGGTCTGATACATGCACACATTCCCTTATTGTTTTGTTATTACTAATATCCACATTTTATAAAAACAGAAAGTCATCAACACTATAGCACAAATGGTAGCATGAGAAGATATCACACATAACAAATAAAATACTCATATATTTGAGCTTCTTCCTTATCTAGATAAGAAACCAACTTCATGAGGTGCATCCTGGGATGCTTTTTTAACAAAGCAGACTTCATGTATGCTGGACACTTACTGGCTTCTTTTTCGATTACAGTGCAGTCCAAATATTCCATTAAAAAAAAGAAGCTATTTTTAATATTCTTGTGAAGAAATTCATATGCAAGTATTGATCATTTAAGCATAACGAACCTCTCGACTGGTAGTGGTGACGGTTTCTAGAGAAAACAGATTTTGTGTACTCACCAATGCTGATGTTGCATGTGCTGGATCTCAACTTGATGTGCCTCTTGCATTTGTGATGTTGACAGCAGTTCAGCCCCTGACGTCCAACACTTGCCAAACACACACTGGAACACACATGCGCAAAACAAACAGCGCGTCCCTCCAACACAAACCATTAATTCAAACACATACCAATATGTGTGCGAGTTTAAAGGCGGGGGCACACAAAGTCGATAATATACTAAAAAGGAAAGTTTAACATTGTCCTGCAACTATCATGAGGGCAACGAGAGCTTTTAAGATCAACCTCACTGTCAGCATAAAAGAAACGGATATCTAAAGGTTTGAACCTGTTGAAGAAAATCAGAGAGGGCCGTGATGGGAACGAGTAGCTGTTTAAGTCAAATAATGACTGATTTCTGGACATGTGAATCAGTGGGCTCATTAGAACATTCCCAGCAGCCCAGTGTTTATAAACAGCCCTAGTTCATCTAACTGATGGATGAGCGCTCGCTATCTCTCCACTCTTCCTGCCGCTCCTCCGAGAACGTACTTGCTCGGCCCGGGTTTCACAACCACCCCCGACAAACTCCCACGTGTCACTACACAATTCAGCTGGACGCACGCAACTCAAGACCCCCTTATCTGTGTGTCTCTCTCTCTCTCTCACTCTCACACATACACAGAGACCCCAACCTCTCTTCTGCTCCATGGGTGGGCCCTTCATGTCCTTCACTGGGGGCAGAGGGGACATTCTACGGGTTGCAGATCCAGCTCTGATGCTCTTAACTCACAGGATACTAATGACAGCGACTGTTGTAATGAGGAAAAACAACATAGATGTGTTTTTCCAGGAACAACAGGGCTGCTGATATGAACCATGGGGTTCTTCCTGGGAAGGGAAAAAAAAAAAAAAAGTGTTTTGCAACCT
Organism: Paracanthobrama guichenoti; assembly: GCA_018749465.1. Classification (NCBI taxonomy): domain Eukaryota; kingdom Metazoa; phylum Chordata; class Actinopteri; order Cypriniformes; family Gobionidae; genus Paracanthobrama; species Paracanthobrama guichenoti. The sequence goes on along the minus strand of CM031950.1, from coordinate 1,331,877 downwards.
AAAGATTAGAATACATAGGCAGTATTTAAGGAAGATTTAGCACTTAAGCCACGCAAAGGTTTGTGTTCCAAATCCACAATTGCACAGATTTGGTCTGTGGTATCTGGCACCAAGATGTTAGCAGCAGATCCTGTAAGTTGTGAGGTGGGTCCTCCATGGATCAGACTTGTTTGTTCAGCACATCCCACAGATGCTCGATTGGATTGAGATCTGAGGAATTTGGAGGCAAAGTCAACACCTCAAACTCGTTGTTGTGCTCCTCAAACCATTCCTGAACCATTTTTGCTTTGAGGCAGGACGCATTATCCTGCTGAAAGAGGACACAGCCACCAGGGAATACCGTTTCCATGAAAGGGTGTACATGGTCTGCAACAATGCTTAGGTAGGTGGTACGTGTCAAAGTTATATCCACATGGATGGCAGGACCCAAGGTTTCCCAGCAGAACATTGCCTCACTTGCCTTCTTCCCATAGTTTCCAGTTTGTAGAGTTCCTGTTTCCTGGTGCCATGTGTTCCCCAGGTAAGCGACGCACATGCACCCGGCAATCCACGTGATGTAAAAGAAAACGTGATTCATCAGACCAGGCCACCTTCTTCCATTGCTCCGTGGTCCAGTTCTGATGCTCATGTGCCCACTGTTGGTGCTTTCGGCGGTGGACAGGTGTCAACATGGGTACCCTGTCTGGTCTGTGTCTATGCAGCCCCATACGCAGCAAACTGCGATGCACTGTGTATTCTGACACCTTTCTATCAGAACCAGCATTAACTTGAGCAATTTGAGCTACAGTAGCTCGTCTGTTTGATCGGATCACACGGGCCAGTCTTCACTCCCCACGTGCATCAATGAGCCTTGGCCGTCCATGACCCTGTCTCCGGTTCACCACTGTTCCTTCCTTGGAGCACTTTTGATAGATACTGACCACTGCAGACCGGGAACACCCCACAAGAGCTGCAGTTTTGGAGATGCTCTGGCCCAGTCATCAGGCCATCACAGTTTGGCCCTGGTCAAACTCACTCTACTTCTTACACTGTCTACACTGGACATGGACGTGCGGTGTAATGCGACAAAAGAACCCATTATAATCAGTAATGTTGTCTACACTGGATGTAGCACGACACGACAAATCCCCAACAGTAAACTGATGCCTCGTTCTATTTAAGATGTACCCCAAGCACTTGCGATACTTCTCATAGAAAGGACAACGGTCGCTTTGTTGCGTCCAGTGTAGATGGCTTCTAATTGTTACAGCGTGGCACGTCAGCGGTCGCGTTCGGTGTAGACGGTGTTACGCTTGCCCATTTTTCCTGCTTCTTTTTGAACAGATCCTTTATTTATAACAAACAACATTAAAAACAACTGCACTGAGAACAAATGTAACTAAAGCTACCCTACAATACGTAATAATATATTTGGAAATAAGCATTACCATTGAGATTCTTCAAGATTCTCCAGTGGATGAACTTGACCTCCGGCCTCCAAGCCAAAATACTGCTTCAACTGTGAGTACCAGTGATGCAGCGATCCACTGCAAACTCACTCTGCTCTGCCTGCGTTTCGTTATTTCACACACGCTTGTCATGATCTAATCAATTCCTGAAAGATAAAATTGTTCCATCATGCATTTTTCTCATTCATCATTTTACTGAAACAAAATGAGCAAAATGTTTCATGTTGATTATTTGCTTACAAAGAGAAATATGAAGGTGTCATGTATAGACAATGAGTTCTGATCCTTGATTCTCATGGGCTGAGCTCCATAAATTACTCTAGGTACACGTGACATTACATCATTATGACTGCGCCTGTGTTGCTTGGCAAACATTTCCCTTCTGAAGAACTACATTGCTTGGTCGAAGAATTTTTTTTTTCCATCAACAGCATTACATTTTTGTGTTTGTGTATTTATGTTATGAAATCTTGCCAGGTATGTGGAATAACATACCTGGCAATAAACCTCATAAAGCAATAAGCCTCGTGAAGGATAGAACATAGAGTTTGTACAGTATAATAAAGCAACATGTCCCAAGAAGCCGTGGTTTACAGTGAATTTAGAACATCTAAGGGGTGTTATTATTAAGGGCTTGTTGCTTTAATATATTGTACAAACTGTATGTTTTATCCCACACCCCTAAACTTACCCATCACAGGAAACTTTCTGCATTTTTACATTTTCAAAACATCATTTAGTCTGATTTATAATCAAAGTCACCACAAGGATTTTGAATATTGCCATCTTTGTGGGGACATTGTCATCATAACGTAAGGCTTACCTGAACACCACACACACAAGAAACATTTCAAGCAAATTTGGCCTAAAAAAAAAAAAAAAAAATCTTTACTGAGTGTCGTGCTGTGATACAGAATAAAAACAGACAAGACTTAAGACTAAATAAGAACTTCAATAAAAGAAGTTACCAATTGACTGACAGGTGCAGTGCAAAATCAAGGTCAAAGGCAACAATATAAAGATTAAAAACATCTATACCATAGCAAAACATTTCTACAAGTGATTACATGAAAACATTACAGTACACAGACTGACGGCGGCCCATTTTCACAGTTCTTTCTCAGTCAAGACTGGTAGAGCAGCCGAATACGTTTATTCAACTATACAAAAGAAAATGATTGCATGCTTTGTTAAAAAATTAAAAAAACTTTGTGAAGTACAGTACAAACCTTACAAAAGTGTTTTAAGTCCCTTTGGTGCTAAACATTGAACCAGTTATTCCATCAGACCAAAAATACCTTTAACCACTGATACTGCCAAATTATAAAACCTATTGATAAAAATAAAAAAACTAACAACTATTGGGGGGAAAAAGTCTGTCAGCTGTGGCTGTGGAAATGTGATGCTCAAAAAACATCTCCAGCATTTCATCTAGTCACAGCAGGAATGGGAATTGTTCAGTTTTGGAGGAGTGCGGCGGTCTCTTCATCTCCATCTGCAGAATCCCGAGGAGATTTGCTGTACATCATGAACTGCACGGATATCTGAAGGAAAGCGTCAAGGCACAAAAGCTGAAAAATGTTTCCAAACTATCCCGAATGAATTTAAACAAGGCTCAGTGCTCATGAAAGGAAGTCACATGACTTTAGCAATGTATTCGGATGCTTTGGCAACAATCATAGTTTTATCAATATATGTGACCTCAAGTAATTCAGAATGTCAAACACACAATGACTCAAACATTTATGCAATATTGTCCATAACATGAGTCATGTGACCTTTGGCTGCATGTTCTCAAAACAAACATCAATTAATCAACTTGTGCAATTTAACCAACACAGTTAAACCTGGTGCATTGTATAAAACATATTAAAATAAGCTATTAAAATATAAAAAGATACTAAGGGTGTGTTCACACTTGGGATGTTTGGTTTGATTAAAACGAACCCTGGTGCGATCTGCTCTGTTAGCAGATCATTTGAATAAGTGTGAACGCTGCCATCCGAACCCTGGTGCGGACGAGACCACTGAAAAGATGGGTCCGCTTCCAAACAAACTCCAGTGCGGTTCGAATTAAATATGAACGCAACACTGACCAAAAACAGGACCTACACATTTTATAAGCTCTTTACGAGTTCTCAGCTGGTCAAAATCCCATCTTGTGTAGGCTATGCACATACAACGAGCGCATTTTTTGCATTAAAAATGCCAATGTGAATGCTAAGCAGACCAGGACTAAATGTTTTTTTTTTGTGGTCCAGACCAAATAAACTGAACTACTAGTGTGAACACACAAGCCTGCTTTAAGACCATTACGTTTTTGTATGGCATTTTTTCACAACATTTCATGAGCCTGTGTAGGCCTCCATATTCTCATTTTCGTAACGTATGCAGACATTTCACATGTTTTTGTGGCTGTAGGTCCATGAGGACTGTGTTCAATGATCCTCTCCCAGCACCTCACTAACAGCTCGGTGGCTGAAATGTGGCTTTAAAAAGGATACTATCAGGTCAAGTGAGAGCGTTCCCAGGCTGCCGATGAGCCAGGGGAGGTGGTGTACGAGGTAGCTGGCCTCTCCCTGCCCTGGATCTGGATTCTTCAGTAGCACACTGATGCCATATGTTGTGTTTCCCAGAATTACCAGGGCAAAGAGGAAAAAAGACACGCCCTCTGTTGACTTCCTCTGAAACTGCAAGACAGCAAGATATTTACAATAAGAAGCAACATATGTAGCATGGAAATGTATGAATAATAATTGTAGCTGTATTAAATGCATTCATCAAATATCACTTTCCCTGCCAGCGTTTTTTTAAGTTAACCGTCATGTTCACAAAACTTTCATGGCCCCCAGAATATTCTGGTGTATCAATATGTAAACAATCAATTATTCTATTATCAACACTTGAATGTGGGCTACATCAAAAAAAAAGAAAAATAGTCAAAGACTTCATCCGGATCAGGGGCCAGATTCGCATAGCATTCTTAAGGACAAAATGAAATGGGAAAGCCTGCTGCATCTTGAGATGGGCTCTTTTAAAATAACGATTTAACTTGGCACAACGCTGAGTGATTTTCTTAGGCAGGTTTGACTTATATGCCGTTGAATGTTTGGCAATTTTCTATCTGCTCTTTTTGGTTTATACAGATCTTCTGCTATAATATTTCAGAAGATCCGTAACAGCGCCCCCTAATGTTAACAGTGAAAACACGGATTGCCGGAAAAAACATCATCATCGTACAGTCAACATACATACTATATTACTATATATTTTGCTAAAAATAAAAAATAAATGTATAATTAAATAGTAAAACTATAAATCAGTTCAAATGTCTGTCTTTTAATTATGGCGTAAAAAATTAAACCTTGATAGATTATGTGAGAAATGTGTAAAACTTACATTAGTGTACATCTGTGGCAATCTGGAGCATAAATACAGTACTGAAGATAAAGAGCCGATGACAAAGCCTATAATCTCCTTTGTTTTGAAGGGCTGTAAAACATGAAAACATCAAGTGCTGAAACCACATGAATGAATAAATGCAACTCAACTCAATGATAAAAGCAACTCTAGTCACCTTCACCGAACCGCTGACCCCCTCCACGGCCAGCAGTGCCCGACCCTTGAACCCCGCAGGCATCTGATCCTCTAGGGAGGAGCGAGGGAGGCTAAGGAGGGAAGATGTAATTCCCAGAAGACACAGCATGCTGACTGCATTCAGCAGTGCACTGTTACTCTCTAGAGAGGAGAAAAACAGTTCCATGAATTAGTGTTTCAGGCATCAGCACAATCTTATAACAGACTGTGAAGGCCGAGGGAGGAACATACAGTAGAGCTCTTATTGTTAACTAAAGTTACAATCAGTTTTAGAAATTTAAATAAAACAGAAATAAAATAAATGAATGAATGAAAGCAAGGTATGTCCTTTAAAAGCAACCAATTACATAGCTTACTTAAAACACAAGTATGGTATGATTTCCAACTCACCCCTAGATGCTTTATTCTTTAGTTTATAGTACATGTACATAAACAGCATTAGCATGTCTGCCAGGACGTAGTACACTGCAGTGTATTTCTAAAGGAGAAACAAGAGGTTGAGAAATACAAAATAACAACAATAAATTCAGGACTCACTTTAAACTACAGCAAAACTAGGATCAGTCATTAAAGGGGTCATGAATTGAGTACTATAAGAATGATGAATCATACTATAAAAATATCCTGTAAGTTTCAGAACTGAAAACTTCCTTGTTAGTCCAAAAACAGCTTTTATCAAAAACCAATCCCAGAGAACGGCTTGTTGTGGAATGTGGTAGGTGAAAGACCGCCTCTGCTGAAGAAAATCAACACCTGATCCTACATCGTTACACTGTAGCCCCGCCCACTGATTCATGCATGACAAGTAGTAGGGAAATAACAAACGTGACGCCAACACTGGACCGAGCAATTAAGCGATAAACATGCCTTTGAAAAGTACAAAATGATGTGCAGTGCCAGGTTGTGGAAAAACAAAGTCGCTGCATAACCTTCCTTCTGACGCTGGATTTGCAGAGACTGAAATTAAAAAACAATGCTGTGCCTTCTATATTGGATCCGATAGGAACGGCGTAACACACTCATGCGAGTAAAACAGGTTTTACAGATGGTTTGATATGAACATGTATTGATGCATATACATGTATTGTATTTGATATGATTCATGTACAGTCAGATGTTCTTTGTCCATGTGTCAGTAAATCAAACCAAGTGACTAAACGGTCAACTTCACATTGTTTCTCTTAGTAGGATGAAAACAATCTGTTATTTAAACTGTGATTAAATTATATACAGAAAGCAATCAAACATATATAGAAATAGCTGGAGCTGTCAATCAAACAGCACAAGCTTGTCAGTGACTGAGTTCTGGACTCGCGCCAAAACTCCCGTTATAATCAACAAATATCTTATTTACATTGTGTTTGCACTGTTAGTTATAATGAAAGCATTCGTTAGTGTGCAGAAATCTATCAATGCATTCATGCGCTTGTGGGATTACAAATTTAAGAATCTGTTTAAAACATTGTATTTAGCATTTAAGGTAAAGATGATGACATCAGATGAATTATTCTGTTATGCAAAGTTTCCAGGCCAGTTCCTGTTCTCAAAAGAGTCAGATTACTGAGATTCTCACCTCTCTTTTTTTTTTTTTTTTTATGGCTCTTGGAGCCCCTGTCTCATTTCTAAATCGTCAGAGTGATTGGATTAGCATCTATGTATTTGAATGACTGATTAGATTAGAACTTGTGATGGGTCATTCCTTTGTTTAGATTGTCTCCTCCTCTACTGTGTAAATCCCTCCCCCTGTAAAACGTGGATAAATTACAGTGTTTATACTGTTTGAGTCAGACTTGTTGGACGACTACAGCAAAACACAGCACGTGTCTCAATAAAGAGTAACGTCTGCTTGAAAGATAGCCCAACGTCTCCTGGTCTCTGCTTCAACGACGAAAAGAGTTTCCAACACGCTCAACATCTGTGATTGGCTACAATGCTCATCACAGCAACCTTTCATGCCACGATCTAAATATAATGCCATAGATCTAAAGATAATGATAGATCTAAATATAATGATTGATCTAAAAGATAATGATAGATCTAAATATAATGCCATAGATCTAAATATAATGCTACACTCACCTAAAGGATTATTAGGAACACCATACTAATACTGTGTTTGACCCCCTTTCGCCTTCAGAACTGCCTTAATTCTACGTGGCATTGATTCAACAAGGTGCTGAAAGCATTCTTTAGAAATGTTGGCCCATATTGATAGGATAGCAGCTTGCAGTTGATGGAGATTTGTGGGATGCACATCCAGGGCACGAAGCTTCCGTTCCACCACATCCCAAAGATGCTCTATTGGGTTGAGATCTGGTGACTGTGGGGGCCATTTTAGTACAGTGAACTCATTGTCATGTTCAAGAGACCAATTTGAAATGATTCGAGCTTTGTGACATGGTGCATTATCCTGCTGGAAGTAGCCATCAGAGAATGGGTACATGGTGGTCATAAAGGGATGGACATGGTCAGAAACAATGCTCAGGTAGGCCGTGGCATTTAAACGATGCCCAATTGGTACTAAGGGGCCTAAAGTGTGCCAAGAAAACATCACCCACACCATTACACCACCACCACCAGCCTGCACAGTGGTAACAAGGCATGATGGATCCATGTTCTCATTCTGTTTACGCCAAATTCTGACTCTACCATCTGAATGTCTCACAGAAATCGAGACTCATCAGACCAGGCAACATTTTTCCAGTCTTCAACTGTCCAATTTTGGTGAGCTTGTGCAAATTGTAGCCTCTTTTTCCTATTTGTAGTGGAGATGAGTGGTACCCGGTGGGGTCTTCTACTGTTGTAGCCCATCCACCTCAAGGTTGTGCGTGTTGTGGCTTCACAAATGCTTTGCTGCATACCTCGGTTGTAACGAGTGGTTATTTCAGTCAAAGTTGCTCTTCTCTCAGCTTGAATCAGTCGGCCCATTCTCCTCTGACCTCTAGCATCAACAAGGCATTTTCGCCCACAGGACTGCCGCATACTGGATGTTTTTCCCTTTTCACACCATTCTTTGTAAACCCTAGAAATGGTTGTGCATGAAAATCCCAGTAACTGAGCAGATTGTGAAATACTCAGACCGGCCCGTCTGGCACCAACAACCATGCCACGCTCAAAATTGCTTAAATCACCTTTCTTTCCCATTCTGACGTTCAGTTTGGAGTTCAGGAGATTGTCTTGACCAGGACCACACCCCTAAATGCATTGAAGCAACTGCCATGTGATTGGTTGATTAGATAATTGCATTAATGAGAAATTTAACAGGTGTTCCTAATAATCCTTTAGGTGAGTGTATAATCAACACTTTTCAGGATTAGTAAACATTGAGAGCTGTAATAGTAAAAACATGCTAAAAGTTTTTGAGAGAGTTCCATAATACATACAGTTGTGATCAGAATTATTGGCACCCCTGGTAAATATGATCAAAGATGGCTGTAAAAATAAATCTCCATCATTTATCCTTTTTTTTATGTATCCTTTCATTGGCGTAAAAGAATTGGAAGTGGGGGGTAAATCACGTTATGAAATCAATGCTTTTCTCCAAAACACGCTGGCCATAATATTAAATACTTTTTACAACCTCCTTTCCCCAAGATAACAGCTCTGAGTCGTCTTCTATAATGCCTGATGAGTTTGGAGAACACCTGACAAGAGATCAGAGAGCATTCCTCCATCCAGAATCTCTCCAGATCCTTCAGATTCCCAGATCCATGTTGGTGCTGCTTCTCTTCAGTTCACCCCACTCATTTTCTACAGGGTTCAGGTCAGGGACTGGGACGGCCATGTCAGAAGCTTCATCTTGTGCTCAGTGACAAATTTGTGTGTTGATTTTGATGCTTGTTTTGGATAATTGTTCTGATGGAAGATCCAACCATGGCCCATTATAAGATTTCTAGCAGAAGTGGTCAGGTTTTGATTTTTTTATCTGTTGCTGTTGGTGTTTAACAAGAGGTCCTGGACCTCCAGCAAAAAAATAGGCCCACAACATTAAAGATCCAGTGGTATATTTAACCGTGGGCATGGGGTACTTTTTATCCCTGTTTGCACCAAACCCATCTGGTGGGTTTACTGCCAAAAAGCTCTATTTATAGTTTATTCTGACCATAGAAACCGGTCCCGTTTGAAGTTCAAAGTCGTGTCTGACAACTGAATATGCTGGAGTTTGTTTCTGGATGAGCAAGAAGGATTTTTCTTTAAAACCCTCTCAAACAACATGTGGTGATGTAGGGGTTTGTTTGATTTATTTATTTAGGCTTTCTGACCCCAAGACTCAACTAATCTCTGCAATGTCCACTCAAACTCTCCTCATCGCCGTGCATTAGGACAATATAGAAACACGTCCTCTTCCAGGCAAATTTGTAACATCTTTAGTTGACTGGAACTTAATTATTGCCCTGATGGTGAAAATGGGGATTTTCAATGCTTTAGCTATTTTTGCTTTAGCTCAACAATCTTTTGCTGAACATCAGAACTACATTCTGTGGTTTTACTCATTGTGATGAATGATAAAGGGAATTGAGCCTTTGTGTTTCCTCATATTTATACTCCTGTGAAACAAGACGTCATAGCTAGACAATTTCATGTTCCTAGTCATCCTGGTGTGCTAAAAAAAATTAATATTAATGGAAATATACTTCAGAGATATTTTACTCATAAAAAAATTCTAGGGGTGCCAATAATTGTGGCCAACGTGTTTTGGAGAAAAACATTTATTTCATAATGTGATTTACCCCTGACTTTTCATTCTTTTACTTCAATGAAAGGTTAGATTTTTGCACATTTTTTGAATGATAAATCAAAAGGATAAACAACGCAGATTATATATTCATTTACAGCCATTTACCAGGGGTGCCAATAATTCTGACCACAACTGTATTTCATATGCAAAGATATTAGCCAATCACAGCAGTGGGCATTTACACTGAAGTCTCACAGCAGACACGCCCCTTTAAACAGAGCATTCGGAGCAGAGGGCTAAAATCAGGGTGGGAAAAATGCCTTTTCTAAATTATGACCATTTATGATCATACTAATTATAAGTGCACCCCAAGAGACAAAATAATAAAATAATGCAGTTCATGACCCCTTTAATCAATTAGGGTGTGTTTCCTGAATCTACATATTAATTTAGCAGAGATTGTATCCAAAGCAACAAATAAAAAAAATATGACAATTGTTTCTTACCTGTAGCGGAAGTTGTTCAGCCAAGAACGAGCCGACAAGATTACACGAGTCACCTGCCAGCCACAATAACAGAAACCAAATAGACAGAGCGCTGTCCATATTTCCTGTCTTGCAGGAATTGTAGTATTGCCTACAGTAACACAGTATGATCTCATTATTTCTCATCATGTGCAAAATGTCACTTTACATACACTCAGGCCGGTCTTGACATTAACGGGCTAACCCGCCATTTGCATGTGGATTTCAGCTGTGGCGTGTAACAGTCACTCCCACTAGGCACTTTGGTGGGTTGAATTTTATTGTAGTCTTCTCAAAAGGCATCTGTTATAATTGCGTTGCGCGTTATAACCAATTACACGCGATTCTTTTGAGTTTATAATTGCAATGTCCAATAATCAGAGGCGTTCAGATTAGACTCATCGCTGAAACGCCAGAGTTTTGTTCAGAGCGCGGCTCACTCACTGAAATCTGCACTCTCATCATAAACAACAAAGCAGAGATGTAGCCTATGTGCAATGAACTGTAGGATATTCATTCATCATACAGTGATTGACTTTTGTTCAGCAGCAAAAATAGTTTCAAACAAAGATCACGCATCAGATGTGAATGGCATAAAGTTGGCTTGACGTTGGATGTTCGATATTCACAAATTTAGGGACCGTCTCTATAGTTACATATGACATTGGTATACACGTTTCTAACTTCAATAGCATTTCAAGAGAATGACTTACAGTCATAAAACCAACGGTGAAGTGTTCATCTAGGTGTCAGGTATGATGCACACCTTTTAGATTTGATATTTAATAAAATAAAAATCACATGAAAACACGGATATGTATTTCACTAGGCTACTGTATGGGCTTATACACAAAATATGCTAGATTTAAATATGGCATAGCTGACAGAACACTGATGGGAATAATGCTTGAAAACATATATATAATAAATTATATTTTTCAGACAAGCAACTGTTTTCTCATTTACATATAGCCGACAACAAATTTCCCAGCAACAATATTTTGGCCGGTGAAAAGGATGAAATTCTGAGTGGCTAGTAACTTTGGAAAACCACTAGCCACAATGGCTGGTGAGCAAAAAAGTTAATGTCAAGCTGAATTTTCAGCATCATTACTCCAGTCTACAGTGTCACATGATCTTTCAGAAATCATTCTAATATGATGATTTGCTGCTCAAAAAAAAAAAAAAAAACCCTGTTATGCTACTTAAAATATTTATGTGGAAACTGTGATACATTTTTTCAGGATTCTTTGCCCTTTGATGAATAGAAAGATCAAGAGAACAGCATTTATCCAAAATAGAAATTATAAATGTCTTTACTGTCACTTTTGATTAATTTAATACATCCTTGGGCAAATAGAAATCTTACTAACGACAGCCTTTTGAATGGCAGTGCATGAGCGCTCAAAATTATTGCTGTGCCTGAATTAAAGTCACAATATGTAATTATTCGTCGCTAGAGATCACTTATTCAAAACAAAGGCGCAGCTTGATGACGCCTTGATTTCACGGAGCTTTTATTATGCCACAGTCGCAGCTTCCGCTTCTTCTGGTCATGTGTATGTGGAATAACGCAGCGCTGATTTATCATATTAGATACATTTGAGTGTGTTGAGAGTTATATTATAATGCCATTCGACTATTAAACACTTGTTGCACACTGCAGAGAGCTAACGTGATATTAGGTTACCATGGTACTCATGGTAAATCATAAAAAAGGAGTTTTAAACAAGACTAACTGTTGATTTATATAACAATGATTTGTTTTCTGTCGATGAATGTATCCAAACAGTTGCTCATCTGTCTAATAAAACAATATATTAAATCAAATTTTTTGTTACCATGGTTTCTAGTACAAAATAAAACCGCAAATCGAGGGTAACGCGGGTATGATGTCACAGATAGGCGACGCACGGACACGGTCCGTGTCCTGGTTAAAATGGCTTATTTCTCTGGATTTAAACATTCTTGGAAACATTTGGGATAATGGAAGTACAACAAAATATATAACATTGTTCTAGTGGTTTTTGGATATTTTAATCCAAGAATCATATATACTGTGCCTTTAACATTTTATTTCTAATATGTCAAAACTGAGGCATACACAGAGCAAAATCATCCTCTTATAAGAGTTGGCGTACTCACGGTATTGAGGACACCATGAAGCAAACTATTGACAGCAGTCCCAGAACTACACTGGCAACGTCCCTGGCATCCTGGGCACATTCCCCCAGTCCATACCATATCCACTCGATCCCATGTGGGCAGAGAGAACTGAAGTTTCCATCACCACCGAGCACGAGGCCATCCGACATCACTTAAAAAACAGCAGTAAAGAAACGTATAAGGAATAAAATCCACCTAATTAGTATGTTCTTCAGTTTTCATAAGAATGCTATCTATCACAGGTATGAAAACGTTAATACTTGGGATAATTCAAGCATATTACATACTAATACATTTAGCGCATTACCTGTGGTGTAGATCTTCAGCTGCTGAGGTAGAATAGTAGAAGTATGTCGATCTTATTCCGCAGTCACCTAGAGAAGAAAACAAAACAAGTAGTCAAAACAACGAGGTAATCGCTTAGCGCTGTGATTGGATGGTTGAAAGTCGTCTAAACAACGAGGTAATCGCTTAGCGCTCTGATTGGATGGTTGAAAGTCATCGAAACAACGAGGTAATCGCTTAGCGCTGTGATTGGATGGTTGAAAGTCGTCAAAACAACGAGGTAATCGCTTAGCGCTCTGATTGGACGGTCGAAACGCGACAGTTAGTGGGTTGCACAGCTATAGACTGTTAAAAAAAGCGGTTGCACCATCAAACGCCTCGCTCTAGTGATGGGAAGTCAGGCCCGTTTTGCGAATAGGTTCTTTTTAACAGTTAGTTTGAGATCCGGTTAAAAGAACGATTCAGCTTTATTTTGCGTCATTGACTCACGTGCGTCACGTGATTCATGTAGTTGTTTCACTTCCGCATTCGACTGCGAATTCTAAAATTACATTAAACAATAGGCACGTTTTTAATATATAAGCGCTGTTTTTATGTTTTGGTAAAACTGTCATGTAATTAAGAGGCAAACATTTGTATAATTTCTACTCCTGATTTATTAAAGCAACTGAAGAACCGCTCGAATGATTCAGATTCGTGAATGAATCATTCAGATAGGTTTTTCGTGAACCGGTTCATTTAACTAATCGATTCAAAATGTTTAGCGTCCTTCAATGTGCAAGTCGCAACATGTCATGTTTTGCACTCACCGATTAAAGAAACTTTAAAGTAACAATAAACCTGTCATTTTCCCACTGAATTTGCTTCGGTCGGGGAAGGTCAACGAAGAGGCATTAACTTACATGATCAACATGTCTCACATTTTCACAAAACGGTGTGAAGTTAAAAAAAAAAAATGTAGCTGTACACTGTTAATTAACTGTGTTGGGTACAGGGATTCGAGCCGCATGTAAACTTAAAACTAACATAAGATACGTCCGTGTAAGGAAAGATATATAGTTCTAAAAATTAAAATTAAAAATTCAAAGTTTTCTTTACCTTGGCAAAGTAACGTAACCGTTCCGTCACCTCGAGACACAAACAGCTCCGCTCATATCAGCTGATCATCACGCCTGACTTCACAATACATTTTCTGCCCATTCAGCAAAACGTGACGCAAAAAAACATTTCTTAAGAGCATAGAGTATATATATATTTTTTAGTCTATGGTATAGACCTACAGTAATGGAGTCGTATCGGTTTACACGACCGAATCTATAAAATGAAGAGGTGAACGGGACAGTGGTCATATTTTTTTGCTCCAACGAGTATTTCTCATGGTTGGTTAGTTTTTTAAGCCACCGTCTATATAGAAATAAATACCTTTAAAGTCTTGAGTCCATAAAGCTGTTCACCATTATTGGTCGGGAAACAAGATACAACACACTGAAGGTTCTGGATTTGTGGAAACATGTCTAAATGAACTAAGTTTCCATTAATGAAACCTGCTATCTATCAGTCATGTACTGATTAAATCAATCGTGAAGCACTGAGCAAGTCATTAAAAATTGAAAGTGCATAAATATCAAACCATTCTGAAATGTTTTGACAAAGTAAATTTAGTATTTACAACTGACACCTATAAAAAAAAATACACATTTTAGGTAAAATCTACCTTCAGTATATAGTCAAACTGTGCATGTCATTGTGATTTTATTGCATTCACTTGTTGAAAATATGATACTAACTCTAATCTAGAGAATATGATTTTTTTAAACTAATACAAAAACTAATTTAATATTTTAAAACTCTTTCCTCAATATTTAAAACTGTAACCTTTCTAAATATTACACTGGCATTACTATAGTTATATATATATATATATATATTATTGTAATGAAAAACAATATTTGTTGAAAGTACTTTCATACTGGGATTTGTCAGCTGCCAGACACCCATTTAAATGTTTAGTCGCTTTTGAAGGGGCTATAATTAAACTTTAAAACAATACAGACGTCACCATTTTATTGAAAATAAAGATCAAACTTTCTTCTTTTGAAGGGATTTAAACTGTAGGAATAAGAAAATACACATGCAAAGGAAGCAGGTGGACCATATATGATAAACTTTATCATACAACAGGAGGGAGAGATGAGTGTATCATTTATAAAGTATCATTCACAATAGATTTACAAATATAATAATAATAATAATAATAATACGTCATCATAGTTTAAGAAAAAAAAAAAGAATGTTATATACTAAATCAGACCAAAACAAGACTATTTAAATCTGTACAAGTGTCTTCATCGACACTCAACAATTCATTCTTCGTCCTCCGATGACAATGCCACAATGTAAGTTTGAAAGTTCTCCCGCAGTATGTACAATGGATCGTCGGGGTTGGGGAGATGATGAAATAAATGAAGCATCTGATCCGTATCAGTTCCAGCATTATCCCACCCGTTCAGAGAGCAGAATAAGACTGTGCTTGAGAGGAAGACAGTTTATTTCTCGCAGACGTTTCCCTCAGTTTCTTCACTTGATGTGCATCAGCTTCTCAGCGTCCACTTTTAAACGTTTGCGTTTTGGTTGTACCACATCATCGTCGGAGTCCTCCGAATCCTCTTTATCAGCCTCGGCTCGTGTCTCCTTCTCCGCGACTACCGGGAACGTCTGGTCGGGAAAAATCTCCAGCAGTTTTTCCTCGAAGAGCTGACTCACAGCTTTGCCCGCCTCTGCTACTTCCGAGTCGGCCTAAGAGAGGGAGGAGAGGGGAAAGAGTGTGGAAATGTGAGGAAAGGCGAGGAGAAAGTGGGTGGAATGCAGGCCCAGGGATGAGCAGGTGAGGGTGAGGAGGAAGAGGAGAGAATCACAGAAAGGGTTAAAACTCGCGTTTCAGCTGCTTTGGGTGCCAGCACTGCTGAACCCATCGGTGTGGTGTACAAAACATCTTACCTGAACATTACTCTGTTTCTCCTCATCATAAACCTGGATTATTCGAGACATCTAAAAAGGGCAACAACAGCAAAAAAAAAAAAAATACAAAAGAAAGGGGGGGGAAGAAAGATTTTATACCATACACACAGTGAGGTCACAACCTCATCTGTATTTAAAAATGTCCAAGGAGCACAATTTTTGGTTTGCTCATAATAAATGCCTTTCAGTTAAAAGGCATAAGCAAACTGCCTCTTTATACACACACACACACACACACACACACACACACGAGAACTAGAAGGGGGTTTGCCTTAAAAAAAAAAAACACAAAAAAACAGCAGTGCCAGTTATGCTGACAGACCCAAACTAAATGCAACCGAGATAAGTTGAAGGGGAAAATTACATAAAAATTCAAAAATGGTTCATAACGTGCTTCTTTGACATGAATGCCACAGTCATCAAGTCTTGTGAAGACAGTAAAATGTCTCCCACATTTTGCAGTTTATTTTTAGACAGATATAAACATTTCAGTAATCTCACTGAAGTATCACAATGACAGTGTTAAGTGTTAGAGTTTTTAACATGTGGTGTCTTGGAGGATTTGACTATAGTTAAAGCTATTTTTCCTCACAACAAACACCCTATTTATGCACGTCAAGCATTCTGTGGCCACTGTGTTGAACCCAAACACTCAAACAGATAAAATCCATCCACAGAAATCACCTAAAGTGGACATGAACAAATCTACACATCCGTTGGGGAAACAGAAGCCAAACAATCACTATAAAAATGTTATGAACGTATTGCCGCTGTATTTAAAAAGAACAGCGTGACTGAGTTTTACTTTCAATAACACAAACCTCATTATGCGACAGCATTCAACACTCACAACAAATCAACTAAATGCAAAAAATTGAACAACTTTCTATGGGATGTAAAACTAAAATCAAATCAGTTGTATACATGTGATGTGATTATAAAAGTGTCAAGAGCCATTTAGCTTTATTTTACAGTTTCACAGTCACTGAACACTTTACATACACACTTTAAAGACCCCATGAAATAGAAATGAGAGTTTTGTGGTATTTAGTCCATGTGTGTTTGCTTTAAAATGATCAACATTATGCTAAAAAGCTGACAAAAAATTCACTGGCTCTCTAGAATGAAATGTTCCTTGTTACTAATTAAAGCATATTGGCCATTTAGTGAAAAAAACAAAAAAAAACAAAGTCAAGACCCACCCGAACTTCTGGTATTAATATGAGATGCATAAACTTGCACTCGTCAAGTTTGCTTCATGGGGTCTTGAATGAATGTCAGAAGGCATGAACGACTGCAAAACTGACATTCATATCATGCATTTGATTGTCATTTTTATTGTTCAAATAAAAGTGCTGAACAATAATTAAATGTCTTAAAAACAATGTTTGCAACATTAAAATAAACATCCCTTTAACAGAGTGAAAAAGTGTGTTAGCCCTTTAACAAACACTAGCGCAACATCCAACAACAAAAAAACAGTGCAGCTGATTAATGCTCAGCTTGACTGAAACCATTCCTTTAATAGTTAGTACTGGTGAACATGAAGTAGTAAACACATGCAACCCATCACATGTTCATGCTGTGTTGCTTTAGTGCATTTCATACTCTTCAAATACTTTCTTACATGCAACATCCCATCACCCCCCACCCCCCAACAGGTTAAAGACATTCCCCGAACTCACCTCATTATATTTGGCACAATTGCTAAAGACCAGGCGCACGTCGGACACAAACTCCTTAGCACTCTTGTAATGCAGAAGATGTTTCCGCTGTAGTTTCCTCTTTACCAGGGTCAAATCCATTGGATGCTTTATTATTTTATAGTAATTGGGTACCTGGAGAGAAATCAAGGCTTCAGCATTAACATTTATAGTTTTACAGACATGCGGCTCTCTTCCAAAACCAAATAATCTGCCCATCAAATCAACATTTCTAATTATGATACATGCATCTCAATGAAAAAGATGAAAATATAAAAATAAAAGATTTCAAAATAGTAAATCGATAGATACTATAATAGTCAGAAGGGATATAGTGATTAAAAACAAACATTTCAAGAATATAGACAGAAAATGGTTCCGTCTAATTAAAATCTTTAATATAATATCTATCCATCGTAAGGAAAGTCAGGAATTTACTAGGCTGGCATCTTATGAGCGCCCTCGAGTCATACAAGTGCATATATTATGAATGGGAAGAGAGCTGAAAGAGCGATTTCTGTTTGTCAATGATTACGTTTACATGCACCTTCATAATGCGGTTGATATTTAGGCAATATTGCGATTAAATTTACCTCATGGAAACAATACTTCAAATAAGCTTGTAATCCTAGCAACGATAATCAGAGTAAAATGCTGATAAAAAAAACGAAACAAAAAAAAACACAATGCAATAAACAGGCATGTAAACATTTGAATCACATCTATTCCACTCTGACCAAAGTGTGTCTTTTTGGCATGCTGAAGAAACTGTGTGGCATGAATATAATGCAGCATATTGATGGTCGAAACATTTTGAGGCCCAATAACAGAATCGGCAGGAAGGGCTTGGCCAGTAACACACCTACCCTATGTGAGTTCATCATTTGGGCTGTGCATTGAGGTATGGGAAAAATGGTGGTATAAATAACCACAACTCTTAGAGAATAATCAGAACAAATGAAAACTGCATGTAAACAGGAGCGACAGTGTTTGCTAATGTCATGTAAACAAGCCCTTTGTCTGATTATTGGATATAATCACATTATTGGTGCACATGTAAACATAGTCAATGCGACATTTAAATGACATTTTAGATCAGGAATAAAATCTGACAGCAATCATAAATTGTGTTGCCATAGAAGACAGCAGGACAGCTCACTACGTTTTAGAACTGAACTATGGACTACAGAAAGAAGTAAAGTAGTCATGTAAAAACAAAGAGAAGGGGTATATAAGACAACATTATTACCCGTCAGCCTGATGCATTATTGCATTCACTCAGTAACGTAATTACGCAAGAATCATATTCCCGCTATGACAAATAACAGCAGGAAATGGCCCAGAGGCTCAATACATGTTTGAAAACAGATGACTGGAGTCACTACAGACAGTGATGTTCCCATTTATTGCAATAGTGTTAATGACCTAGCAGAGAGGCAACAATTAAATACTACAGATCATACTGAAAAATGGTCCAATTACACATCTGAGCTTTGCCCTTTAAGAACACTTCATCAGAAATGTCTGCTTTTGTTGGAAATGAGGATATTGTGGTCTTGATGGAAACTCACCGTTGTGGGAACAGGCTCTTGAAACTCCGTACTGAGCTCATGACAGAACAAATGCAGCAGCAGACGCTCGCATCGCTACAAAACACAAGAGAGAACAAGAAACTTAAAGGGTCTGCAATTCTGGAAAAACATTAACTTTGTTGGAAAAGGTTTATAGATTAGATCTAATGACCATGCTGGTTCACTCAGGTTCACATTTGAGCCAAACATAATCTCACAATATACTGTATGTATTTGCTTATATTATATAGTGTGTCATGTGGAAAATAAATTAATGACACAAGAGTCCTTGTAAAAGTCAGTCAAGTAAAAAGAGCTCCCTATTTTCTGACTATTATTGTGTTTGTTTCTCAGTGCGACTCACTCGTTGGTCCTCTGTGCTCATTGCTGTCTCGCTTTTGTCCTTCTTACTGGGTGGATCGTCATCAGAGTTGTATTCCATCTCTGGATTTGTGAGACTTCTGCAGAACGTGCACATCCAATCTCCACTGCAGCAGAAGAGGGTACAACACATGATTAACACAAAAATCAGGAATTAAAGCCTTAAAACCTAAAGAGAACAGATCCTACATGTTTGTCTTTGTGAATACAAGTCAAGGTTTCTGGCACCATAAACCGTTGTAATTTAGGTTTTCAAGAACATTTTGCACTCTCTCTCTCCGTTATGCTACTGACCACAATATGTAAATGACCTCCGTTATGTTTGGCTAAACGTGCATCTGTTATACTACTTATATGACGTTAACAGTTATTTATTTCTGTACTCATTTTCCCAGGTTAAAATGTTAAATGTAAGATCTCATCTAACAAAAGAATCAGCAACACACACACAAAAAAATAAATAAATAAATAAATAAATAAATAAATAAATAAAAAGTGTGCAGACCATCCATCGCACTCCTGTACACGCCAACCCAAAGGTTGAAGCTAGCCTCACCGACACAGTTAAAGGGGTCATGAATTGAGAAAATCAAACTTTCCTTTTGACACATAAGAGGTCATTGTACTATAAAAATACCCTCCAAGTGTCAGAACTTAAAACTTAAAGCTTTTATTGAAACCAAGCTCAGAAAACTTGTTTTGGATTGTCACATTATGATGTAATAGTGTGACAAAAGCTATCCGATCAGTAAGTGACCACATGTAAATGGGACCGTAGGAAATTATAGACAACTTGTCACTGGTGGTACAACCCTTGCTTCATAAGATAAAATATAAAATAATTAAATGACAACAATGTCATGCGATACAATTTAATTAAACAATAATATGCTATTGATAGTATCTTAATTTTAAATAAAATAAAGCAAAAATAAAAAAATAAACTAGTCATTTATGAATACAATATGACGTTAAAAATAATAAAACAAACAAAAAAAAAACTACTCACTTATTAGAAATTCTAAAAAATAAAATATCATAATTTTTATATTTTTAGATTTGAAATGCAAATGCATTATGATTTAACGCTATCTTAAATTATATGAAAAATCGTCACCACCCTTGATGTACAACACATTAACACAATTAAAGATGTGTGTTTCATCATATAATAAAGCCACAATCTTTACCTGGGAGAAGATTTGAGTGTTGGGATATGGCAGGTCATGTGGAAGACTTTAGGACAGCGATCACAGCACAGCAGTTCTCCTCCATTCTGACACACCGCACACCAGTCCTCATTCGGATCATCTTCCTTTCCTAAAGTGGTCTGGCTGTTGGCGTTAGCAGTGCTCCCCCGCTGACTTCCATTTGACTCGTTGGTCCCATTGGTTAGAGGTGCTCTGGAGTTTGGGTTCGTACAGGATGAGAAATGATCGCTCTGTGGTTCAGATTTAACATTTTCACCTAGTGTTCTTAAAATGTCCTGGACTGAACCGGTGGACACCGAGCCAAGGATAGGAAGAGGGGGAGTTAGGCTTCCTTCTGGGCTGCTCATCTAGTTGAGGAGGAATAGGAACAAGAAAGACATTGTGCAAAATTAAACAAACTGTATCAAAGCCAGAAAGAACAGGTTTAGCTTTTTGGGACCAAAGGGGAAAAAACATTTTAGAATTTAGTTTTTTTTTTTTTTTTTTTTTTTTTCACATCATTATAGTTTTTGGATCATATAAAAACATTTCACATATTAAACTTCTTTATTATTGTACAAAACATGAAGTTAGATGCTACAGAGAAAAACATGTTTTTCATTCACAATTAAATGTTTAAGTTTCAGCTCATTTTCATCTTAAATGTTCAATTTTACTTATTACAAGCAACAAACCCTAAAAATAAACCCTTACCCCATATCCTATAATAAGAACATTGTTAATTAATATTACTCAGTATGTATTTGTGTAAATACACTGTGAAAAAAAGAGAAAAAGAATACCTTAAAATAAACTGTGCTATGTGCGGTATCTTCACAAAAAAAAACTTTGCAAGTCCAAGGAAGTTAAGTAAAAGAAACAAATGGAAACATTTGGGACTAAGTGATGAGTGAAAACTGCAAGCTCAAGGTAAATACCATGCAAGCATTCCGTCTGCCATCTTTACTGCGTTCTGTTTTGACGTTTGCTCCCGAATAGCTACACTCTTCCTCAACTCCCGGTTCCTGTTTGACCTTCACCTGGTCCACTGTCGTATTCCCCGTTCCAGGTCTACCGGCTGACCCACAACTAAACACACCCAAACAAACAAAAGACACACCATAAAGATTTTGCATCATGCAATGTCTCAACAATATTTGGAAATCAAATATACAATTCTCTTTGATCAGATATACAGTTCTAAGCTATAAGTAAAAATAATAAAAAAACACACAATTCTGACCTGCCCCGACTGCCCGTGCTTGATGTGCTAGACGGACGAGCTGGAGTGTGAGAATTAGATAAACCTATTGAAGAAGACACACAGAGAGCATGTTAAAACGAAAAAATCTTTAGAAAATTTTTAAAAAGTTAGCAGACACTGTTCTGAGGGCAAACACCAATCTGAATTATATTTCAGTTTCAATAATGCATATTCTCATGCAAAATTAATCAGAATTTTGTAAAATTGCAAAATAATATGATTTAATAAAACTTAATATATGATGAAGAATATTGCTGGCATGACCATGAAACTTTGGATGCCAATTATGAGTAATAAGAAATTGCATTTAATGACCCTCATTTATTCACTTTGAATTTTTTTTTTTTTTTTTACAAATGTATGATTTCATTAAAAAAATTATATTATATTATGTTTATATAATATATATATGAAATGTTTACAGTTTATTTGGAGCAGTTAGAAAACTGCTGCACTGCAGATTTTATTGCCTTTCTATATACACTTAAAATTTTAAAAACAACAACAATTGTTGGTGAAATGTTGGTGAGATTGGTTGTGTGGTGAGGTAGTACACCATTTGGTGCGCATTAATGCAGCTTTAGCCCCAGGGGGCTAATATGGTTCGTACATATGGTTGCACTGGAGATTATGCCATACTGAGCCCGAGGCACTGAGCATGCATTAATGGTGACCCTCGGGTTGGCACGTATGGTCGGATGGGAGTTTCAGCCATACAGTACTGAAGGCACGAAGAGTATGGCATATATACATTTACGCATTTGGCAGACGCTTTTATCCAAATCAAGGAACACATTTTTACATTTTGTCAGTTCTTGCTTTCCCTGGGAATCGAACCCATGACCTTGGCGTTGCTAGTGCCACGCTCTTATTGTTTGAGCTACAGGAAAGCTGCTAATATAAATATCTACATGAATATTTCATGACATTATTTAAATGTATGCTAATCTACACTGACATACACTCACCTAAAGGATTATTAGGAACACCATACTAATACTGTGTTTGACCCCCTTTCGCCTTCAGAACTGCCTTAATTCTACGTGGCACTGATTCAATAAGGTGCTGAAAGCATTCTTTAGAAATGTTGGCCCATATTGATAGGATAGCATCTTGCAGTTGATGGAGATTTGTGGGATGCACATCCAGGGCACGAAGCTCCCGTTCCACCACATCCCAAAGATGCTCTACTGGGTTGAGATCTGGTGACTGTGGGGGCCATTTTAGTACAGTGAACTCATTGTCATGTTCAAGAAACCAATTAGAAATTATCTGAGCTTTGTGACATGGTGCATTATCCTGCTGGAAGTAGCCATCAGAGAATGGGTACATGGTGGTCATAAAGGGATGGACATGGTCAGAAACAATGCTCAGGTAGGCCGTGGCATTTAAACGATGCCCAATTGGTACTAAGGGGCCTAAAGTGTGCCAAGAAAACATCCCCCACACCATTACACCACCACCAGCCTGCACAGTGGTAACAAGGCATGATGGATCCATGTTCTCATTCTGTTTACGCCAAATTCTGACTCTACCATCTGAATGTCTCAACAGAAATCGAGACTCATCAGACCAGGCAACATTTTTCCAGTCTTCAACTGTCCAATTTTGGTGAGCTTATGCAAATTGTAGCCTCTTTTCCTATTTGTAGTGGAGATGAGTGGTACCGGTGGGGTCTTCTGCTGTTGTAGCCCATCCGCCTCAAGGTTGTGTGTGTTGTGGCTTCACAAATGCTTTGCTGCATACCTCGGTTGTAACGAGTGGTTATTTCAGTCAAAGTTGCTCTTCTATCATCTTGAATCAGTCGGCCCATTCTCCTCTGACCTCTAGCATCAACAAGGCATTTTCGCCCACAGGACTGCCGCGTGATACTGGATGTTTTTCCTTTTCACACCATTCTTTGTAAACCCTAGAAATGGTTGTGCGTGAAAATCCCAGTAACTGAGCAGATTGTGAAATACTCAGACCGGCCCGTCTGGCACCAACAACCATGCCACGCTCAAAATTGCTTAAATCACCTTTCTTTCCCATTCTGACATTCAGTTTGGAGTTCAGGAGATTGTCTTGACCAGGACCACACCCCTAAATGCATTGAAGCAACTGCCATGTGATTGGTTGATTAGATAATTGCATTAATGAGAAATTGAACAGGTGTTCCTAATAATCCTTTAGGTGAGTGTATGGATGCCAAACAATGTGTGTCAAAAATTCATGTCAAAGGTGTGTTGCGAAAACTGCCACATGCTGAAGTACCTGATGAACCTGGGGAATGTGTAGAAGGTCCCGGTGAGGGATTAGTGGGGCCAACAACAGAATATGAACTAGCAGAAATATATCGACTGAGGAGGTTATCCAGTGTGCTCGAACCGGCATCTTCAAGCTGGGGATTATAAAAACAAAAGTCAATTTTTTGCAACACAACAGCCCTAAAACAATTCAGCTTTGTCTTCACTTTGGATATGAAGCATCTGTTATATGAAGAACAATAACAGCAGATCCAAGTATAAGGATTGTCTTTGTCTTGTTGCCCTAGGTGCCTTAAACTTAATAATGTTTAGAACCTTTTATTGCATTTGGGCCCAAAAGTTATTACATTTAAATGCTTTATTACATTCAGGCCCAAAAGTTATTACATTTAGGTCCTTTATTACATTTCCACCCAATTATTAGATTTGTGCCCTTATGATCACACATTCTGGGGTTTGAACTTACAACCTTTTGGTTACCAGGCCAAATCTATAACCACTAAATCTCACCACTCTAATCATCAATCATTGCAAGAAAGTGCAATAGTAAAGTTACCTGAATAGGAGGGATTTCAGGCAGGCAGGGCAGGTTTTCGGGGTTGGTGACTGATGGTATGAGCTCTATGGGGCCGACAACTGGACTGGTGGGGCCACGGTGAATATGGGCATTGGCCATACTGGCACTGGTGGGACTGGTGGGGTTGGCAGCACTAATGTTGTGTAGCGATGCCACAGGGAAGGGGCCAGCATGCCCAGGATTAGAGTGCTATGAGGGGGGGAAGGGAAAGGTGATGTAAAACGGCAAAAATCCTTTCATACAGCAAATACATTTACTCATTTGTGAATGTGGAATATGGGGTGTATAGGAGTCCTAAGTAAAATGCAACACAATATACCGTTTTCTTTTTTTCCTCGTGCAACTAGTGAGAAAAAAAATATGATCTCTAGTCTGACATCTGAAAAGCATTTTACACTAGTCTCCATATTAAACACACTGCACGGTAAAATAATTACAATATGAATAAGAATAATGTATTAGCAGCTCCAAGAAATTACATGCTAATGAGAACCATATTTTATATTACTCTGTTATATGAATATATACACTGTAGTCAAATAATGTTATGTCATTGTTATAGTTTCTACCTACAGACAAACGACTGTTTAATATGCAGCAATTCATATTTTTTCATAACTAAACATTGGTCACAGGCAAAGAGTCCCATCTCAGGACAGAGGATAATATTAAAAACCTGCAATTTTATTTCCCGGCTGTCTCCAGTGATTGACTGTCATGTGACTTACTGAAGCCTGTCACATGATTTGTTGGTGTCAATAACAGAAATGCTCTCTCCTTGATCACAATAATTGCTGACACTCAAGAAGGCAGGCTAGATTAAGCATCTTACATTTTTCTTTCACTTCTGTTCTAATAGAAATCAACAACAGTGAGGGAGAAGAGAGTGACGTCGAAGCATATGGGTTTTTATCACGTGACCTGCTGGAATCTCTGCACTGACCTGTCTCTGAAGTTGAGGCTGCATCATGGGATATGGCTGGCCATTAAGTCGAGGTTGCGCAGAAGCCATGCGGTTCTGCGCTGATACCATGCGCATGTGATGAGGTGGATACATGTGGGATGAGCCATTAACCCCGCCCCTCTGGAGGGCCTGCATACTAATGAGCCTCGGAGGCTGAAAAGTGAGAAAGAGGAAGAAATTACGTCCTGGTCCTCACATGAACAAATCATACAAATCAGGAACAATCACTTTGAATGCCGATAGTTTCAAAATCAACAAATATTTATAAGAATAAACCAAATATAATTCTGCTGACATATATTCTGAACCAATCATTAGGGCAATTCAAAAACAAATCCTTTCTTGAGAAAGGAAAAATTAAAGATATGTACCACTTTTTTAAAATATTGGTATTATCTGACAAATATGAAGCTTCTGCCCAAAGACAATGCTGGTCCACCAGCTAGATCAGAATAAACCAGACATGCATGGAAAGCAGTAAAGATCTAATCTCTAACTTACCGGTTGCTGTATCATCTGTGGTGGACCTCCTTGTCTGGGATGCTGGGACATCTGTGAGGCGATGCGCATCTGCTGCTGAATTTGTTGCTGATGTTGTTGTTGTTGCTGCTGCTGCTGCTGTTGTTGCTGCTGCTGCTGTTGTTGCTGTTGTTGGTGCTGTTGGTGCTGGTGCTTCTGAGCTATCGCAGCCTGCTGCATGTGCTGCAGCCTCAGCTGGGCTAGGTTGATCTGTCCTGAGTGCTTACCTGGGTGGTTGTGACTGGGAGAGATCTGCTGATTGACCATCATGCTGGGTGGAGGAGCAGTATGTGGCACTTTTTCAATAACAAGATTGCCTGAATGAAAAAGGAGAGCAGGGGTTAATGAATTTTGAAGCATGTAAAAGCCTGTTCACACCAAGTCTGAATTTGTGTCACTCTCTGAAAAGTTAACAGACTAAAAAAAATTAAATAAAATACTGTAGTATGTTTCATTTTATAAAATTAAATTTAAAAATAAATAAACGATACAATAAAATAAATTTAAATAATATAAAATTAAATAAATAAAAACACAGACAGTGTGATTTTTTTAATCTGGTTGCGTATGTTTGTCTAAACATGGTTTCCCAATGTAATATAAAAGTTTCAGCTGCAAGTTAAGTTAAAATTGAGTCAATACCAAGGTTAAGCACATTCTTGGCCCAGAAGGTGGGGTCACAGAAGAAGCGGACTGCTCCATTACTCTGAGGTACTGGGTCCACACGGGCCTTCATAATGAAACGCAGCTGGTATGTGATCTATAGAGTTGGGGAAGTCCAAAAAAGCAAATGAGGAGAGACAAAAAGGAGAGAAGAGTCTACAATAGCAATGCTTTTTGTAATTTAAGTTGCTGATGTTGACCAGGTTTAGACTCTTTAGACACTTTAGATTAAACAACATCCTTTAAAATGAAAGATGTGCCTTTGTTTGAAATAGTATACGTGGCATCTCCAATGACAGAACTGTTATTGTTGGAATGTGTAATGCTGGTACAGATTACACATTTGCAAAAATGGTACCTAAAAAAAAAGGAAACAGGTGTTTTTGTGAGAGAAATAAGTGTTGTGGCTGACCAGTCTCTTGCTGTAGAGCAGGGCTGTACTGCTTCCATTGCTGATGGCCCAGTTGGTGAAGTTGAGCACATGGATGATCTGCTGGGCCAGGATGCTGATGTCCCTCTGTTGGTTGAGCAGCTTCATACTCCTCTCTTTGGTCACACTCTTTATACGGTAATGGAGGAAATGAAGAGGGAAGAGAAGCATATTAGGCTTTCCTGTAGCTCAAACAGTAGTGGCACTAGCAATGCCAAGGTCATGGGTTCAACTCCCAGGGAAAGCAAGAACTGACAAAAATGTAAAATGTGTACCTTGAATGCAATGTAAGTCACTTTGGATAAAAGCGTGTGCCAAATGCATAAATGTATTAAGAATGAAACAAATTCTGGACTAGTGTCAAACCAAAAACGTGAGTGGCCAAGGGTCAGAATAATGTGCTCATATAACATGTAAAGTTTCCAGAACAACAAAAACTTGACTTGCAAAATAAAACTAGATACCACAACCAGATCCCATTACAGTTAAAGAAGTTTACACAATGTTATTTTAGAATTATTTTTATATTAATAATAAATGCATTAAAGACATTGTCTTTTTTGAAGAAAAATGTCTAGCTTTTATTTAGATATTTTTAGTTTAATTTTTAATCACTTTGTTATGCATTTTAGTCATTTATTAGATGTTTATCTTAAATAATTTCTATTCAGCTTTAATTTATTTTTACTTCAGTTTTTGTTTTAGTAATTTTACTACATTTCAGTTAGTTGCCAAGACAATCTTTCTAATGTTTTCATCTACTTTTTATAGTTGATTTTATTTCAGATTTATTTAAAATTACAGAGAATATTTTTAAACAGTTTCAGTTTCCAACAACAACACTGGTTTACACCGAAATATAATATGAAGCATAGAAACGGGATGTCCATTTTAAATGCATCCCATTGCACAGTGCATCCAGCTACTTCATTTTCCCCAGCCATCTAAAACAAAACCTAGAAAGTGAACACTGCATCGAAGTAGTCAAGTAGCCAGTTGTGTAATTTATTTTGCTTTCCAGACAGTGGAAATGTGGGCCATTTGCAATATCTGATGTATGTAGTCAGAAGACCCCCTCATGAAATCTGTTCTCCAAGCGGTAACGCGTTACAATTATACCAGGTATAGATGACTGTCTGTCACTTGTGACTGGATCACCTGAGTTGGACGCTAACATCAGATGTAATCATGGCCTCTGTTGCATAAAGTTTCACTACACTTGAGTGGCTTCACTGTTAGAATCTCATGACTGATGAAGACTCCCTGAAGATGCGACACCATTAAACACTGTGACATCTGCCAGGTTTGAATCACAGTCAATGGTGTCAATTGGGGCTAATTTGAGTCGAGCCCTGAAGCACAGTGTTGTAGGTGTCTGACAAACAGCACAGTCCCTTTCAGACATTCACATTTGGCCTCTCTCAAACCATCTGTCTTCAGTTTTGAAAACTGTCCTTAAACATGTGATCCTTGTCCTTCAGATGTCAATACATTGTTAAAATTTTCCTGGAGGGGTTTGTACTTCTGTCTTGCAACAATCACTTGTAAACGGTGCCTTTCTTTCTTACACTAGCAGTTTTGCTTCAATTCACATAATTGGTAAAGCTTCCCCCACAGCAATTTGCAAGGTTTATGGCATGTGATGAGGGTCACACAATGTTAGTGGCTAGAAAAAAAAAACAATGACCTTGTTTGCACAAGGTATTAACATGCGTCTCAAGTGATCCGATCACAAATGGTCAGCTGAGACAAATCACTATTTACATCTAGAATTAACATGCAGCTCCAAAGCATCAGCGAGCAGATTTTGTATATCAATACATGCATCACTTAATGCATTTTAAATATCAGGGCTCGAATTTTGGCACGGTACTGCATATAATTTTGATAAATCCTGCAAGTCTCATGCTTTTAATAAGGGAAATTCTCACAAACATTTATTCACTTTAGCATGTAGGCTGTACGAGTAAATTAATTCACACAGATTATAAAAATCAAACTGCACATTTTAAAACTTTCAGCTAGATGTAATTTCACAAACAGCGCGAGTGATTCAGTGGTGGCACGTCTTCTCTCTCTCGCTCAAAATGCACTTATCACCACTATTGCATCAGCAGGTGGCGATAGACTCACGCATTTTGGGAGTCGGGACAGTTGACAGAATTGCCATTGTTGCATTATCACTAAAGTTTATCATTTGCACGTCTTTTTAAGTCTTGCCAATTTAAACATTCAAACATTTTTAAAAGTATTCAGTACTCGTGTGTGCTCTCTGAGAGATGGTTTTCTCGGCACACATACACGAAGACGCATCACAAACAGCTTGCGAGTAACAAAACTGAGGGTTTTTTTGCGGATTATAGTGCTTTAACGGTCAAAAACACAAAATGTTGTCAATTCCGGTCTTCGCGAGTATCCTCGTAAAACAAAGTCGGTTATGTCTTAAACAGCTGAGAAAGAAAACGCATGTAGAACCGTATAATGGATCCGTGCACTAGATCTTAAAGTGACAGCAGCCTAATATGCGTCTGTAATGTTGATAAAACAACAAAAGATAGCTTTAATTGTAAGGAATCAGGATTAATAGCCTATGGATTTAATTTATAAAGGACTAAACGACTATCCAGTGTTTTTTTACATTTGATTACTATATTCAGTTTCTGTATAGTATTTCTGTACCTGAATACCCCCTCCCCTTGATCTACGAGCTTCACATCTATTAATTTAGCAGATGCTTTCAACTTAATTGAATTGTCTATGCCGCTGCATGTTGATATCAAAGGCTTTTCTTTTCTTCTTCAGTTTAAACCCCTTGTTTTATTGTAAAGGTTGATTGACAAGTCTGTCTTTGTTGTTTGATCTGGTACACAAGAAAACAGCACCAGTTTACACTGCAATGAATGCATTATTCCTTATGTCAATGATGCTTGATGGATTATGTCTGCAGAAATAAGCAGTAACATAATCAGCCACCATTTTCTCAGTTCTCATCTCTGCTCTCCATACCAATACCATTTAATTAGAATTTCAGACTTGTTTCCTTAGGTAATCAAATACGTATTGCTTTATTGATGCCTGTATGCTTACCTCCAACTGCTGCAGTAGAGATTTGCCCTTCTTGTTGATTTCATTGATGAGAGTAAAGACAGCTATCTTTATCTCATGTTCCACCTTCTTATGCGTCTCGGCAACTTCTTTAATTCTAAAGGGAAAAAAGGGAACAAAAAGACATTAAAAAGGCTCAGTAGTACATAAAACAATTAAATCAATACAATGATGCCAAACATTCAATCATGCCCAGCTTTTCTTCAATAAAAAAAAAAAACCCAACAAGATCTAGAAGACCTCAAATTTGAACGTCATCAACTATTCAATTCACATTTATTTGTAAAAGCGCTTTTCACAATACATATTTCAAAGCAGCTCTGCAGAAAATGCATGCGTCTACATTACAATTTAAAGTGATTTGTTATCAGAGGAGACTGCGTCCAAGTTATGGATTTCAGAAAAGTACATATACAAAAATCACACAGTTAGCTAACAATGCATTAATAATGTAATAATTTAATAACTGATGCAACAGAAATCATACCTGTTTTGCACCTGAGATGCAGAGAACTCCACAAAGTTCCTCTTCTCTTGCAACTTACTCATGAATGTCTCAATGATGCCTTTCTGGTTTTGAAAGGCTTCTTCTAGAAACTGGTACCTGCAAAAAAAGATTGGGGTAGATTATATTATATGGTGCGTCTATGTTCTTCTGTCATTTTTGGAGCCACAAACAATCGTTGTATGGCAAGGGTAGACTCTTCCGGATGATAGATTCCTTTAAATGCCATGTTTTTCTTCTAGGTACTTATGCTCTCTTCATTTGATTTTCTTGTTTAAAAACTCTTTCATATATTGCCAGCTGATTTAATACAGTTCAGATGAAGATGATCATTACGATGATGGTGTATGGTTACTGTAAACAGTGTGGTCTGGCTGACCTGTGTTCTTTGTGTTCAAGCAGCTGGCAGTCTCTGCAGGTTAGAGTGTCACATGTCTCACAGAAGAGCTTGAGGGCCTCTTGCTTGTGCACCGGACAGAAGACGGGTCTCTGGCCTGACGTCCCAACCGATTCTACAAAACAGAACCACCAATGTCAAATTCATTGTTTGCTGCTTTTTTCCTTCCCCTGACCCTCTTCGTATACGACTGCCATATGTTCTCATATGCCCCTTGCCAAACTTAATCGAAAAGAGGGAAACTAAGTGGGTTAGCTCTAATGAAAACAGTACAGGCCGAGCAAGCGACTCACTCAAAACTCTGCCTGTTGCCATAGCAACTGCACTACGACTCAGTCTGCTAAACGTGCAAAACAGATGCTCCACACCGTTGCTGAAACATCCAAACTACATCAAGACCACTAGACCAAAGCATCATTTAGAGTAATGAAAAACAATCATATCGCAACCGCCTTGCAAATATAAGCAATTGAAAATGGAAATAAATTAGCCTACAGCACATACCAGGAGATACTTCCTCTTTTTTGCGTATTTTATGGTCCTTAGTGAATTTGACCCGTTGGTGTGCTTCAATGCAGGTTTTACAGAGCCACTCCCCACATTCCACACAGAATCCAATGGCGCTGGCATTATCTTCACAGCTGGTACAAACCTATTATAGAGCAAATAAAGTATGATATCTCTTAAAATAAATGTCAAGAGGACTAAAATATTGGCTCACAATCAAAAGCTAATGAATGATAGCATGCAAGCTAATAAAGTAAAGTTTAATCTTGGGGTGTGAATACCAATTAATTAAATCAATATTGCTCAATTTCATTTGACAAAACGAAGAGCAATGCGATTCAGTAACTTTCTAAAATACTAATCTAATTTTAAGCATTTTAAATCAATTATTCACCAATGTAAAATTATTAGGACTGATGGAAAGACAGTTATACTCCAGTCATGTAAAAATCACAGAGCTGATACGGACCTGTGTAGAGTTCTCCACCGATGTGCTTGCGGCCTCTGAAGTGTCCTTGACAAAGTAATTGTCCACCATGTCAATCTGTTTGTAATCCTGATGGCACACCGTGCAACGCATGACGTTCACTGAACAAAAACATAAAAAAGAAACAAAGCGTTAGCAAAGCCTGGAAACTAACACGAGGAGTGATACGGGAGACTTATGCATTTATTTTTGAGTAGTACTCACTAAGCCCTAGACAATAACTACCATGACGGGACAATAAAAATTAATTAAATTAATAAAAAGGGAGAAAAAGGCAGAACAACAACTTTATTCAGAATATAAACAAAAACTGTGTTGCTCCAGCAGCAAAGATTTGTTTGCTGTAAAGTGAGGAGACCTAGCTTCTACTCCCCATATGAATATGAAAATGTATAAAATATATTTATAATTGAAATATACATGTATAAATTATTTTTTTTTGATATGTAAAAGAGAGAGAGAAAAAAAATGGAACTATGACATCCCAAATTACAACTGAGAAGCGTTGATATTTTCAGAACTCATAGGAAAAATTCATGATAAAAGTATTAAATAAAAAAATAAAGATCTGCAATGGCAAGTGGCAGCTTGACTGGACTGACCAGATTTAAACAGGTGATTTCTTTCTGCCACATCATTGTTTTTATCTAAAATAATTAATGCAGCCTAAGATCAAAGATACATATTTATGTACATCCATATGATTTATTTATATACACATGAATTATGTAACCAGGACAAATACTTGCAATCTTAGAAGTGGATATCTGGTCTTCATTTAAATTCCATTATGGGAAAGGAAGGGGGAAAAAATCTTCCTATAGGGAACGTTGAATTTCTTACTGAGGGTGCATGCATAAGAAACACAAAGTAACGACGGCTTCTTGTGCATTTAAAATCCGGAAAGGGATTTTGATTATTCAATAATTCATAAGGATTTATTAACTATTATTGCCATCTGCTGCAATAACTGCAATAACAGAGTATGCTCTTTGTGTGCGTCATGCAGCAGCATTTCACCACAAATAATGATCTATTCATAAAACTAATTTAATTTCATCTTAATTTAATTTGAAACTATATTGAGTGATTGGACATGTCCCTTCCCCATCCATCACATGCAACACCCCCACCTCTTTTCACTGACAGCCCATCAATTCCCCACAAAGCTACAGCTAGAACTAGTCCAAACCGGTTTGAGCCAGTTTGCACTGGCTCATACCGCTTCCAGCCAGTTTCCCTTAAGCCCCCAGCTGCAAAACCCTGCTAATGATTGGCCGGTGAGAGCAGCTGGAGAAACACTGCACTGAAACAGTGCAACTCACAGCTGAGTTACTCTGTGCTGATATTAACTGGAGCCAGTGATGCATTGCCTGAGGCACATCTATTCCACAACACCTCACATGCAGAGCCCTGTAATGCAATCAAAATTCCTCATTATTCAGAGGGTTATAAACCACTTTATTTAATATTTATGATACATTTAAATTATGTCTGAAGTCTTATAAAACCCAAGATCGTTTCTATTTTACAACACAACCATCATTTTAAGATTTTAAGAAATTCACAATATTCAACTAGTTCACATTATCAAAATATTAGCTAACTAAAAGCTGTTAAGATTCATAAACAGTGCATGTCTACAAAAAAAACAGGTGGCTGATGCCAAGAAAAGTGTCTGAAAACAAAGCAAATAGACTAGACAGCTACAGTCAAGCTGAGAATAACAGTTTGACAACTCTAGTTAGACAACATGCTTGAGTACAACAAAGTGTTGTTGAGATTCAACTAGCAGCACAGAGTGTGTAACGGATAGTTTTCTCAGTTGGGTTACTGTGATGAGTCACGCTGGTAAACGCTGAGTTACCGCCCACTGAACTTTAATTAAATGTCTACGACAAGCCCAAAACAAACCTGGCAAGTGAACAAACCCTTCAATTACAGATCAAAAAAAAAAAAAAAAAAAAAAAGAGGAGGAGGAGTAAACCACCAAATAAGTGTTAAAAATTAGGGACTTAAATGAGAATGCAATTATTTTGAAAAATAATGCAAACAGATTTAACTCTTACAAAACATAAAACGACATGTCATGAACATTAATATATATGGATTTTTTTTTCTCCAGCAAATGTCAGTGAAATTAGGTGCTTAACTTTCGGAGAATGCTGCTCATCAACTTTAGATCACTGGCTGATCTATTTTACTTATACGAGGAGGACTGCAAACGTGGCATCCGTTTTTGTCAACATTTGGGAAATGCACAGCTTGAAAATATGACTTGTGCATTTCTTTCAATAAAAACTAAATTAAATGTATGAAAAAAGCTATGGAAACAGGGTTGCAAATAACAGTAGTTAGTAGTTTACAGACAAATGCAACAATCGTGTCATTTATAAATGCACAAAAAAATGTTTTTAAATCATTTTCCATACAATAACTTGAACATGGCTGAATGACTGAGCAAAAACACTGATTATTTACATGTCTTATTTTCTTGTTTTTGCTTAATAAATAGAAATTGTGTTTGGTTAATAAATAAAAACAATGGGTAACACTATTTTATGGCTCAATTCTCGCTATTAACTGCTTATTAGCATGCATATTGCTAGGATATTGGCTGATTATTAGTACTCATATGTTAATGCCTTATTCTGCATGACCTTATTTTACCTAATACCTAAACTTAAACGCTACAAAAAATCTTACTAACTATTATTGAGCTGTAAATTAGGATTTATTAAGGCAAAAGTCATAGTTAATAGTGAATGTATGTTCCACATACTAAAGTGTTACCAAACAATGAACTGTCTATCAATAGAGTACATGCAAACTCTGACATTGCAGGATTTTCATTTTTGGATACATTGGAGAAGGTAAAGAAATCTTAATAGTTTAGTTTACCGTGTCTAATCATTCGAGGTTCTCGCTATGAAAAACATGGGGTTCATGCCTGTTAAAAAAAGGAATGTGACAAAGTGTACCCTATTCAACAAACCTAACAATGGAAAAAAACTTTTATTTTTGTACATATTTAGATCGCTACACTGAAGCCTGGTCTCAATTTTTATTCTTGTGGTCAGTGGAATGAACTTTTCAATCTGAAAATATTCTGCAGTGTAATGAGCGCTGATTCAATATGAGAATATTGATCTGATGGCATTCTGCAATAACAGTGAAGAGCCGGCTTAGAGAAGTGAAGAGATTTTTACAAGCCTTTGGGCAGTGATCGCTGATATGGGTGAATAACCAGAACCACAACCACACACACACACACACACACAACAATTGAAAATGGCTTTATATGCTGCAGCTCATGCTGAATCGAGTTCATCTATTATTAACTACAATGCATGGTGCTAACTTATTACATGAAACGTAAGCATAATGAAATGAAAACTGCACTCGATGGCAAAGCAAGTGCATTGACGAAAATTCAGGATGATCATCTCATATCTCCATTGCACCAATAATGACATTCAAGAGACAGTGATGACGCTCCAAAAAAACAACGCCATGCATCATAACAAACCGATCACCACAGCAGCGCTTCTAGTGTGATTTATCAGCAGAAAATGCAGCATTTGGGGATGGCATAGTGTGTATTGTCAAAGAAAGCCATTGTGCATGAATGAGTACATGATCTGGGGTCACAAGCCATGACCGCTGCATTATCAATAACTCTGGACGGTTAATCCTAGTTACCTTGTGTTTGACCACATTAGTTCACTGGTGGCTCCTATGGCACAAACATATCATCATATTACATGGACAATGATGTGTCAAAATATCAGCACCATAGTGTGGAAAACTGGATCAGCAACTAATTGAGTTTGTCCACCGAGCATAAAACAGAGCCCATCACTCTGATTGACACCTGTCACATAATTCGGCAGAGCATGCATGAGGCTGCAACATCTACACATTTCAATATAACTCAAACCAAAAAACTAATTTAGGCGAGGCTGACCGTTTTAAAAGGTTAGTTCATTAGAGAATCCAACGTAAAGGTTGGTTAGTGCAGGGGCTTTCAAAATGGGTCACGGGGGCTTAGAGGTTCCGTGGAAAGTTTAGAAAAAAATGTGTTCAGTCAAGTCAATTTTATTAGTATAGTCGAAATACATCGTTTTAAAGCAACTTTACAAATAAGTATGATGTTAATGTTAGTAATAGCTTCATGCCTTACAGTTGCATTTTGCAAATTTGAGCTGGAAAATAATATTTTCCGATGATACAAACAATCACAAAGACGAGAGATATGCTATATAATATATATACTGCTTTACATGAGTATACTGTATACATGTGAATACAGTTATATGTATATAGGCAAGATTGTCACTGTTTGGGATAGACTAGGGCTGTCAAACGATTAATCGTGATTAATCACATCCAAAATAAAAGTTTGTGTTTATATAATATATGGGTGTGTACTGTCTATAAATATTATGTATATTTGCATTTATATACTGTGTGTGTGTATATATATATATATATATATATATAAATTATATATATATATATATATATATATAAAAACAAATATATTTTTAAATATTTTAAATTATATATTTATAAATTCTTAAATTATACATGCATATGTGTGTGTGTGTATATATATGTGTATTATATATATATATATGCACACATATATGCACACATATACACACACACACACACACCCACACATAAATTATACACAGTACACACTCATATATTATGTATACACTATTTTATTTTGGATGTGATTAATCATTTGACAGCACTAAAATAATAAATAAAAATGAAGGTTAAATAAACAATTAAAATAAATAAATAATGAATAGATAAACAAACAAACATACATCTAACAGTATAGTACTATAGCGAGCAGAAGGGAAAAAAAGAACGTAATAGAAAATATTTTCTAAATAATATTTTACACATTTATTATATTAATTTTTGACCGTATATATTTGGTTTTAGCACGTAAAAGTATATACGCATTTTGAATTTTAGGATAAGAGTCTCCCACATATTTGGGGGTGTCTGGCATCTAAAAGAACCATATGCACACAGAGAAAATGCGGCCGGAGCCGTACTTAGAGTAAACAGGTTCTGACAGTTACTCGTGTAATAAAATACTACAATCAGTCGGTGTATAACCATAACAGCATGAGTTAAACACCAGCTGATGATCTCACATGTATGTGATTGCACATGCCATCATGTGTAAACAGTTGAGCAATGGGTCGTTTCTGGATTGTTGGGGACAGAACTGACAAAGCTCACTTCCCTTTTCCTAACTTACCAATACGAGTGTCCTGTCCATGGGGCCCTTGCACCGGGACGGTGATCTTCCGTTCCGGTTGCGGGATGCACTTGAGGCAGAAGGAGTGCAGGCAGGGAAGGAGTTTGGGTTCACAGTCACGGTTCTGGAGACTCTGTTTACACACAGCGCACGTATCTAGTAGGTTTATCGGGGCGGCAGGGGTTGAAGAGGAGGATGCTGCTGCTGCTGGAGGAGGCGACATCTCGGTAACGAGAGCGGGTGATGGACCAGCAGCGGTGCTGTCCGCTGACGACGACGACGACGGCGGCGGCGGCGGCGGTAGCGGTAGCGGTTCAGTGCTCTCGGCATTTGGGGTCCCGTCTGTAGCTCCGCCGCCGCCGCTGGATGTCGTCAGCACTTCTGGAACAGTCTCTTGAGACTTGAGCTCGTCTGTTCCTTCTTTCGGGTCTGTGTCGATTAAAATTATCGCTTCGGGGTCCTTTGCGCCGCCGTCTCCGTTATCTTCTGTTCCCGAAGCCGCTACCTCCATATTTGCGGAGCTCTCCGTACAATCTTGGCCTTTGTTGTCCGCCATCTTTGCTCCTCTTTGAACCGCCTGACGTTCGACGCGCTCAGAAAATCCGATGTGTTTGACGTCATGCCGTCGCTCTCATGTTCGTCACAGTCTCACAGAAAATAAGCAACTAGAGTTTTTAAAGTATCCATTAATGCAAAAATATAATAAAGTTATATTTGGCGTCAATTAATTTTATATACGTACATTTATATAGTAATTACAATAAAGTCTAATAATATAATAAAACACCTTGTTTTTATAAATGTTGTAAATCTTATTATTGTAAATTATATTCTGTATCTGTATTTTTTTAATTAATTGATACTTTTTAACAAGTTATGTAAATCGTATGCTGTGCAGTGGCTATATTCACAAGATCAATAAAAACAATATAATTAATATTGATGCCGCTAAAATAAAACGTTCAATTTAATCTTTTAATATTATATTTATTTTAAAGCCATAATTTCTTACATTTTAGTTACATCTAAACTGCACAAGATTAGACTTGTGTTAATCACTAGCGTCACACAAACCCATTATAATAAATGCCACATTAATCTTAATGCTTATTAATAACTCCAGTTGATCCTTCTCTGCTCTATTTTCGAAAGTGATCTGTTTGTGGGTGACTAATTACGTCTTTCACTGTCTCTCTGTCTGTGTGTGTGTGTGTGTGTGTGTGTTAAAGCTGGACTCAGTAATTGTTGTCACGTTGTTTTACACATAAATAATTGAATAGTACTTTTGAGAAATCTTTAAATTAATTTACACGATCATTCACATGTGGAGATGTCTCCAGTCGCAGCAGCAACCAAATAAAAGCTCTTCTGTTACATAGTGCGGGTCCCCTCATGGGGGCAAACACAACAGTATATCGTTTTAGTCTTCTTAAAGGGACAGTTCACCAAAAAAAAAAAAAAAAAAAAAAAAAAAAAATTGGCATTTACTCACCAAGTTGTTCTAAACCTGAAAACAGAAGAGCTGTTTTTTTTAGATTCTGAAGAAAATGGAGTATTAAAATATCATTGTCCCAAGCGTGATGGGGGAGTTGTCACCAACCAAGTTGCATTGGAGTCACTTTAGAATAAATTTTATGTCAAGCTAATAAGCAGTGTGTAGTATTTAGGGAGAAGATCAAAGAAAAAAACACCCAATTAAGCAAGATATTAAAAATACCTCAAGACCCACAAACCACTAATTGCAAGTACACAAC
Source organism: Paracanthobrama guichenoti (assembly GCA_018749465.1). Classification (NCBI taxonomy): domain Eukaryota; kingdom Metazoa; phylum Chordata; class Actinopteri; order Cypriniformes; family Gobionidae; genus Paracanthobrama; species Paracanthobrama guichenoti. The sequence continues at coordinate 1,292,611 of CM031950.1, read as the reverse complement.
CATGGTTGAATGTTAAAACAAGTTTACAACAGTTACTTTGAACAAATGTAAATAGCTCATAACAGAAGTAAAATGTTCAAGGTAAAGCAAAAGATATGCCAAACTTCAACAAGGTTGAATACAGGTCCCTACAGTTCATGTAGCATAAAAACATGAATGAGACTGGAATGAAAAGTGACAAAATCAAGACCAAAAGTGTGCCGTTTAGCCAGAGGAGTTGTTTTGACTGAGAAAATGTACAAGTCATTATTTCAGCATTTTATTGTGTATTTAAAAAAACTATTACAAAGAGTAGAACATGACCGTTAAGATAAACAAAACGTCCGTCAGGTAATCATACACAAGACAAAAAAAAATTATTGTAAATGACAATACAGCCACATGAGCTTTGCAAAATAATTTATGTACTGAATATAGTGAACACAAATCATGAACTACACACCAGTAGAGTCTCTGTTTGCACTACAAGACTATTGCTCATTTGTTTTATAAAGACCATTTTCCCTGTCCATCAGGAAAACGGAACAAAGTGATTATTAAAAAAAAAACAATGTCACACTTTGGTGATCATTTGCTTTTGCAAAGTCTGCACAGTTTTAATATGCTGTTGAACCGTTTTCAGTCTTTAAAAGTCCTGTCGAATATTCTCTTTGTTCTCGTCTCCCTGTTGCCGTTTCATCTGTGCCACTTCATTCTCCAGCTGGATGATGGCTCGCTCAATCTCATAGTTCTTACTAACAAGAGACACCCAGCTGCGAAAATACAAGCAGAAATGTCAATTGCATTCAAATTTGCACATAACATATTTTGCAAGTGGTTTTCATATAGGAATATAATGAAGTACTGACTTTGACTCAAGTTCTCGCAGTTTTGCTCCTCCAGCCAGCTGGTCATTTTTGCGCTGCCAGTTCAGATCCTGTATCTGCTTTCTGGAATGAGAACAAAAGGAGGGGGAATTACTATAAACCTGTTAATAGACAACAGCTTCATATTAAAAGGGATTTCACCCAAAAATGAAAGGTAACCCATCATTTGCTCACCCTCAAGCCATCCTATGTGTATATGACATTCTTCTTTCAGACGAACACAATCAGAGTTATATTAAAAAATGTCCTGGCTAATCCAAGCATTATAATGGGAGTGAATGGCAGCCCCCCAAAAAAAGTGCATCCATCCATTATAGAAGTAATCCACACGGCTCCAGGGGGGTTAATAAAGGCCTTCTGAAGCGAACTGATGGGTTTGTTCAAGAAAAATATCCATATTTAACACGTTATAAATAAAACATCTAGCTTCCAGCAGACCGCCTTCCGTATTCAACTTACGAAGATTCAAGATTCAAGAGTTTTATGTGTCACATACACAGATCAAGAAAGTGTAACGCCTCTCGCAGTTCAAGCGCTTACGCTACATCCGACGTCATAATTACGGCAGTTACGAAGAAGGAAAGAAGAATGTCATATACACCTAGGATGGGTTGAGGATGAGTAAATCATGTAATTTTCATTTTTGGATGAACTATCCCTTTAAGGCCCTGTTTACACCTGGTATTAAGATTTTGGTCGACTGGATTACAAGTAGACGAGGGAGAAACACTTCTGTTTACACCTGGGGCCTCATTTATCAACAGTGCGTAGAATAAGTTCTATATCTAGTCCCACAAATTAAATTTGCATGCGGTACTTACGCACACCAGTAAGTAATCATTGTTGATAAATCCCACATGTCCTTAAGCACCAGGCTCGTTCAGGTTCATTTACATTAAAAAACGCCTCCAACTAACCATATACTGTATGGTGACAACACCTCCATTTATAAATCACGTGAATGTATGTGTCCTCACCTAAATCTCGGCATAACCCAAGTACGTTTAGGAAAACGGTACCGACTGAGAAGCCATTCTGTGCTCTCGCTAAACAGATCAGCGCGGCCTTTGAAAAAGCGCTCTCTGCACAGCGTATGGTTTGCCAAATATTCCAGCAAAGCGAGATCAGCCATGACACTATAGCTACATTTCAAAAGACTTCCCAGCTGTCTTTTAAGCTTTTCAAACCAATAATGCAAATGTCTAGCTTGAACTATGAAATTACTAATTGAGCAATTGCATTTAAAGGACACAGGAAACAGTGTTATATTATATATCTATGTTATAGTAACAGTACAAGTTGGTAGATCCCACACTTTGTGCGAAACTGTTCTTACGCACTCATTACTCACACACACATCTGTGCATACACACTGTTGATAAACAAGGCCCCTGGGCCCACATTTATCAACAGTGCGTTGAAAAGGGTCTATATTTTGTCCTACGAATGAAATTTAGAATGTGCCTATGTACAAGAAAATCCGTTTTTAATCAATCGTGTGCACAGTTCTTACACACGAGTAAGCAATCATTGTTGATAAATCCCACGGCCATTAGCATTCAGAAACACCTCCAATCAACCATACATGGTGACAACACATCCCTTTAAAAATCACGTGATTGTTTTTTCCTCACCACAATAAAGGCAAAGGGAGCAAAGAGGAACTTCACATACACAGAATGAGTCGCGCAATGATGTTTAACAACAAATTTGCATCACAAATGATTTGCACGTTAACAGAATGAAACCCTTTTCTATTTTTCTGATGGTGCAGTCTATGGCTTCAATTCTGTTTGGGAATCTGGCGATAACATGAATGCCACATTTTATTTCAGCTTGAGGATTTCAGTAACGGAACTGGATGTAGGTTGGGGCCAAGGAAATAACTGCATCCAACATTTGTCACAGCTGTCTTTTATAGGGTTTGACACCAATTACGCATCGTGTATAAAATTAAAACTACAAAAATGATAAATTGAGCGTTTTATAATTAAAAGAAACAGGACATGTGGATTGCTTAAAGCATACTGTGACACTCTTAAATGCTTTTTATGTGTAGTGTCGATATTTACCACTAGATTCTCTGTGCAAGCATGCTCAGAGGTGTGCTTATTTCTAGGTATAAGTACAAGTTGGTAGATCCCATACTTTGCGTGAAACTGTTCTTACACACTCATTATGCACAAATCTGTGCATATGCAACATTGATAAATGAGGGCCATGGTGTTTTAATATATCTCTTGTCCACTTTCAACCACTTCTGCCCTGATTTCTTCGAGACGAGGGTCTATGGGCAGGTAAATGTGTGGGCTTTTTCAGATCTTTTGATCTAATGGACAAAACTTGACAAGGCTATGCCAAACGCTGCATTTTAGAAATCAGGAATGGTGGTGAGAAAACACTTTGGTTTGCTTTGGTACGTTTTCGCCTTCAAACCAAATTTGGGTTTTCAGCCGACAAAGTTTAAATCCCATCTGGCTATTGCGCTTCCCATAAGGTTTACACATTAGGTCAGTAGGTGGAGAGTAGGCGGTCTTTTGTGGCTGTTCAAACGCATTCTACCACATAAGCGTTCACACTATGCGCAATCTGGTCGAGTTTTCGACAACCTCTGGAAGTGGTTGAAAGTGCACAAGCGCAAAACGTTTTAGACCCCGTTTACACCAGTATTTAGCGTAGTCCACTTGTGACCTGATCGACCAAAACGCATCTTAATACCAGGTGTAAGCATTCAATTCAAAAGCTAAATTAAATTGTTTGTGCACAACATCTATATGTAAAAGTAAATTCCATTGACCTATAATTTACTCACCTAACCTTCTGGAGTTCCTTTTGTGCATTTTCAATCATTAAGGCCAAGTTACTGTTTCACAGAGAAAACAAACAATTATGATCCTACATAAAATCCAGCAAATGCACAAATAAACCTCACAATTGCTTTCTAATAATAATCGCACTAGAAAAGCTTAAGCCTGCAAATAGTGTTCACAGTATCAAAATAGACTTTAACCCCTTAAACAATATAACACAGATGTATAGTAGTGGCCAAAAGTGATGTCAAACCTAGGAAAATTTACACTCTTTATTCCAATATTATTAAAAATGACATTTGCATAGTTGTGCTTGGAGTCCCTTTCTTTGGAGTCTTATTTGTGATACCAAACTGTGCAGACATACATTTTTGACAGGCCCTTAAACAAAGAAAATACTAAAATAAATAAATAAAAAGAGAGAGAACCAAATATATATTTTCCCCAAATAATTGTCAAATAAACACCCAAGTTTAGTGTTTTGTTCTTCCCTCATAGATTTCTGATAAAGATTCACATCTTCACTTACTCATTAGACACCTTCCACGCATTAGTTCCATACTGGGCCATGAGCTCGAGGTTCTCAATGCGCACTGCCTGGTGCTCCAGCTGGGCCATGGAGTTGTTGACACTCTCCTGCCATGCTGTGATATCATTCTTCTGCCCAGATGATGGAGCAGGAAGCTCATATCTAAGACGACAAACACAAGCAGGTGAAATCTGACAGCAAACACCACACCTTTTTGTTTTAGGTATATCTGGATGAGCTCTTTACTGTATGTGAACTTGAAACCATCCGCCCAGCTCTTTTATGATGTGTGATACTTGACTGGGAAATTGGCTTCTAACAATAGCATTTTAAAATGAAATTGAAATGTTTGTCTTAATTTTCTCAGTGAAAAAAAAAAAAGAATAATTACTTCCAGATCTGTTACAACCCATCAATGTTCCTGCAGTTTCTCCTCTCAAAGTCGTCTTTAGATTTCTTGCGATTTAATTTCCAACCTTCTTTTAGCTTGAACAGGTGATGTTAAGCAGGACACAAGAAGACAACAGTGCACCACCTGTAACAGAAGTCCTGCTCAGGAAACTTACCTCTTCATACTGAGCAGCTCCATGGGTTGACGAGCAGCCAGTCTTTCAAACTCATTCCTCATGATCTCCGTCTAATGAGAACAATACAACACTAAAATGATGGTGCAAACATGTAGATTAAGCTAAAACAGTAGCAGAAAGGGTCTTGTACCTCAAAGGCAGAGAAATCTGGTGTGGGCAGGTAACTCAAATAGTTCTTGGTTGGTCTGTATCGTCTCGTCTCTTCTTCCACCAAAGCGGCTGCCTGAAATTGATACAAAAAAAAACGACTAATGCCCCCCTAATAAAGATAAATGTAATACTATAACATACGTAATCCAGAAACATAGAAGGTTAAACAGCCATAAGTAGACGCAGCCGTTAGCTGTCTGCCATATGCCAGCAGGTCAAATATCTATTATTTATCGTGGTTTTAAATACACAGAACGAACAAAAGTAAACATTCAGTCTACTCACTGCTTCTCTGACTCCTGGAGCATCATAACCCTGGTCGAAATATGGCAAAGCGTCAACAAAAACATCACCAGCGACTGAAGCTGGTCCTGCCATCCTTTACAAACACACGCTTCGCGCTCTGCTTCTGTTGTGATCGGGTCGAATGGCAGTATGGCACATGAACTTCAGCGCCCCGTTGTGTACCGGAGGATATACTTCGGAAGTTGGACGCAACTGCTGTTATTAGTCCTTGTATATGTTTAACCCTTTATGGTACAGAGTTGCCATATGGCAATAATTAACTTCTACTCATTTCCTTGTTATTCAGGAAGAAAATACAATATATTGCACTATGGGAACATGACATGCTGTTATTAAAGGCACAATATGTAAGATTTTTGGATTCAAATAGCCAACAACCGCTAGAGCAATGGTGTTATATATTTTGTTGACTTACATTTACATTTATGCATTTGGCAGACGCTTTTATCCAAAGTGACTTACATTGCATTCAAGGTACACATTTTTACACTTTGTCAGTTCTTGCTTTCCCTGGGAATCGAACCCATGACCTTGGCGTTGCTAGCGCCACTACTGTTTGAGCTACAGGAAAGACTTGTGTACTTACATTATCCCAAATGTTTCCAAGAATGTTTAAATCCAGAGGAATAAGCAATTTTAACCAGGACATCATAACCCCATTACCCTTGATTTCAGGTTTTGTTTTGTAGAAACCATTAGTTAGACAGGTGAGCAACTGTTTGGATGCATTCATCGACAGAAAACTAATCATTGTTATACAGCTCAACACAGTTAGTCTTATTGTTTAAATCTGGTTTTCTTGATTTACCACGAGTGCCATGTTTTACCATGCCTAATATCGATCTAGCTTACTACAGTGTGCAGCAAACATCTCAGTAGCCGCCGAGCGAACACACAGAGTAGCATTATAACATAACTTTCAACACACTCAAATGTATCTAATATGATAAAACAGCACTGTGTTACTCCACATACACATGACCAGAAGAAGCGGAAGCAGTCGTCTGCGGCATAATAAAAGCTCATCAAGCAATGCCTTTGTTCGAAACTCGCTTTCCCCCGGTCTCCCTCACACAGAGGACACCGGTTGAAGTGCTCCAGAGATTGCTCTATTAACCGAATTTCTAAACATCTCTTCTCAACGGGGATTTTTTGTAGCATCTTTGAAAATTGAATTCAATATTTTTATTCACAAATCAACTTTGTCTAACATAGTTTTACTGTAAATTGAGAAAATATCAATGTTTCCATTTGCAAACGCTGTACCACTACGGAAAAATAGGTATGTTGCCATATGGCAACTCTGTACCACAGTGGAATTGCAGTAATGCATTTCCCCATTGAGATGTTTTATAGATAGTAGCATCAATAACATGATTTGCAGTTGTTTATTTATTTGAAGTGTTTATTGTAGTATAGTTGCATTTATGTATAAATAACACAATTATTTATTTTCAGAAAAATACAGCAATATTTTACAGAAAGGGCAATAGGAAGAGTGCAGAGTTCTTCCATGTGATGAGTGAGATGAGTTAGCCATTTTAAAGGTTACATGATAGGGATCCACTTATTTTTGGTTTGCATGAGTTCCAATTATATAAATCAATCAATTTCTAATAGAAATGTGCATTTAAATAGAAAAGAAAAACATAATTTTATAGGAAAAACTACTTTTTTTTGACCATTTTCCATTGTGGTACATGCATTGCCATATAGCAAAGTTTCACGTTTCCCTAAGTTTTGTATGATTTTGTATGATTTCATAAAATAAAAACTTATTTGAAATATTTCATGGTTAGAACATATGCATTGAGGGTTAACCCATTCGTGCATGAATCGTCAGGAATTTTTTTTTTTTTTTTTTTTTACGAGTTTGTATTGCTCTTAGCATGAAAAACAAGATCTGAACTGTTTTTGTATACATATTTTAAAGAGATTTTCAGATGTCCACTTGAATGGACAGTAGGCCTATGCGTTTTTGGTTTTAACTGAAGAGATACTGTATTTACATAATACAGTAAAAACACAGTAATACTTGTTTGTGATTCATAAAAAAACAATTAATAAAATGATATAAAATCATGTGAAAACTATAAAATATATAGCCTACAAAAAGGTCAGGTGTTTTCAATCTCATGTAAAATGTGTTGGGGTAACGCATTAAGTAAAGTGCATTACGTAATCAGATTACTTTTGATGTAACGAGTAAACCGTTACATCAAAATCATTACAGGCAACGTGCATTACGTAATCAGATTACTTTTTTGACATAAATGCAAATTACATTTTTAATTCCACCAATATATACTTATTTACAACTAAAAATGTTAACTGCATAAATTTTAAACTTAAAAAATTTTCAAGAACAGTGACAGTAATAACCCTAACCGAAATATAGCTAGTACATTTACATTTATGCATTTGGCAGACGCTTTTATCCAAAGCGACTTACATTGCATTCAAGGTACACATTTTTACAGTTCTTGCTTTCCCTGGGAATCGAACCCATGCCCTTGGCGTTGCTAGCGCCACGCTCTTACTGTTTGAGCTACAGGATGCACGGGAAAAGTGATGAATCATGTCCAATTTAGTGGAAAAATAATTAATCACAATTTCCTCCCAAACTAAAATACTTGGGAAAATGTAACAATGATATGACTCCTTGGAGATGTTACTTAGTGTTACAACATTTTTACCTGCAAGAGTCTCCTAGGATAAAAGGAATGGATGGATATTCCGGCGCCATCTTGGTTTGGAGGGGGAAACAAATCCGCATACAACGGCTTTCCACTTGATGGCAGTGTATAGAATAATGCACTAGTGTCAGCTGTAGTGGTCGATGTGCAACTGTGCAATCAAAACCCATGCATAAGCAAGAAAAAGCTTTTTGAATAGCTGTCGATTGTAGTGACCTCTATCCATGAAAGGGTTCAGAATAATAGTAAAGTCATCAAAACTATGAAATAACACAAATGGCCAAAGCTATATTATAGCTATTTCAGCTTCTTCAAAGTCGCCCCCAAATTCCCATAACTGCTAGTTTTTTTTTAATAATACCACTTTCATTGTAAGTTTACCATGCATTTTAAACCCATGCATTCTGGACATTCATTCAAATTTCCACAACAAGATCACTTTTTGATTCACACTGCCTGTCCCCCTCTGCATCTGAAATATGTTTTTATTTTCAAATGTTACAAAAAGTCTAGTTTGTTTACAAAAGAAAAGAGAAAAAAACTGTACAAAATGTTAAAGCCTCTGATAAAATGAAACATCTGCACTGATATTTCGCAAAGAGCAAATGTGGCAACAAAAAATGACATTTAACTTGAAAAGCAATTTCTGTGCATATGAAGAATCATAAATTAATTATTAAAGGGGAATAAGAAGCTATCCTTCATATTTTCTTTTAAACTATAAATTTCCAGTTGGAAAAGGTTTAAGGTTAAAACATAAGCTTACCTTATTGTCTGGTTTAATAAAACATACATTAAAGACAAATTCATGTAAGACATCTGAAATGGACATTAACCCAAACCTTGTTATTATGCATTCATAGTCAGTTTTTTCCTTATTTATCAAAATGACAATAACATGACAAACTCCTCCCTTTCCTCTTTGTTCTAATTCAGTTGTCTTTGTTCCTTGTGCTTATAAACTCATTTCCAGCCTTTTCCTCTTCTGTGATGGGGCGGCAAATCCAAGCAGGAACATTTTCAGGGCAGAACAAGCTGATTGCAGTCAATCTCCACCCTCGAGTGTTCGCTAGAACTGACATGCTGGTTGAGTCATCACATGCTTTTGAAAAAAAAAAAAACTGTGGGCACTCTTACGCCATACTTGGCGCCTGACAGTTCTCTATTTCTTCTGCAGGAATTTCATTTTATTCCCTGCAAACAAACATTATTGTGAGTAAAACAACACAAATAAGTCCTTATCTTTTCATTTAAGACAATTGTAAAAGCAGAGAAAGATTTACCAAGCCCCTTGAGAAATTTATTGACACCACTGGGTTCAGGTTCAGGATATGAATCCAGATAATCTGCAGCTCTCACTTCAAACAACCCTGTTAAACGACGACAACACCAAAAGTCTCGTTACTTAAAGGAACAGTTCATCCTAAAACTGACAACTTTAACCAGGAATATTCCTTCTCTAACCTTTCACGCCTCCCTTTCTGAGCTCTCGGTCATGAATGAAACCAGCAAACATCTGCGTGTCCATGAAGAGCTGAAGAAACTGCCGCACTCCTCGGGAAGGATGAGATTTCCTGAAAGCGTCTCTCTGCAACTCTCGAGTCCCACCAGGTCCTGCGTCGCTCATGTAGAGAGAATAATGTCCGACCAGCTCAACCAAGAACCACACAAACGCCTCTGACACTAAAGTACTCAGGTCCGACTTGTCTGTTGGGAGAATAAAACCACAATGTGACACTGATAATGCATAGTGTAAAAAAGTTTTCAAAGTCTTGGTTTTCATGCTTAAATGTTCAAAACACATTGTGAGCTAAGTTTATTGTAGAGTCCATTGGTTGAAATGGATCTACTATCTAATTAATTAATTAGAAACACAGCCCTGTCTCCGTGAAGCCTCCTTCTATAAAGCGCAATGTCCTCTGATTGGTCAGCTGGACCAGTGTGTTGTGATTGATCAACATCTTTCAGCATGTTTCTGAAATGTCACAACCCTTAACTCTGAGTTTCAACACACTACTATCGCAATTAACCAGGCCAAGCCTCCTTTTTTGATGTGTACGTTTCCAGAAGAAAAATCAAGACAGCAATCAAGGCATTTCAGGGAGTTCAGAAACAGTGCTTACTGATACAGAGAATAACTCCCTTTGAAATGACTTTGTGCTTTGTAACTTTGCAGATAATTTAATGCTCAAACAGCAACATTACACACTAAAGAAAATGTAACAAAATATAAAGCATTACAGGACCCCTCTAAACAGACACATGAGCTAATAAAATAAAATTTTTGTGGCATTTAGTCTCTCTATTAGCTTTGAGGCCATTTATATGCCTCAAATATATATATTAGTTCATATTCAATTTTTTTTAAATCAAATTAAAGTGAAAATTAAAAGAGTGAAAATGTCTAAAATGATTGGCTAAAGAGACCTAAAACTCCCCGTTTTAATAGGAAATATGTCAACACAGGAAAGAAAACAAGGCAAGGCAAGTGACCCTTTACCGTTGGGCCAGTTTAACAAAACATCTGTACACCTGAAATGATGCTTGTCGGCCTCACTGGCCTTGTTTAACGGTTGGTTACTCATCACATCATGAAAGAACAGACAATAGATTTCAAAAGATGAACAGCTCATTTGACACAACAAGACAATAGACCAAACCTTCAAAATCACACGAGTGAAACCAGTTTCAAATTTAACTTTGCGTCAGATGCTGTGGGATCGGCTGTGAAGGGAATAACGGCACGTGTGATGAGTCTAACCTCCTGTCCTGTCCCTTGTGCTTTGTTCTAGTATCTCCTCCCTGTTCTCCAGTATCTCCTGAAGCGCTGCCTGCAGCTTTCTAGGTAAGATACAGTCCTCATCGCCAAGCTAGGACAACAGAAGGAAGGGAAAGATGAATGTAAGAGCAAATTTAGGAAAGAAACATAAATATTGATATAGAGGGCAAAATGATTTCACAAAATGATTTGTCAGCAATTAAAAACTGAAAATACAAATTAAAAGCCAAAAAAAATATGATAATAATCAAGAATTTATGTTGTTTGCATGCATGCAACAACAAAGATATGATATGTGTCTGATGTACTATACTGTTCAAAAGTTTGGGATCAGTTTCATTTAACCTATTCAGCAAGGATGCATTAAATTGATCAAAAGTGACATTAATGACATTTATAATGTTACAAAATATTTGTATTTCAAATAAATGCTGTTCTTTTAAACTTCCTGAATTACTGAAAAATAATTATTAGTTTCCACACAAATATTAGCAGCACAACAGTTTTCAACACTGATCATAAGAAATGCTTGAGCAACAAATCAACATAATAGGATGATTTCTGAAGGATCATGTGACTATGAGCATGGTTACATGCACACCAATGTGCTGATAACTCACAAAAATCTGATTACTGAAATAACCTGTTTTCCCAGGATTACATGCAAACCAAAAACCCGGCAATGCAAGTAAACTGCGTTTACAAGACATTATTGATAAATCAGGTTATTTCCTGATTTTGATGTCAAAACATAATTGTTCATATGCATCTGACTCATATGTTAAGTCAGTTGTGATATTAAGCAGTTACAGCATTTTGACTGTACCACTTCTACTGCTGCATGACATGGGAACGCATTTTTATAGGTTTCTTGGGTCAAAAAAAATAGAGTTTGCAATATATTTCCTCCCCCTCTGCTGTGAAATGCTTGCTCTGTCTGGATGCGCTTAAATCCACAGTTTAAAGCCACAGGATGCTTTGAGGTCACATATCACACATGCGCACTCCAACACTGAAAATTATTATTTTTTGAAGTTGTAAATAAAAGATTATTGGAGTACATTTTAAAAGAAATGACCATTTTAGTCTTTCTGCTTCAAAATGTCATGTTTAATTCAATGTGTTCCTTGCCACTTTTAATTTAATTATTTGTAAAGCGTATTAGCAATTATTTAGTACATTTTCTCAAAATAAACCCTATATCCATTTAAGTGAACAAGACAACAGAATGATAGTTAATGTGTTTACTTTCCAGGAGAAACCGGGATAAGGGGTGCCGTTTATGTCCTTACTCCGATAAAGGAAAACGGGTTAATGCGTTTACATAACCACATGTATTGTCGGCTTATTAATAATTGGGTTAAGAACTAGAGAACTTGAAATAGAGAACAGTTGTTTTAAATTGTAATAATATTTCACGATATTACAGTATTACTCTATTTTTGATCAAACAAATGCAGCCTTGGTGAGCAAAAAAAACATTTTGTTAACAGTTTAAATATGGCCAAAAGATCACTTAAAGCCGACACATTTATATCTTTGGCAATACAGTTCAGCTACTCAGGCCCTGACTTGAGTTTCAGACCACACCCTCACAAACACACTTTCAAAAGAAGACACACCCTTGTATTATTAGAAAACTAAAACCTGCATACACACCTGAACGACAAACTTGTCAGCACACAAATCCACAATGAGCACCTGAAAGAATGAGACAAAAAGGAAAAAAGAAGGATGTCAAAATGATAACAGAATGCAAGAACTCATTTGTACAAACGTATGTGTCTTTCATGCTCTTTCAAAACAGAAAAAAATATCCTATGCATTCAAATCACATAAAAGTCACTATATGGACCAGACAGGAACCTCGGACTGCAAGCGTATATCATTTTCTTTAAATAACACAAAACGATCTTGTGTTCACTAAAAAGTTTTGGAGTTATAACACATATTATAGCACCTCAAATGCCAAACAAGTACTACTTTGTCACCAAGTCAAAAAGTAAACTAAACTTGGAACATCTTATAGATATGATTTAATACTTTTACCTCTGCCAAATAGTACTTTATTGCCGGCATGGGGAATTTCAAGATGTTGAACAATGGAAACAATTCAAGGCATGACGGTTATTAAATTAAACTCCGGCCGTGGTCATAATCAAATCTCAGAGCTCTCCACTGTTGTTTAGAAGCATCTTACATGGGATCCATAACAGTGTCCTATAAAATCCCCTTCTGGCAGTCTGTTTTCCACAGGCGAATGAGTAAGAAAGTTCATGTATAATTTGAATGTTTTTATTCTTCTGAAGTAAAACACTAAAAAAGTTCATAACCCAGTAATAATTAGTTAAACTAATCTGGGAAAATTGCTGGAAATCAATGGTTGTGATGTCAACCATGAACACATGATCACCAATATTAACACATCAACACTTATTCAGTGTTCAAAAGCATAGCCAATCATAACAGATCATTTTAATAAAGATCTTTGCTCTATAGGTCAGAAAACCTTGATTAGAATTAGAATTGGACTTAAAGGGATAGTTCACCCAAAAATGAAAATTCTGTCATCATTTACTCACCCTCAAGTTGTTCCAAAACCTTTATGAATTACTTTCTTCTACTGAACACAAAAGAAGATATTTTGAAGAATGTCAGTAACAGTAACAGTTGATGGGCCCCATTGATTTCCATATTATTTTTTTTCCTCCATATTATAATAGTCAATAGCCGTTTATCCACTGTCGAGCCAAAAGCGGGTGTGCTACTGCGTGCCAGGGGCAGTCACGTTTCCACTGTCACTTCCGGGGCTTGATCGGGCCTCATCTGGGCTTCCATGGGGCCAGCAGCCAGGGTTTTTTGGCCCGTCAAATACCTTGGTCCAAAGCGGGTCAGCTCGACATAGAGGACTGTTTACGAACAAAGCCAGAGTTAACCCGAGTCTGTGGATGGCAGCGACACTGGAAACTCAGGTCCAAAGCGTGGTCACAAAGCGTGGTTTTGGGCTCGGTGCTACAGGTCCAAGTCCAGCCCAGCCCGGCTCGTTGAAAGCCCTGGCTCGCACTGGCCCGACAATGGAAACGCAGCTAATGGTATCAACTGTTTGGTTACTCACTAAATATCTTCTTTAACATGTTTGGAACAACATTAGGGTGAGTAAATGATGACAAATTTTTCATTTTTGGGTGAACTATCCCTTTAAATATGACAACTGACCTCCTCGATGGGCATCTCCAGCACCTGAGGCAGGGATGGAGACAGCGCGCCCATTACGAAAGGAGTGGGAGAGCAGCATATGTCCAGCATGCTGGCAGGGAGCACTGGCACGAATGTGTGCTGCCATGTGAAGGGATACAGTAGTGCCAAGGCAGAGTGAGCACATCGGGATAAGACACTGGCCGGAGACAAAGAAAGTTTGAATTGAATTCTAGTTGGCATTCAGAATGGTATATTTGGGTCTCAGCATGGGTGGCGTTTGTCTGTACCTGAGTTTGTCTGCGATGAAGATCACCCTCCTCTCCAGCAGCAGAGAAGCAAAGACCTGCAGGAGTCTGGTCACACTGAGACATTGCAGCAAACTCTCAAAGTCCACATGCTCCAAACGAGAGTCCACCGGCCTGCACAGAGTCAGAACCTACGTATACAACAAGAGACACACGGGTGATTCTCCAAATATTGTGACAATCCTGTTCCTTGATGTTTAAGTGATAATAGTCAAATAGTCAGGAAACTTTATGTAAAAGGCAAAATTCTATAACAACAATTTATAAAATAATATAAAATGACTCTATATTGTTTGAGAAAAAAACATTTGAATGTGTGAAGTGCCTAAAACCCTTATAATTTGTAAAATAAGAATCACTTTTTTAGGGTTCAATTCTCACTATTAACTAGTTGCTAGGATATTGGCTGTTTATTAGTACTTATAAAGCACATATTAATGCCTTATTCTACATGACCTTATTCCCTTAATTTCAATACCTAAACTTAACTACCTTACTGACTATTAATAAGCAGTAAATTGGGCACAATATTGAGACAAAAGTTGTAGTTAATAGTGAATGTGTGTTCCCCATACTACACTGTTAACTAAAATTTTAAACTATAATATATGTATGAAATATGTATTCATTAAAAATGAATTAAGTTATATAATTATTTATCAGTATTAATTACATTTTTTTACATCAGTTTTTGAATGCTTGTTCCTTGATTTATTGTCATTAGTATTATTGTTAAAATTGAGGTTTAAATTAATGTAAAAAAAAAAAAAAAAAGAAAAGAGAAGTACATCTAAGGTCAAAATTTCAGAGTAAAAAGAGACAGTTTTATTAATACATATAGACATATTGTTTTATTGTATTATTTACAATATTATGTTATAATTTATTTTCATCTGATCAGTGGCATGTGTTTGAGATGATACTTAAAAACTATTTTTTCAATGATAATTCTTCACTGGCGTTACACAAATTTCTTAACTTGTGAAATAAATTAATTACAAATAATAAAATTAAAATAAAACAAACTAAAGGTCAAGTTGTCCTTTATGAGTAGCAATAATGTCAAGATGTAAATTAATACTTACCATCTGCTTATGGAATAAAAATAACTAAATTCAAAAGTTAAAACTTTTTGCAAGTTTTTAAAATCTGTGTTTTCTGAGAATATGTCAAAGAAAAATCTAACTAAAGGTATAAAATTCTCAGTGTTAGCTGTGAGTCTGCAGAGTTAAACAATACCCTACCTCATTGCCAGAGCCTGGCAGGAAGCTCTTGACAGTGATGGTGCGTCCAGGAGCGGGGAAGGGAGCTTCCATGACGCTGTGCATGAAAGGATGAACCAAGGCAGGAGAAATCTCTCTCCTCCTCTCCACCTCCTCCAAGATCTACTCCCAAACATTTCAGGCAGTTACATTTCAGCATCTGTCTAAAAGGTTTAGTGCTGATCAAACACAAAACTCATATCTGATCTCAGAAATGCCCCTGACCTTTGAGAACAGATTGAAGCAGCCCAATCTGCTGATGATGCAGTGAACTTCAGGCAGTCTCTTCCCCTTCCCACCGGGCTGCAGAACACACAGGTAGAAGGTCAAGATTAGTGCACATTTACCACTGAGAATATACTCTCACTGAATATTATTTATTTACATTCATATTGTTCCAAACCAGTATGATGATTTATAGGGGCTTTCGCACCGGGTAGATATAGGAACTTAGTTATAGGAACTAGCCACCAGGGCGGTCCCCAGAGAACAAAATTTTCCTGGGTGCATTCACAAGTGATGTGAGCCGGCCAACAGTGACGTTATTTAAGCACACTATTCAACAACATCAACAACTGGAGATGGAGGACACCGTGATCGAAACTGTGCTTTTGTTGCGTGTCGTGGGATTCGTGATAACGGCGATGGAATATAAGTTATGTGGTGGAAAGAGCAAAAAGAAGGGCTTTCTGTATGTGTTATGTTTCACTGAGTAATGGGAATTTACACAGCTTTTTAAAAATGGTCTGGTGTTGTTTCGTATGGCATGCATTCAACCAATCAACGTACACTTAAGTCACTGGTAGCTCCTATTAAACCCTACTCTGAAGTAGGGACTAGTTTAGTTCCCCCAAAAGGTGTTCCTCAATTCAGAACTAATAGCGGAACTACCCACTTTTTGGCGTTTTCACAATGCAGGAACTGGGTACTTCCGCCATTAGTTCTGAAAAACTATGAAAAAATTTATCTGGTGCAAAAGCCCATTATGTGAGGTTTGGAATGACATGGTGAATGTGTATGCTTGGGCAAAGAATTAAGTTGACCAGGTGAAATTACATTTTTCTGTTGAATTAGTATGAGCACATTTACAAACTAACCAGGATTTTGCGGCAGTATCCAAATAAGCGACTCCGTCCTCCCCGTCAGGACAAAAGAAAATGTTTCACTGTGGATGATAATCAAAGATCATCTTAGACGAGTGAATTAGTTAGCCAACTAACATAAAACTGTTTAATATCAGCATGCTACCTGGTGTGGTCTGAGGAGGGACACCAGTCATGACAGTCAGGAAAACAAAATTTGGGAATCGCCCTTAATCTATCTTCAGCCTCACGAGACAGACGAGAAGACTTCTCAAACTGAATACAAAATAAAGACAGAAAAATAATATTCTATATAAATCAAATATATAATAATTGTTTTATAATTACAATTTATATTTATTTAATTTAAAATGTAAATCATTTTATATTTATATATATTTATATATATATATATATATATATATATATATATATATATATATATATATATATATATATATATATATATATATATATATATATATATATATATATATATATATATATATATAAAAATTTGAATATATGAATAATATACATTATATATAATTATATATAATTAACATTTATTTAAAATGAAAATGTAAATAATTGTATTATAATATATTTTAATTTTTTGTTTTAAATACAATTGTAATTATGCAATTTAAATATAAAAATGCATATATAATATTTAAAAAAATATATATATTATTTAAAAAAAGAAAATGGTGAAACACACATTCCACAATCTCAAATCATGCTCTGTCTGATATTATGTCCTGAAAAATATTATTTTTCACTTTACAAAACATCTTGTTAAAAAAAGTGAAACGCTATGTCATTTTGTCTCTTTACCTTTGTAGGAAACTGTTGTGTGATCTCAGGGATGTATGCGTTTCCAGGGGAACCTTTTCTAAGCGACACCACAACAAATTGCTGGAAAAGCTGCTGCTGTTGGAGTTGGATCAAGTCCCTCTCTAAAGTGCGGTAACCTGGCCGCCGTTTTAAGGTTGACTGAACGTACACTGTGCGCTGGGAGCGATCTACGAGAAAAAAAAATTTAAACAGCATTGATGGGTTTATAAAATCTGCGTAACTGGTTTGACATACAAGTTAACATTGAATAAACAAGAGGCCTGAGGGAGACACTGACCTTTAGAGCTCTCCTCGGGATCACTCTCTGTTCCACTCAATTCATCTGCCATAAGACATAAAAATGTACTGGTTGATGACAACTTTTCTCTTGGTAAACCAGGTATATATGAAATATGCATCCTCTCTCACCTCTGGTTGCCGTCACCCATACTCGTTTCCTTCCTCTTTTGGCTTCAAAAATCTCCTGGATCCTGTTTACGAGCTACATGAGAAACAGACAAATAATAATCCCTCAGGATTTTGTTCACAATATTTCAGGTAAAAAAAAAAATGCAAGACTGCATTTATTTGATCAAAAATACAATAAAAACAGAAATATTGTGAAAATATTGTTACACTTTAAAATAATTGTTTTCTGTTTTAATATATTTGCCATTTATTCCTGTGATGCTCCAGTCTTTTCAGATTTGAGCAGCAAATCCAGTCAGATTTGCTGCTCAAGAAACATTTATTATTATCATCAAATGTTAAAAACAGCTGCTTAATATTTGAATATATGTGGAAACCAGGATGCATTTTTTTTTCAGGATTCTTTGATGAACAAAGTAAAAAAAAAACAACAGCATTTATTTTAAAATATTTTGTAACATTGTCACTTTTGATCAATTGAATGCATATTTGTTGAATACAATTATTCATTTCTTTAAAAAAAAAAAACAGTATTTATTTGAAATATAATTTTTTTGCAATAATTAAATGTTTAAAAATTATAAGTCCCAAACTTTTGAACAGTAGTGTACATAAAAAACTTTTACACATTACAATGCTGCAAATAAATGTGACCCTGGACCACAAAACCAGTCATAAGGGTACATTTTTTGAAATTGAGATTTATACATCATCTGAATAAATAAGCTTTCCATTGATGTATGGTTTGTTAGGACAATAGTTGGTTGAGATTCAACTATTTGAAAAATCTGGAATCTGAGTGTGCAAAAAAATTTTTTTTTCAAAATATTGAGAAAAATCGCCTTTAAAGTTGTCCAAATGAAGTCCTTAGCAATGTATATTACTAATAATAATATTTTTATATATATATTTACAGTAGGAAACTTACAAAATATCTTCATGGAACATGATTTTTAGCATAAAAGAAAAAAAAAATTATCATTTTGACCCATACAATGTATTGTTGGCTACTGCCACAAATATACCCGTGCGACTTAAGACTGGGTTTGTGGTCCAGGGTCACACATGTTTAAAATAGAAACACATGCAAACAGTATACAAAAATATAACCTGACTAGAGTCTACATGTGTATGTCAGACCTGTTATTCTCTTTTGGTCAAAGCAGAACATGACATGCTAATTATGATTCATAGTCATGGAGACCACAGCGGTCTGCCCACATCACACAGTGAGAACAGTGAGACAGCACACGGTTGTGGCATTTGCCCATGATGAACGGAAACAGCATGGTGGTGCTTCCCCCCAGATTAAAAACATAATGCTCACCATGTGTGGAGATGGTAAAAGGCTTTTTAAGCATCACTCAAAGCAAGCGTCATACGCTGCTTTGACCTCCACATGAGTTTCAAATAGTCACGGAAGGATGATTTTTAGGTTGCTAGGTAGCAGAATGCAAGTATAAACAGTGAACAATAAGATCATGTATTTGAGCATAGAACTAAAAAAGTCATGACTTTGATTCATCTAAAAAAAAAAAAGAAAAAAGACTTGAATGTGGGTTCATGAAGCTTTTCTGTGTCTCAGTTCAAGAAATGAAGCCGCATGATTACATGATACAATCTAATTTCAAGCTTGTTAACAACCAGTCAAAGTTGGACTTTTTTTTATTTAAGTGACGCATGTGGCATACAAATGTTGACAAGAAAAGTATCCTAAACAAACATCAAATGTCAGCAAAGGATGAGAAAGTATTAAAAATAAATAAATTAGTAAAGTATGTTTAAACATATAAGTAAATGAAAAAATATGCCTCAATCAACATCTCCTTGAAACATTTCTAGTTATCCCACAGCTCCTCAGCAAAAATGTGAAAAATGTCTTATAAGTCATACTGTCACGGTGCATTTGGGGTTTGTTCATGTTTCTTGTTCTTATTTTGTTATGTTCACTTTCAAGTTTCTTAGGCCCTGTCCACACGAAGCCAGAGCTTTCCCTATCCGATCTTTTTTTCCCCCTCGTTTCAAGAAATATCTGCGTACACACGAGAGCAATGAAAACGACTCAAAACGATGTAGTATACATGCCAGGCCAGTGCGTGGCGCTGTAATTCTGCCACAGAAATAAACTAAAAACGGAGAAGTACGGCTGTTCGATTCCGAAATTTTTGGAATCGTTTCCGATTCCTGGTTTCCGGAATCGATGAAGTCGATTCCAAGAATCGGTTCTGCACTGTTGTTTTCGATTCTTGTCCACGATGCAGGATCACAGAAGGAAACAATGACAATAAACACATTAACCCACGTGAATAAAAGGTAGGATAATAATCAGCGATATGCATTCACATATGGCTTTATTTGAATGTTTCAGCATGGCATACCGTAAAATTGAGTTGTTAGAATTACGTTCTAATGACGTCATTACGTAATGACGCATAAGAACTGCGGGATTGTTTTATTTTTAACTGGTTCGTTGAAACGAACTGTCTAAAAGAACCTTTTGCAGAAATTAAATGGACTTCCAATCATTATTAGTGAGCGAGAGACAAATTAATGCTTAACTCTGTAGAACTGAAAAGCGCTTTTAAAGAGGAGTCAATTCCCCTCGATGGAATCGATTCCAAACGTTGCAATGGTAGGAATGGTAGGAAGTGAGGCAAACTCTCAAAATAACAAATAAATTTGCTACTTACCAGATGTCTTTTATTAATGCCTACACCCTAAACCTACCTTTACAATAATGCAAATACAGTAATTAAAATGACGCAATATTGATGTGCGCATGCCCAGCGCCTGTAGTTGTATCCCTTTCTAGTTTTTCCAGTGCGTGGCGTGGTGTGATGGCGTCACAAAATATACGGATTGGCTGTACACACGAAAACGCAAGGGTGTCATTTTCAGATTTATCCACTCTCAAAAAATATCGGTTTCATGCTCCCAAAAGGCCGGATCCGTGTGGATGAAACACTGATACGATACAAAATTTTAACGTATACAGCTAAATGCGTCTCCGTATGGACGGGGCCTTAGTTTGCCATGTTCACCGTCTTGTTTCCTGGTTCGTCATGTGATTCCCATGCCCTCATGTGTTCTTGTGTCATGTTGTCATTGGTTCATTATTTAATCATTGTTCACAGGTAGGTCTTGTCTAGTCATTAGTCTTTGTGTATTTAAGCCCTCATGTTTGCCTTGGTCCTTATTGAGTATTGTTACCTGTAACCATTGTTGGTGAGTGTTTGTTCATGCGTCAAGTCTGTTTCTGTTCATGTGTTGCTCATTTTGGATTTATAAATAAAACTGCACTTGGGTTCATGACTTCTACTTGCCTCCAGTGGACCTTATTGTTACATATACAGAATTGTATAGAATTATCAATACTAGTTAATTTGATTAAAAAAAAGCCATCACTTTTAACTAAATACAATTAATACTTTGTGTAAAAATCAGACTCAGTCAGGAATTAGTTTCCTTTTATAATGAAGCGGTTTAAGAAATACAGAATCTGATATTTTACATTTAGTTTGATATTAGTTTAAACAGGCATTTGATGGGATGAAGATAAGAAAAAGCTTTGAAAGTGTGTGAGAGATTATTGTATTACTGTTATTGATGTGTCCAAACCAGTGTTGTTATTTAAACAGAAATGTTAGACGTTACCTTGACAACTAACTGAAATAAAATAAGCTTGAGTTGAAGTAGGGGAGAGCGGGGCACAACCTAACGCTTTTGACTTTCTCAGTTTGTGTAAATCCACTTGGGGTTCAGAGTATTTATTTTTCCCCACATGTCTAGTACAATTATGTGGTTTAGTTTCATTAATACAGTGTATACTTTTTCTTGATTTACCCGAAAGAATGGAAGTGAAATGTGACAACATGCCCCATATGTGGGGTACACTGTAACATGACCAAATGACAGCTTAAAATGTTACCTGATACAATCAAAAAAATATCCAAGACAAACTAAAAATAAACTAATTTGAGCTTGACAACAAACACATCGCTAAATACTATAGTTCAAAACAATAATAATGAATAATTTCTGAACATCGACTCTCAGTCATTATTCACTCTTTTCTCATGGTTTCTCAATAGAATTCATAAAGATATAGAATATAATAGCGTAGTTCTAACAGAGGCACATGTAACGCAGTGTTACAACGCACCTGACCTGCTCCACTGGGATTTAAACCACGGCTCGTGTCTTCTGCTGTTAGATCAGCATTAAAGAACGAGCTCAACTGTTAAATAGCAGATATGAGGTTACAGTAATATCAGATTTGTCTTATTTTAAATAAACACAAAAAACAGAGGTGAAAAATAAACTTAAGTAAGAAATTTACTTTTGCTATGGTTAAATAAATGTTCAGTGATATCTTCCAAAGATTTCTTAATTTGATATGGCAGCTAGTAAATACACAAAGTTTCGTCATCCTGGCATGTGTGGAAAGTGTTAAACTATGCGTGTTACAACTAATACTAAAATTACTAAAAATAAAACTGAAACAAAAATAAAGCTAAATAGAAAATTACTAGTAAATTAAATTAGTACCTTCCTTTTAGAATGAATACAGAATCTGTGTTTATATTGAATTCTAATTTTATATTAGTTTAAATAGACATTTGATGGGATGAAAATAGAAAAAAATCATTGAAAGTGTGTGAAAGAGACGAGTAAAGAGAATTGTTGTTATTGATGCGTCCAAACCTATTCATGCATCTAAAACTATTAAAAATATATTTTTTGTTAAATGACAACTATCTGAAATAAAATAAGCTTGAGTTTAAAATGAAAAACATAAGCTTATTCAAAATATTAATAAATGCTTTAATAGTATATAAATAACGCTAAAATAAACTTTTGGTAGTATCTTCAGAGGTTTCATCTGGAACGATCATCAACATCTGCACAGACCCACTCAACACAACTGAAAGAACAACGTTTCTCACATGCTGCATGATTGATTTCTAATGAAGAAAAGAGGGTTCTTACCTCCCCTTTCTGCTCGCTTTCATTATTAAAACAGCATTCCTCCATGAGCATCATCTACACTGCCTCGGCCTTTCCGAAATAACAATATGGATCATACTGGCGCAAAGCTGAATATAGCTCATTAGTCAGCAGCGTCCAGTATGATGCACAGGCACTTCATGATAAACCTCAACCTCTCGTGCTCCAAAAAGAAGCGTTTCCTGCCGCCATCCATCCATCTCCTCACCACTTCCTCCCTCCCTTTCCCTCTTCTATCTTCAAGCATCAAAGCTGACATTCTTACTTCGACTATGTTTATCATACATGTTTCATGTCTGGTTCTCTTTCTTCTTATATTCACTGCAAATTTATTTTGAGGTCCGGGACAAACCAGGCTAGAGAAATATGTTTATGTATCAAAAAAAGTTTATGTATCAAATAATTATCAGCGTTTGGGTGCAGACCCTGCTTCTTCTGTTCATAAAACACTAAAGAATTTATTATATCATGTAAATGTGTGGTTAAAGTTCACATGCATACAATCAGAGAAACAGGTGACGACAGGCACATGTTGTGCAATGTTTAATGACATCTGAGGCACGTGTTTATGCATGTGGGTTTACCGGGGGTCGTTGGTTTGTCTTGTATGCAGTGGCAGCTTTTGCTGCTGATGATTTAGGAGTGTTTGTAGTGAAGGTGCGTGTAGGTGACATTATGGATCCCTTGCATTCCCGTCCCACTTTATGCAGCCTGTCACCATTAGGTAATAGTGTGAAGGGCTTCGGTGAGAGCTACATGAGGTAACAGACAAGAGAAGAAGTGGATTAGAAATCAGACACTTTAGTTCCACAATGAGCCAGTGGCCTTAAATGGAAAAATTTTTATTGGAATAAACTAGGAATAAATGGCTGCTTGGTTGAAAATAGTGAATTGGGGTTTTGTATTTAAAAATCCCACAAAATCAAAACTGGAACTAGCTTTCAGTCTACATCTATTAGCTTTAAAGGAACACGCCGACTTTTTGGGACTTTAGCTTATTCACCGTATCCCCCAGAGTTCGATAAGTCCATACATACCATTCTCATCTCCGTGCGTGCCATAACTCTGTCTGACACACCCACCGCTAGCCTAGCTTAGCACAAAGACTGGAGGTAAGCGGCTCCAGCTAGCCTACTGCTCAAAATAACGCCAACATTTTCCTATTTACATGTTGTGATGTGTATAGTTACATTGTGTACTAAGACTGTGAAAATGAAAAGTTGCAATTTTCTAGACCGATATGGTTAGGAACTACACTGAAACAGGCTGAAAATAGCTTCCGTCAACATAACGCGACAACCTGCTTGCACAGAGAGCATGCTGGGGACTATTTTCAGGTGCTGTGAAATATCATTGCGCCACTGCACCCATGGTACGGCAGCAAAGTTCCCTGATTATTACGCAGGAAAAAATTTTCTAGACCAATATGGCTATCGCAACTTTTCATTTTCCGTCGGTCTTAGTGCACGATGTAACTATACACATCACAACATGTAAATAGGAAAATGTTGGCGTTATTTTGTCACTTATTGAGCAGTAGGCTAGCTGGAGCTGTTTACCTCCAGTCTTTGTGCTAAGCTAGGCTAGCGGTGGATGCGTCAGACAGATTTATGGCACGCACGGAGATAAAAATGGTATGGATGGACTTATTGAACTCTGGGGGATACTGTGAATAAGCTAAAGTCATAAAAAGTCAGCGTGTTCCTTTAAGAAAGAAGTCTTATCTCCACCAAGGCTGTATTTATTTGATGAAAAATACATTAAAAAGGAATATTGTGAAATATTTAAAATATTGTGATTAGAATATTTCTATCTATTTGAATAGATTTTAAAATGCTATTTATTCCATTAATCAAAGCTGAATTTTCAGCATCATTACTCCAGTCTTCAGTGTCACATGATCCTTCAGAAATCATTCTAATATGATGATTTCATGCTAAACATTTTTCATGGAAATACATTTTTCAGGAAAGTTCAAAAGAACAGCATTTGACCCCAAACTTTTGAATGGTAGTGTACATACTATTTACTGAAAGATGACAAAATGAATATGCATTTAAAATGACAGTCACCTTGAGGTGTGGGCTCTCTCTCTGTCCAACTGTGTAGTTTCGTGGCCGTCTTATAGGTAAACACATGGGAGAAATCTTGATGTCTTCATATGGGTTCTCTTTTGGCATATCCGCTGCAAAAGATTGGTTTGAAAAGACACGGTTACACTTCATTGCAATAGTCTACTTTAGACGTTCTACTAACTGTAAGTAACTTCCACTACATGTCAACTAGCAGTCATTAAAGTTAGTAGACTGTCTGCTTAATATCTGCTAACACTTTATTTTGATGCTCCCCTACAGACATTCTACTGACTATAAGTAACCTTACAACCACATGTCAACTTATTCTACTAACCCGAACCCTAACAAAAGGGTCTACTAACAGGCTACTACAGTCTACTAATACTCTAATGCAGAGTTCCTCAAATCCGGTCCTGGAGGGCAGGAGTTTAGTTCCAACCCTAATCAAACACAGTCCCTGTAAAGGCAATTCTGAGATTTGTTTCTAAACACATAATAAATGTTAGAAATGTATTGCTGAAACACGTTACAAAGACTGTGAACTGTGTAGTACTGAATTGTGGAGTTAGACTGTTTTTCACCATTGTTGTGTTCAGGATTTTTTTGGGCGGGGCTAAAACGGTGGCTAGATGACGCACTGGTGCCACTGAGCATGGCCCCTCCCCTAACACTATAATAACTAGAGTGCATTTGCATCAGTTCGCCCGTTCAGTCACGAGTTACTGTCAGTACTGATATTTCCTACAGTCTACAATTTACAAAAAAGCTTACAAAACAAAAACAAGGATATCAAGAAGAGGAGGATTCATTTTGTGAAGAGCCACCTTGATGGAGAGCTGAGGATCACCACCAACACCTGCCTCTGCAGTGATCATTTTACACCAGATAGTTTTACAAACTTGCATCGGAGACAACTGGGATTCACTGATAATCCACTGCAGAATGGGGCTGAACCGACTATCTCCTGCCCCGGCCTTCATCCTCCCTTCCCGCCGACATCTGGTGCCATCATGAGCAGTGCGTGCCCACCAATGAGTGTTGTCTTGTGTGCTTACGGCAGCTTACCAGCAAGCAGGCGTGGTTTCAGCACAGACAGCGTTTGAGAGCAGAGAATGCTGCTTATTTTTTCAAGATTTTAATAAGCTATTTTATTTACTTGTCAGATGTTTTAATCATTCAAATTTGGCTGGGTGGTTAATAACACATTTTTTTGTGGTGTGACAAACTCAGACCACATATTTAATTTCGACTTTACAAGGTCTTTAGAGTTACTAGAAAATTGCAGGTAAGTGAGTTTGATCACGGTTTGAGCTAAACTCTGCAGGACAGTGGCCCTCCAGGGCTGGATTTGAGGAACCCTGCTCTAATGAGTGTTAGCTGACATGTAGTTGCAAAGTTACTTCTAGTTAGTACAGTGTCTGAAGTGGACCATCAAAATAAAGCGTAACCAAAGACATTTGTAGACACTATAATAATACTTTTTAAAAAATGCAAAAAACATTAACTGTTCTCTACACTGGTTCCAATAAAATTAGGAATGTGCCAAACATGTTTTCAAAATCAACTAGTCGGTGGGTTGTCTTAAGGAAGCCATTTATGTCAAATGTAATTTATTCCTGTGATGCAAATCTGAATTTTCAGCTTCATTACTCCACTCTCCAGTCACATGATCCTTCAGAAATCATTCTAATATGCTGATTTGTGGCTAAAGAAACATTTATTATTATTATTATTCTAATTATTATTATTAATGTTGAAAAATGTTCTGCTGAAAAATAAGTCGTAATAATTTGTTCAGGATTCTTTGAATCAACAGAAACATTTATTTATTTAAAATAGAAATAACATTATAAACGTCTTTACTGACACTTTTGATCAGTTTAATGCATCCTTGCTGAAATATATATATTTTTTTATTTCTGACCCCAAACTTTTATATATTTTTATATTTATATATATACATTTTATATAATGGAGCATTTCATTCTATCCAGACATATTTTTACCGTACTTCACAGTAATATCTGATCAATGACATGTGTCTTGGGTTTCTCAGAATCACTCACAGATGATGTCCTCATAGATGCTGTCTTCAGACAGGGCGTGGAAAAGACCCGAACGCCGGCCCTCCTTCACTCTAGAGGCTTGTTGGGCTGACAGCCGTACCACGTCCTCAAACTCAAACGACTTCCTGTGAAGAAGGGGATCAAGAGTGTCTGTGATAGAAACAGTCTCTGCATTGTAATCTAACAACAGGTTTTGGGTCTTTCATAAAGGATAACCATTAATCCAAATAGGGATGCACTAGAATGCATATCACAGTTAAAATAGACATGATATACATGTGATATAAAATGGCTGGAACAGACACCGGGTTCCAAATTAATCAAGTAAAAAAACAATTAGAGGAAGGAGTAAACACAACAGTGTGACCATAGGAGTGTTCAGAAAGCCTTTGTGTGACCTCTGCAGTCTTCGCTGAAACAGAAGTAGGCCAAATGTGGACAATAAGCTGCGATTCTGCCAAAGAACAGCTGACATCACAGCTGGGGATGAGGCCAGACAACTAAACTATCATCCACTCACAGTTAAACTCTCCTCACTGTCCTCTGACACAAAACTGTCCAACTCAAAAGTATGAAATAAACAATTACTAGAATTTTACATTTTCTTAAGAAACTGTGAGTGGTGCTTACGCATGAATAATTCTTGAGTGTTGTAAGTGATTGTCATGGCATTGCTATGCAATTGCTAATGTGTTCTGAGTGGTGTCAAATGTTGTGTCCCAATTTGCATACTATCCATCCTAAATAGTATTTGAAATTAGAATTAGAGTATCCCAAATTGTAGTATGTGTGAATGAGTATTCCAAGGATTCCCAGGATGGTCTACTTTTTCGATTAGAACCATAAAAAAACAAATAAAAAGAGTTTAAAAACATGGCAAATGTGCGAGTCTGGTGGTTATGTACAGGGGTTTGTTTCTGTGATTATAAATCAGTATCTAAACGGACGAAAATATATTTATTCAATGTTATCCACATTGTATTTTATCTGCAACAGCACTGTGAACTTTTGTAATGATACATTTGTTCATTAACTTTTAAATGCATCATTATGCAAATTGCAAACACATGAGGGGAGTCTCCGCATGAAAGACTCATGACTGGCAGATCAACGTGCAGCTGCATTTCTCTCCGAAACGATAGGAAATGAAATGAAATTGAATGTGGAGGATTTTAAATGTGACAAGATGATTGACAGGGCAGTTTAAACGGTGACAGGGTGCAACAGAGCTGTCCATTAAAGGTGCAATTGTGATGAAGTAGTATGTCCCAAAGCTTGCCTACTCTGCTACACACTCAAAATTATGTACTTTTTCTTCACAAAAAAGTACATAATTTTAGGACATAGTACAAGTAGGTGAATTGGGACGCAGCAAAAGACTTTATATATACCAAGATGGTGCACTCATATTACTATGAATGGGGGAGAAAGTGCAATGGGTAAGTCCACCATTAAAATAAAAGAGCCAATCGCCAATTGGTAAATTCACTGCATCGCTGCAGCTGCCTTTAGAAGCTCCAGTTGGGATAGAAACCGTTCTGAGATGTGCGCTTAGGACTGCATATGCGCGTTGGCTGGTCCAGTGTAAAATATAAATATCTTGTTTAATGCTATTTGAGCATAAGAAACAACATTTATGGGACAGTCCTTGTCAGATTTTGTTCCTGATTTCAAATATGTTATTTAAATGCGAGTATGGCAAGTGGTTTTTGAGATTTCAGGATTTCCCCATTCAAATATATGTCAAATAGCTGGCTAGAGGCATTGCAAATATTTTCTTGAAAGGGACTTTGGTGGTTTTAAGCAAGTTGATACGTGGTTGCTTAGTGACCCAAGTCCTCTTACTTGACCCAAAAATTAAAATTCTGTCATCATTTACACACCTGAACTGTCGCTTTATGTCTCTGTGGTATTTTGGATTGGATCCTTCAATGCAAGTCTATAGGATTTTTTTTTAATCTGATAATTTAGAAAAGAAATAGCACACCTCTCTTCAACATTCCACATGTTTTGAGCTATCAATCAAGCTGAAGCATAAAAGTATGAGAACATTTTAGGCCAACACCTATTGTTCGTTGGGATATATCATTTGTGACCAGGTTTAACAGGTTTTGAAAGCCAGCAAAACTATTTATAAAGGGTTATCGACCTGTTTTGTACAATATAATTACATGAAGGGGTTGTTCAATCATCTAGTTTCTGGCATTGGCCTTTTTATTAACACAATTATTTAATGACTCATTTGATGGTATGACATGAGAAATGAAAAATGAAATGAAAATAAAAAATGAAAATGCTTGTCCAAAATTTAAAATTCTGGTCGAACACCAAAACCAAAACTCAGAAATTATTATTAGCCTAAATTAGACTTTGTTTGGAATTAGAATTAAAACAGTGGGCCAGTGCAATAATGGAAACTGCAATGCAACATCAGGATATATATTCATGAATAAGAAATTGCTTTTGATGTACTTACAATTGCTGGATGCTGCACATAAAACCTCCTTCATTTCCTTTTTTATGTTTGGGATTAACTGTGTAATGTGATCTGCACTAAGGAAAAAATATTCACCTGTTCTTTCTGTTTCTGGAAAACCCGTTGAAAGTGTTGACTGGACAAGGAGGAGGTGGACAGCTGGGTGGCTTTAATATGATGTCATGCTTCCGGACTTGATCCGATTTGCCAACGGATGGAGTTTGGTTCTCCAGTTGGATCCGTTGGCTGGGCGGACTGCTCGCACCCTTGTATTGGAATGTACGCTGTGGTTTAGGTGGAGGGGAAGAAGGTCCAATTTCATCAAGACACTTAGTCACCATTGAGGAATCTTTCTCTCTCTCCCAGAAAGATTCATCTGCCTCCAGTTGTTTCCAGAACCCCCTGGAGGTGTAAAAGTTCCCTGGTGGCAGCAACGCCTCTGGATCATCTACACACTGAGGTAGAGATGTAATTTCAACATCTGGGAAATGGTTTGACTTAAAATTATTGCTTTTAACATTCAGTTTAGTCACTTGGACTTGGGTTACAGTGCTTAAAGACTTAGTTGCAGGAGTTGATGTTACAAATTTATTCAAATGCGCTTGAATTCTTGGGACATCAGATTGGATTTCACCTGTAACCGGTCTGAAAGTCATTTGGTTTTCTCTGAAATCCAAACCCAGGCTTTTGGCTTTTGATACGGTCGCTTTATTACGACCTTCATCATTGCAGTCGAGTCTATTTCCAAGGAGGTCCCCTGAATGCCTACGAGAAGCAAGAGTCCGCTGAGTCTGAACTTTTCCACTACGGATGTCCTCCTGCTGGCTGAGTCCCTCCCATTGGGAGATTTTCTGCTTGATGTTGACGCCAGGCTCTCGCAAGAGTGGCCATGCTGCTGTTGTCGCCGTCTTCCATCCTGGTCCTTCTGTAACGACATTCCCCCCTCTTTTTCTATGGTCCACTCCAGGAGCCAGCATGACGACGAGGATGCCGTCACAATGCAGGACCGTCTGGCATTGCAACAGCAAGCCTATCAAGGAAGAACCCCTTCCTTTGCAGTGCAAATAAGTTAATAAAGTTCACAGAAGAACCTCTTTCCTGTAGGACAGCTATGTCTTCAGTTCCTCTGCCATTCTTCCTTCACTTTAGGGACTGCAAAGTGGAAAAAAAAAAAAACACAAGTGGGTTCAACTGACAAGCACATTTTGCAAACACAAAAGGTGATGGTCTCCGCATGCTGCATAAATGCAGGAAACCAAAGATAGTCACTGTCAAGGTCAGCAGTGAAACCAAAAATAAAAACCCTAACAAAGAGGAGACTGACAACGACAGGAACATGGGAGAAGACAAAGCATTGTAGAGGCCTCCATCCCCAGGAACACCCACCACCCCCACTCCCACCCTCTCCAGCTGGGCCCGTCCAAAGCACTGCCATGCATTAACACACTTGAGCATAATGCAATTCAATTTCACTCCTCTCCAAAAGCTTCTTTCAGCCGCGGCACGAAAAGGACAGGCATTCCAAGTGTTTCCACATCCATGTGCGCATAATAGAAGGGCCTTCTTTGTGACACAAGAACGAGTGGTCAACACATCAATGAGGGAAATATGCACAATTTCATGCATGTTAATAAAAGCCGGTGTCTATGCACCAAGTTGACAACAAAAAGAGGCCACTTGAAATTCCTCTTTCCTGCATCTTCTGTAGCAGGGATGGATCTGGCAGCTCTAACACAAGCCCTCATCTGCAGCCAAAGTGTTTTGGACACGTTGCACATTACGCTGAGAGTGAGGACATGCTGAAATTCCTTGGCACTGGAATTGAACGACATAATAATTTGGTATATTGACCACATTTGATCAGCCGGGCCCAAAAATAATGCCTTTGTTCTGGATGACCTACATCTAACGTACGAACTGGAATCTCTCCATGATTCGAGCCAGATCCCATCCCCCTTGCAGGATCATCACATCTACTGACCCACTTGTGTCTGCGTGTGCAGGAAGGCCCGCGTTTCCTGATTCACAGGAAGATTGGATCAGCAGAATGCCCATAACGATGGTTTTACAAATTTAATCTGGTGTAGTATTTCCATGCTAGTTTTTTTTTTGTGACTCAAGAGGTCCGGCATGAAACTTAACACGGCAAAGTTCACAGACACATAGTCTGAAATGTGCAGATGCTCTATGTAGGTTTGGATGGGCTAGATCAGCGGTTAATTAAAACTTGCGGGGTATGCGGAAAGCGTCTAACTCCAATCATCCTGACTTAAAACTTCCCGACTGCATGCGAGGAGGAACTTTTTTTTATGACATTCCCAGCACCAAACCCACAACCTGAGAGGCGGAATAAATCCTCGCTCTTTTTTTTCTCCAAGCCACCTGCTTCCAGATATGCCACCGCACGCCGACGAAGCTCTGCGTTTGGGGTTTGGTGATCAAAAGAGTCATCAACAACCGCAGACATACACAAAACACCCCTACAATGCCAACATCAACCAGACTCTAGTATTACCCCAGCCCTCAAATGGTAGACAATCAAGACATATATAAACTATAATATTACTTTTGACAGGTGATCCACCCACCCCAGGTGTTTGTGCATGAGGGGACATGCTTCTGGGTGGGGTTGATTAAGAGGGTGGGAAAGTGAAAGAGTTCACTGTCAAAACTAAATATCGTATCTATAAGACAAAACATTCAGTCATTGAGTTATATTAAAGTTAATAAATAACTCAACTATGATGTCAATACTATAGACATTTTTACACAAAGTAAGAAAATCAGATTTGGACTTAATGAACATCCAACATTCATTTTTGATTAGCATATTTACTTGAAAGGTAGACTTCACCATAAATGTAAATAAAAGGTGTCTAAGGAAACTAGGACAAACAATTAAACAAAGGAAAATATTATTAAAGGCTCTGAAATCAGGTACGAAAAATTATATATATAACAAGAAATTCAATAGCCTACTTTTTATAATTATAATAAATTCAATTAAATGAAACAAATAAATAAAAGCAGCGACCCAGAGCTCTTTCGTGTCAGCCAGATCTTTTGTTATGAAGAAATATCTACTTACGCAAACTTGTCCACACAACACATATGTTCGACTCAGCTGAAATAAACCGAAATAAAAGCTCTCATGAGAGTTCATTAAGAGTAAATTCTGAGTCTGTAGGCTAACTCTGTTGTGGACCCGAAGTCTTCATATTTCACGGCTGGTTAGCCAGTCGGCTAAAAACTTCCTCGAGAGAAACTTTGTATCCATTCACTTTCACAGCGAGTAAACAACGGGTCACAAAGTAACAGATAATTGCTGAAAAAAAAAAAAGTAACGCCTGGTGTTGTTTATATTCCCGATAGAAACTGTTATCGGTGTTTCTTAAAGAGTGGATGTGTCCGTGTAATCCTGCTCCTCCTGTGCTGTCAGTTCCCCCTCTGAGCTTCGGTTCCTCTGAGTGGATGAATCAGCTCACGAACTGGTGCTGCAATAAAAGTGTCTTCATAAAATGACCAATGTGTGTTCGTTCAGGCAAAACTTGCTTGAAACGGAAATGCTACTTCGATTTTATTCTTTTAACTCTTTAGTGACTTGAGGGAAATACACCCACAAAGCACACTGAAAATTAATAATTGGAATTATGGGAATTCTATAAGAAGAGTCAAAATGGCATTGTATTGTAAGCCATTGTGTGATTTTATATAATAATAACTTATTCATATTTAAAATAGTTACTTACATATCATAAGAGTACACATTCCCCTGGTTTCACAGACAAGGCGTAAGCTAGTCCCAGACTTATGTAAAGTATGTTTGAGCTGTTTTAACTGAAAGCAACTTAACAATCTTAAAATATGTCAGTGCCATCATTTTGTCTCAAGATGCACACCAGTAATGTTTTTCTTTTTCTTTTATAAGGTATGTTTATAAAAGCTACTTAAATGAGCTAATCCTGTCTTAATCAGGCCATTGTGTACTATATAAAGCCATACAATAGATCTGAGAAACATAAAAACTTAAAATTTTAATGACATTCACTGACAATCTTTCCATACAGTGAAGCTCTCAAACTGCATCCCAAACTTCATACATCAAGACCTGTCGTGCCTGGTTTGACACCAATGACACTGCCATTGTTTTGAGTAAATGGTAATGCCATTGAGTAAATGTCGTATATGTACCAGTGCCAGCTTCCCAAAAGTTTTAATATGCAGAAGTCCAAATAACATTTGAAAGCTACAGAGGGGGACTTGTTTCTCTTGTATGACATGAGAAGACTTGGAATATAGTGAATAGGTATTACTTTTACAGAAGTTGGTGCCTTTACTAAATATTTAATTATATTACTTTCTATTCAATTCTGTTGCATTATTTTCCTGTTACCATTGTGAAGCTGCTTTGAAACAATCTTTATTGTAAAAGCGCTATATAAATAAAGGTGACTTGACTTTTGATGTCCTTTTTAGACTTGACAACCTTTGTCTCAATGTATAGAAGAGGGCAGCTTGAGCATCTGTAGAATATCTTTTTGTGTTTCACCAAAAAAAAAGTTAAACAGGTTTGAAACGACATGAGGTTGAGTAAATTATGGCAGAATTTCCATTTTGTGTAAACTATAAGAACAAAAATATGTATTTTAAATACAGATTTATGTATATAGATGTGTATTGAGTCAACTGTAACAGGCTTTTTTTTCCACTAAAACATAATACAATAAGGTACACAGGGGATGTAAACATAGTAAACTGCAAACTGCAGTTTGGAAGACCTAAAGGTCAGACATAAGACAGACTTCACAAGCTGACAGACACCTGTGTACAAGTATACTTTGTTCTGGAGTTTCATTTCTCATTAAGTTATTAGCTCTGTCTCATGGACATTATCTCACTGGCTTCACAATAATGATGGCAGAAATGTTGTCAGTTACATAATTTAAAGAGATTTTAAATGTGTGCATGTTTGTTTAGTCAGCCATCATGCCCTCTTTAATGAGGTTCAGCTCATAGCACTGGGTCTCGTAGCGGTAGGCCATGCGAATCTGAGCCACGTTGGTTTTGCGGATGTCGTTGCCCTCTGGACCATCCTTCAAGAAGTTGGCACCAAGGAAGTGAACCTTTTCCTGTTTGTGTGAGGAACAGATTATGTTGCAGTGTGATTATCAGACTGAAAAGTATAGATTATTAGAATCATCAATCATATTATCAAAATTTCAACAAAAACACTGCTCAACCCTGGTGCTGACTGGTAACCACTCTCACAGAATGAATCATTTGGAAATATTAAATCCATATTATTAGATATGGAATCATTATGTTCTTGTTTTGATGTTTAAAAGAATTTTTTTTTG
This sequence comes from Paracanthobrama guichenoti, assembly GCA_018749465.1. Taxonomy (NCBI): domain Eukaryota; kingdom Metazoa; phylum Chordata; class Actinopteri; order Cypriniformes; family Gobionidae; genus Paracanthobrama; species Paracanthobrama guichenoti. The sequence continues at coordinate 1,257,794 of CM031950.1, read as the reverse complement.
TCATTGTTAAAGCTGATGTCCGTAACTTTTTTTGTGTTCAAGATTGTATGTGATTATATAATGAGAATGTACAGCATGAATCCGTTTTCCAAACCGTGTTTTTATCTTACTCTGAATCATTATGGTACACTTATAATAAGTGTTTATATTGGGACTATTTCAGACCGGTCTGGTAGGAACCGCTGCGGAGGAGCACAGTCCCTGCGTGACTCGCCATAGACAAACAGAGAGAAGTAGCTCCGGCTGCAATGTTCTTCCGCAAGACGCATGCAGTTCTGTTTATTACCCGCTAGAGCGAAAAAAAGTAACGGACTGCAGCTTTAACTAAAACAAAATCTATTCAAAATAGTTATAGTAATTTGAAGAAAATATGGAAAAAATATATATAAAAATATGAAAAACTAAACTTAAAAAACAGAAATGTTGCCTTGGCAACTAACTGAAATAAATACATTTACGTTGCAGTACTAATATTACTAAAAGTGAAATAAATTAAATTATATATATATATATATATATATATATATATATATATATATATATATATATATATATATATATATATATAGAATATAACTAATACAAATAAAAATTAAAAATCACAAAAAAACTATTCAAATGAAAAATAATGAAATGAAAAAAATTATATTAAAATAACACTGATTAATATACATACAGTATATATACTGTGTATAAACATTAAAATTTATTAAAAATGTATTAAAATTTATAAAAAAAAAAAAAAAAAACATTTTAAAGGTAAAAGTAAAAGCACCACTAGGGTCAATAGTAATTACATAATATTTTACTTGACAACATTGGACATATCATCTATATATATATATAAATTCACACTATGTTCAAAAACGGAAACAATTGTGACTTGTCAGTGATTTGTTAGGTCAGATAACCTCACCTCAGTAGACAGGCCGCTCTGGAGGACACTGTTCCTTGCAATCTCACACATGTCACAGGTGCTAAGCTTGAACACCTGGGCTGCAATGGCATACTCCTCCATCAGGGGCTCCTATTGATGCAGGATTCAGATAAACTCACAGACATTATCAAATCAAAGGAAATAGAGGGAGAAGATTTACAGTTTGCACATATGGAAAGGGACGAAGCCTCACACCTTGGTGTAGTGAAACTGCATGGGGTCGTCAGTGGACAGGGAGACTACCAGTCCCTTCTTGTGGAACTCCAGCAGAGGGTTCTTGTTGTACTCTAGGAACAGACTGTTGTTGCTGAGTGGGGACATGGCAATGGGAACCTGGGCCAGGTAATACAGGTACTGCAGGACAGGGCTCTGTGGAACATGAGGAGACAGTGCCTGCTGTGATTTTTGTGTCAACATCAGTATTTTTTAGAAGACTGAGAGATCAATGAGGGTAAGATGAAGTGGTAAGGTGAAGGATGCCCCCTAATGGTCAGGGTAAATGGTGTATTGACCTTCTTTAGGTTGAGGCCATGAGAGATGTTGTCTGCAGTCATAAAGCAGGCCAGAAGGTGAGTGACAGCTCCAGCCTCCCCACAGTGAGGTCTGAACTGGAACGTGTTCATACCTCTTTCCCTGGATGCCACAAACACATAAGATACAGTTACTCTGGGCTCTATAAAAACAAACTAATGCTTTTATTCAGCAAGGATGCATTAAAATAATCAAATGTGACAGTAAATTGTATTTCAAATAAATGCTGTTTGTAATTTTTGTTTTTAAGCAGCTCAACTGTTTTCAACATTGATAAATAATAATAATAAACATTTCTTGAGCAGCAAATCATCATTTTAGACTGATTTCTGAAGGATCATGTGACACTGAAGACTGGGGTAATGATGCTGAAAATTCAGCTGTGCATCAGGAATAAATTACATTTTGAAATATATTAACATAAAACAGTTATTATACATTTTTAATAATATTTCATTTAACCAACAAATGCAGCCTTGGTGAGCATAAGATACTTCTTTCAAAAGAATTTAAAACCTTCATACAATACAGGTTGTTTGAAAGCTGGTTTACAGTGATTAACAGGAAAATAATGTCAATGACGCAAACAGAAAAAGCAACAAAAATCAGCTCTAAAAAGACAATAGTGTCATTATTGCGCAAAGGACTAGACTATTCAGAGCTGGACAAAACCCGTGGAGATGTTAGATAAGCTGAAATGTTGACATCCTCCATCTTCCTTCTATTTACATTTTTAATTTTTTTATTTTATATGTGGACAGTTTTCATGGCATCTGTCTATACATAGTTAAAGTCCTCATGAAATCAAAATTGACCCTATTACTTTGTTAGCACATATTACAGGTCTTAGGGTGAACAATTAATTTTACAAATTTTAAAAAGTAAAAAAAAAAAATTTTTGCCGTGGTAATCTTTAATCAAAGTCTGAAAAGTAACTTTCGGTCTGGAATGGCGTTCCCTTTCCGATGATGTCAGTTTGATGGCTTGGGTTTGAATATCCTTAACCACTCCCCTCCAACCGTTAGTCTGCTGTGAGCGAGAGATGGAGAGGAGGAGCGCTGAAGTTAAACCCTGCCCTCTGTTCAATATTCCCTTTCACTTGGAAATACGTCACAGCACTGAAATAAAATCAGTTGCAACTTCCGGTTCACTGGGACTTTAATGTTCCTGGTACAGGAATTTAAATCAAATAAAATGTTGATAAAAAAAAAAAAAAAAAAATGTGTGTCATTATTCAGTTGAAGTTAGTTCATTGATGATTCAGTTCAATAACTGGGTAAAGTTCATCAGTTATGAATGAGTTCAATTCACCTATAGCAGCTCTGCAGAAGACAGTAATGTCATCATCAGCTCAGTTCAGTTCTCATCCAATAGTGTCAATGCAGACAAATCAATATACTGCTGAATATTAAGTGTCCCCAAGTAAAAAAGTAATATCACACTTCTCCTTGCAAGCTGTACAATTTGAGTTATTATTCATATCCATGGGACCAACAGTGTGGGATGTATTATACAGCAAAGATTAATACTTTTGGGTTAGGGATTGAAACAAACCCCTAACAAACCCCTAGCAATCGTAATAGTATCGAGCACAACAATTATCCAGTCTAGTTTTGTTCTTTTTGTGTTATTGAGATACTCACTTGCGCAGTTGGTTGAGTCGGGCGATGTTTGCATACATGTAGTAAATCCAGTAAGTGTATGAGGGGTTCTTCACAATGTCCCACTCCTCAGGCCTGGGGCTCTTTGTGGAGAACATGTGACCGCTGTGTTTGGATTCATCATCCACACTGTCAAAGCCTGTCACCTGCAGAGGGACAAAACACAGGGATGGACTACAGTAATATTGTGAAATGTTATTACAATTTAAAATGATTGTTCTGCTTTATAGTATATTTTATAATGTAATTTATTCCTGTGATCAAAGCTGAATTTTCAGCATCATTCCTCCAGTCTCCAGTGTCACATGATCCTCCAGAAATCATTCTAATATGATGATTTGCAGACGAGGTAAAGTAACCAAAATCTGTACTCAAGTAAAAGTACAAGTACTTAATAGAAATAATTACTCAAGTAGAAGTAAAATTAATAATGGTAATAATTAGTAAGAGTTAGAGTAAACGAGTATAATATGAAAAGACTACTCAAGCAGTGAGTTGTAGTTACTTCAGATCTCATTCAGAACAAGCAAGATGATGATGGAGTCAATGAAGCATGTATTACAATTTGCTGCTAAAGAAACATTTGTTATTATTATCAATGTTGAACAGTCAAAACACTTTCAGGATTCTTTAAGGAATGTAATGAATATTTTGATGAATAAAACTATGAAGAGTTCAAAAGAACAGCATTTATTTAAAACAGAAATCTTTTGTATTTTGTCACTTTTGACCAATTCACTGCGTCCTTGCTGAATTACTGACCCCAAACGTTTGAACATTACTGTATATATATGAGACAGAACTGTATTCACCATTATTATATTTGCCAGATTCACTCACATGCTTCAAGAAGACACTAAGCTCTGGGTTGGAGTTCGGGTCAATGGTGGCCTGGAAAACAGGGAGGAAGATGTTTTCCAGCATCTTTCCAAAGTGTGGCACAAAGTTCTTGGCTCTGAAAATGTCACTACGGGGAAATAAGAGATATACTGTTAGTACAGTTTTCACAAAGAGACTGAGTGCGAGAAGTGAAACCGGTTTACGTACTAGATTCTGGGCACTTGAATCATCCACTTGAAGTGAGGAGAAAAGACTCTGTGCTTGTTGAACCAGCTGGAAAGCTTAGTCCACTCATTAGGGTTACAGCCATAGATGGACAGACGGGGCTCTGCGTACTGGTATCTGGCATCCTCCAGGTCACTAGCAACTTCCTGTGAGATTCCAGAGATTACGGCTGATTTGATTGTTTTCCCGTTAGTGTGAATGAATAATACCATGGTTCACCCAAGTCTTACCTTGATAATGGTGGCAAAATACTCTCCAGATATGTGGTTCTCAGTCTTCATATAAAGATCACGCAGCTCACTGGCACCCACAGGATTGTACTTGGCATTGAATTTATCAAAACGCTGGAAGGTTTGTCTGCCCTGCATGAAGTCGGGCAAGGAATAACTGTAAATAACTTTGCTGTCGTCACAAATAACAGTTTTCATAAGCAGTTAGGAGTGCTAAGAATACTATCATAACAGCTGAGGATACACCGGGTGGATTTTCTTCTAAAAATAGAGCACATGACAACTGCATAATGAGCACTGCATAGTGCATTAAGGATACTTTGACATTTTATTGTTTAGTTCTGAACAACTGTGGTGATTCTCTATACATATTCTTCCCAAGTCTGGGTAAGAAGGTCCTGAAGAACCTGTATGATGTGTTGTGTGATACCTACAGCATGCACATCCAAGGAATCTACAGTCAGGTCATAGGGGTGCAGGTTAAGAGATGCAAAAAGCTCCTTCATGGTCACTTCCTTGCCCTTCAAAACATGCACCACCCGATCTGCATCCACACGGTAGGATTTCTTGATGAAGCGGAGGAGATGCTTCTGGTTCATGCAGGCTGCAGCGTGGATGTGAGTATCAACCTACACCAGTGAGAACGGAACAAAATTTGTGGTAGTTTGATCAGTTTGATTGTAAATGATTTTAGTATAAATGACATTTGGCTGTTTTAAGTCATACCTTTCTACAGTTGTAAAAGTCTCTGTGGGGATTTTTCTTTAACTCTTTCATTTCCTCCATCTCGTTTAACATCTCATGTACATTGAATTTTGACATTAGGAACTTCAGACGACGATGAGTGTATGTCTTACTGAGGACAAAACACAAGCATCTATTTAGAAAATAAACATTAGCATTCTTATTCTTTATCTTTATAGACTTTAAGACATTTATATTCAGCTAGGATGCATTAAAGACAATAAAGACTTTGTTACATCGTTACAAAAGATGTCCATTTCAAATAAATGCTGCTCTTATGAAGGTTCATCAAAGAAACCTAGTAAAAAAATGCATCACGGTTTCCACAAAATTAATTAAGCAGCACAACTAATTTCAACATTGATAGTAATAGGAAATGTTTCTTGAGCAGCAAATCAGCATATTACAATGATTTCTGAAGGATCATGTGACACTGAAGACTGGAGTGATGTTGCTGACATCACAGGAATACATTATACAATAAATTACAATAGTCATTTTAAATAATAACATATTACTGTTTTTACTGTCATTGTGATTACTTTTTTCCAAAAATATTTCAAAATTCAAAGTTTTGAACAGTAGAGTATGTCATGATTTTTTTTTTTTTTGATTTTTTCAAACAGGAAATGGAAAATGAGAGAATACAATACAGAACTAGAGGTCATATATTAAGCATCATCCAGGGCTTTCATGCACTCACACTGGGCCCTGAGCAATCAAGGCGATGAGGAAGTTCATGTCATCAATGAAAGTGGCAAGGTCTGGACCGGGGTGGTTCAGAGGCTGGTGTTTATCTGCAGATGCTGTATCTTTGTAGACGTAGATAACACCATCCTTCATGCGAGCAACGTAGCCGAGGTTAGGTGGGAAGTTTTTTGTGCAGAAAGGATCCTCACCAGCCTTAGGAGGAGAGCTAAAGACTGCAAAACAACGGAGACTGTTAAGATCACACTGTATGGTTATGTTTCACTGAATTCAACATATACAACTTGTTTTTCCATTTTTCTGTAACCAAACACAACATATTTTTTTTTATATATTTTTTTTTTACAGTGAAAGAGAAACATGAACATTTTCTGAAAGGGATATTTCACCCAAAAATGAAAAACATTCTGTCATTAATTAAAGACTTTCTTTCGTTCATCTTCGGAACACAAATAAAGATATTTTTGATGAAATCTGAGAGCTCCCTTCCGGTCCTAATCTGGTCTCTTCATTGACAGCTACGCAACTACCACTTTGACGCTTCTAAAGTTCATAAAGAAATCGTAAAACATGTTTGAGCTTCATCAAGAACCAATGAGGTTCATTCTCATGTTACGCATCACGTTTGAGCTTCCTCAAGAACCAATGAGGTTCATTCTCGTGTTACGCAGCACGTTTGAGGTTTGTTCTTGCGTCAAGCAGGTTCAGTTGAGCTTCTGTTTATGTTCTCTGATCAATGTTTATATGTGAATAAAAAGCCTAAACTCAATCAGATTTGAACTTACTGGTTTGGAACGACATGAGGGTGAGTAATTAATGACAGAATTTTCATTTTTGGGTGAACTATCCCTTTAAGGAGATAAAGAAATTACCCTTATTAACCTTGATTGACATGTCAATAAAATTCGATCACATTATTTGGGCAGTTAATATTTTGGACAGGTTTTTCTTGGAGTGGGTGGGTTTTGGTGAGCTTTTGGGCTGGAAATCGTCGACCCAATCTGGCAAACACTGTTCATAGCTCTGCTATGGGGTCATTGTACAGCAGCAGCATGTCTACCGCAACTTCTGTTTAATGGCAGCTTTAGCAAATGGAACGTTATTGTAAACTATTTTTTATCATAGTATTCTGGTATACAGTTATTACCTGGATGCACCTGATCTTCTGGTTTCCACTGCTCTCCTTCAATTTTGCGTAAGAACTGAGATGGAGTGTTGGGAAATCTCTGGAAAGCAAGTTTCATGTACTTCTCTCTGATGGACAGGGCACGGTACAGACCCTTACAGGACAGCTCGAAGTCATCCATGGTCACCTGCAGTAAAGTTTGGATTGTGTGAAATGCCAAGTGTTTGCCCTGATTGTTATGTTTGAAATGCCTATATGAAAAGTGATAAATTAACATAAATGCAAATGTACTATGAACAGTCATAGAAAGCATTACACTGACTGAGGGACACTATATTTAAAAGCTACATGTCCCTGATGTCATGCCAGGGCAAATGAGTTTGAATCTTAGATGACAGTAGGCCTAGGCAAGAACTGATGGCTACAGGTGAAAATGAATTCCTTAACTCTCTTAAAACCCCCTTTTAAATGTCAGATATATAGATTTCAGAAACCAAATCCAGGGCTGGGTTCCACCAGCTCAAATGGAGAGACCCCTTGGCTGACCTATTTCTGCTAGTCAGTTACCTGTAATGGTCTTGTTAAAGGAGCAGTATATAACTCAAAACTTACATAAGTGCACATATCCCAGTCAGTTCCTGGAAGTTATGAATTGGAACATACCCCAGCAGCATAGTCACCAGTGATGGACACTCTCTGGAAGTCAGGCACTTCCAAGTAAGTTGGTTTCTCCTCTAGCACAGGGTGAGAGCGGCTGAGATACTTCTTACTGTGTGGAGATTGGTTAATGATGGTAGTTAGTTCTGAGTATACTTTGCAGGGGGGAAAGGGTCTGAAAGGTACATTACAAATTAGACAAATCACCACTTTCAGGTGCAAATAGTTAAAGAGATAGTTCACCCAAAAATTTTAATATTGTCATAATTTACTCACCCTCAAATTGTTCCAAAAAAAAATATTATGGTAGTCAATGGGGCCCGAGATCTGCTTAATTAAAAACTTAATAAAAAAAATAAAATAAAAAAAAGGAGTTATATAATTGTACTGACCGCTTCTCTATGTCATCATCCTCGGCTACATGATAGGCCAGCTCTTGGTTGAGGATAGGGCAATCGTCAGCCACATCAAACAGGGATATCTCCTCACGGACGTCTTCATCTTTGGTTTCCGATGCAAATACACGCTCTGCCAGCGCACGCATACGATCATCCGTTTCTGATTTTAAAAAAAGAAAAGAAGAAGCACCACATTGGTTTTAATGCAAAATAATTATTTAAGGAGATGGCGTCTACCAAAGATGCATCAAGTGCGATGATGTTATGGTCTGGACATCATTCGGTTATAAAAATAATAATTATATGGTAAACGCCATAATGGCACAATAAGTGAACAACCGACTTGTACCATAAAGCATCTGACTGGTTGTCCTTTAGACATTTCTAAGAACTTCAGCTTTTGTTGAACGTTTTAACCAGAGCATGCTTTTGGCACAAGAAACACTTTCAGAATGATTCAACTACTGAGTCACTGTGACCGCTAGAAGTGATTGAACAAAAGCTCCCATGCAGAGATGAACAGAACTATGACAAATTCACTAAGCCAAGACACAATTCACAAACTAACAACAGCATATCCCAAATCATAACTTAGAAATGCCTGATTGAGAACAGACAAGAAAATATGAGGCATACATCCTAAAAGCTTTTAAGAATCGCATTAAACATGCACAGAAATCATCAGTCTAAGCCAGAAGTACACAATTTAGTCATTTGTTTGCTTATGAACTAGCCTACATAAAGGTGCAATTTTTTTACATTTTTATAGCTGAATGCACCTTTTAATTACAAATGATATTAGCACAAAAATGTGTTAATTGAAAAACATGACTTTCAGAGTTAATATAAATATTTCTTATTTGTTTGACATTATAGCATTACGTTTTAAATTTTCCTAAAAAAATAAAATAAAGATTACACTATTTTCATGTGTCCACGTTACAGTGCAATTATAAATTTAAGTAGTGACTAATAATAATTAACTACATGTACTTAATATAGGGTTTGGGTTAGTTGCATGTAATTATACACAATTATACACAATTTAACTTGTAACAAGGACTTTATAAAATTAACCCAAAATGACTTTTAAATGCCAGATTTTCAACATAGTCTCAGTCTTTTGGACTCCAGTGTATATTTTCACCTAAACAAACAAATGAATAAAATATACAGGTGGCTGTTTTGCCATTATTTTGTTGCACTGAAGCAGTTTTAACACGTCGATCTCAGACGGGTTCCTTTATACTTACTCCCTTCTGATCATTCATTCCCCCAGAGTGGGTGAGGAAGATCCAAAACATTAGAAAGAAAAAGGAGGTTATAGGTTAGACTGAGTTAGTGAACAACACATTGGAACTGTCATTTTATTCACATTTGAGGGATCACACATGCTGCCTGAATAACAAACAATTCTGTAATATTAAATAAAAATTTTGTATTGCATGCCACCGAATACAATACAATAAACCATCGATGTCAATATGAACCTTTGTCTCGCAGTGACTGATGGGGTAAAGTGAAAACCATCAAGTCATGCTCATTGTCACTATAGGTCCGTCCCAATTCATGTACTTACACTCACTCAAAGGATTATTAGGAACACCATACTAATACTGTGTTTGACCCCCTTTCGCCTTCAGAACTGCCTTAATTCTACGTGGCATTGATTCAACAAGGTGCTGAAAGCATTCTTTAGAAATGTTGGCCCATATTGATAGGATAGCATCTTGCAGTTGATGGAGATTTGTGGGATGCACATCCAGGGCACGAAGCTTCCGTTCCACCACATCCCAAAGATGCTCTATTGGGTTGAGATCTGGTGACTGTGGGGGCCATTTTAGTACAGTGAACTCATTGTCATGTTCAAGAAACCAATTTGAAATGATTCGAGCTTTGTGACATGGTGCATTATCCTGCTGGAAGTAGCCATCAGAGAATGGGTACATGGGGGTCATAAAGGGATGGACATGGTCAGAAACAATGCTCAGGTAGGCTGTGGCATTTAAACGATGCCCAATTGGCACTAAGGGGCCTAAAGTGTGCCAAGAAAACATCCCCCACACCATTACACCACCACCACCAGCCTGCACAGTGGTAACAAGGCAAGATGGATCCATGTTCTCATTCTGTTTACGCCAAATTCTGACTCTACCATCTGAATGTCTCAACAGAAATCGAGACTCATCAGACCAGGCAAGATTTTTCCAGTCTTCAACTGTCCAATTTTGGTGGGCTTGTGCAAATTGTAGCCTCTTTTTCCTATTTGTAGTGGAGATGAGTGGTACCCGGTGGGGTCTTCTACTGTTGTAGCCCATCCGCCTCAAGGTTGTGCGTGTTGTGGCTTCACAAATGCTTTGCTGCATACCTCGGTTGTAACGAGTGGTTATTTCAGTCAAAGTTGCTCTTCTATCAGCTTGAATCAGTCGGCCCATTCTCCTCTGACCTCTAGCATCAACAAGGCGTTTTCGCCCACAGGACTGCCGCATACTGGATGTTTTTCCCTTTCACACCATTCTTTGTAAACCCTAGAAATGGTTGTGTGTGAAACAGTAACTGAGCAGATTGTGAAATACTCAGACCAGCCCGTCTGGCACCAACAACCATGCCACGCTCAAAATTGCTTAAATCACCTTTCTTTCCCATTCTGACGTTCAGTTTGGAGTTCAGCAGATTGTCTTGACCAGGACCACACTCCTAAATGCATTGAAGCAACTGTCATGTGATTGGTTGATTAGATAATTGCATTAATGAGAAATTGAACAGGTGTTCCTAATAATCCTTTAGGTGAGTGTATATGCACTATATGACATTTTGTTGTATAAATAGCGAGTGGTGTTCATACTGAAAATTCCAAAAAGAAAAAGTACACTTTAAACACCCAGATGATGCACTTAATTAACCGGAAAAAAAAAAGTGTGAAATGTTGGACACTTCATGCACTCGACTGTCGCAGCTTTAATCACGTAGCGGAGGGGGACAGGCTGCCAGACTCCAATGGTGAATGACAATATCAAATTCATACACTACATGGTTCAGTACATAGTGCATCATTTGGGACACAACTTGTGACTTGTGAATCCCAAGTTTGCAACACTTTCAAAAGAACTCAAACAAGTCTTGACATTTCACAAACAACGTATCACCATTTGTTCTCCTCACATTGAGGCAAACTTTTATTTGTTATTGTTCACGTTCCATGATCATACAATTTTTTTTTTTACTGGTTTAATTCAAATCATAGGTGGATTGGTTACGTGGGGGCCTTCTCTTATCACAATAGCAATAGGCTACCTATTTAATTAATAACTGAAATTTCATCACATTTAATAACTAAAGCTCACACCATTGGCCCAAACCACAATCCACAAGAGCCGAGTCCGAAATCGCATATTCTTGAGTTATTCTGAATAAGCAATTACTTCGCACTTTTTGCCTACTCTCTTTTTTTTTTTTTTTTTGAGTACTGTGAATTGTCAGATATGTTTTTCTCCTACTATATAGTAAGGAAATATGTGATTTCGGATGCAGCCAATGTCAATGTCATGGATCGGGAACACAAAACAAATGTATGTTTATACTAAATAATATTCAACATCCCCTTATCCACATTCCTCCACACTCTAAATCTTTCTTAAAAATCACACGCTGTGTATCCACCTGGAGTTTCATGGCAAATCCATTAGATACGCCATGGGATGGGTTCTGAGATTCCCATATTTACCAGGTCATGCCCCTCTTTCCAAACACACAAACAATCATCCGCCTATTCCTCCCAATACTTACGCTTCTCCTCTGCTGGGTTAGTAACATGTACCCATCACATATGGGACAGGATTCATGTAGAGAGGGGACAAGGACAATAACACACATTGACCACAACAGAAACAGTAGGTAATCACATGAAGACAGGAAGAGGATTTTATCCTGTATTATTTAAAACAGATAGTCCTGCCATAAACTGACACCATTAACTACAAATGACTTTCTCCTGTCCAGCTTAATAGACATAAGTATTTTAATATCAGAAACACCATGTTTAATATCAGAAACAACATGTTTAACATGACTCAAGGGTCTTTTACATAGGTGTGAAATCATTAACCAAGTGTTATAACAGCCTGCTGTCTATCCTGCTCAATAACTCCCTCTCTGAAGTTCAGCCAGTATATGGCCTTCCCTGCTGCCTCGAAATGATAGTGTTTCTATTCTTAAACTTGGTGATATCAGTAACTGATATCCTATCACAGTCTGCAAATTAAAATTCAGATTATTCTTAGCCTGCACATGGAAAGTTGCATGTCTAGAAATGCAAGCCTCAAATCAACCCAATATCTTACTGAAAGGATGCACTAATGCACATAAATCAGTGCACATACACTTGTGGTTATAAGGTAACATACACCTGCAGAATCTGGTATTAAGGTAATTTTAACAAAATAAGAGGGCATCATAAAAACAAGCTGATACCTCTTATGATACCTCTTTAGTTTTTTTGCCAGTCGCTTTTATCCAAAGCGACTTACATTGCATTCAAGGTACACATAGTTAAAATGATTAGTTTAGTTAAAATGATTAACATTTTGCAGATTCTGTACTCAACTTGTCACAGTGGACAAACATTTATAATGTAAAGATTAATTTTAGGTGGGTGATGGCATGTCAAGCACCAGCATGACATTTGAGTAACTAGAATCCGCTGACTAGCAAACGGTACTCCTGTATATTAATGTAAGCTTCCAGGTGCTTTAACTAGTAAGTCTTCGAAACCTTGCTGATGGAGTCAGACCAAACAATCTTCCACATTGCCACAGCTGCAAAAAACATCAGTGTGAACTCCTGCATGCATAATAAGATAGAGCATTTGACATTATTTTCAAGAGTGCATATAGATAGCACTTCAGTCTATATCTAAAACGTGTGGATCAGTCCATCAGAAGTGTGAATGAAGCAGCATCAAACACTAACACCTCTATTTTAATTCTGCTTCTATTTATTAAAATGTCAGGGGCATTTGAAGAACGCAATGCCTGTCTGACAGTAGCTCTAGTCTAGTCTAGTCTAGTCTTTAAAGTCCCTAAAATACTCTCATATACCACCACTACCTGATTTAAAACAATTGCAGTTGATGGAAAATCTAACCTTGCCTACTGTATTTGTTGTACAACCTTCTAAGACCTGATCTGCAAAAATAACTAGAGACACTCCCATTCCTAGATTACAGTTTCCGCCAGAGGCTACAGTGGTGTCCAGAACTTATGCAACATCTTTATATGCTTCAGTTAACTTTGCATACACATCTATTAAACCATTATATGTTCATTTTAATGTATTCTGTTATGTAAAACAAATTTCATAGATGCAATATTAAAACCAAATCTTCTCTTTGTGTGTTGGATTCAGGTGGTGAATGGACACTCACCGGGCACAGCGACTTTGGGCATGTTGGCTTTTGGTTTCTGACACTATCACTCTTCCTGTAGAAAGCTGGTCGGTCCGACACTGCTCCTCTGTAGCGGGGAAGTGTGCAGTTGGGCACTGCACCAGTGCAATATTAAGCAGTGGTTGCCCAGTGTAACCAGAGCCGCGTACCCGCACTGGATACGAGGGGCTTGACACCCCAGGTTCTGTGTGTTCAACTCTATTTTAAGTTTTAACAGACAGACAGATTCAAGCGATAATATCCTCTTTCCCATGTGTGAGCTTATGCAAGTACACACAGACACAAACATCCATGGACATATTAGGAGAACTACACACAATTTGCTCAGTTTCCAATTAATTTACTGATAAAAACGTGTTGTAATATGGTAGGCACAATAAACATCTGTTACACATGAATATCCCCCCCTACCCCCAAAAAGACATGAAATGTTCATTTTCACATGATTTTCTGATTAAGGAAAGTCTGTGATACTAATAAATTGTGCTAAAACTGCAAAATACATCATAAATCAAGTCTTGATATAGTTGAAAAAGAAAGAATTGTTAATGTAATGGCAAAACTAGTTTGTATTTTTTTTATAAAACATCCTGCCTCTGTTAAAGCGAGGACAGAAGGCCAAACGCAACCGCAGTACGGATAATGGGAACATATTGCAGATTTCACGGTTGATGAAATCAGGCACAGTTTCAGACAAATGCCATATAAATAACATGATAGTCAACACGAATAATCGTTTTAACTTCTTGATAAACCTTCATTGGCTCTCAAGAAGAGACTTCAGGCAACAAACCTTACTCTGATCACTTACAATCCCAACAAAAAACATTTGTACAGCTTTCACTGGAAGATTTAAGACATTATTTAACATGGGCTAAAAGATGTCATGCTATATAGGACACAGAAGGCGGCACATAGATTTGGCGTGTACACCAGCAGCACCATGATTCAAAAGGCCCTTTAAGTAAAATCCATCACACCTCATGCTTAAAATCCGACTGATTTTTCTGTATCTAGGCTAAATTATTCTAATCATTATGTCAAAATATACAATTAACATCTGAGAGCAGAGAGAATAAAATTCTAGAATGAATGGAACTATATGAAAGAAAAGGGTAAAGTAAATGCTAAATAAACTCTTTGGCTACAACAAAAAAAAAAAAAGAAAGACAAAAGGGAAAGAAATACAGAAATAATCCCACACATTTCTGAAAAACTTCTGGCGTTCACAGTATTCCTGAGCATTGAACCTGCGGATTAAGATTAAAGGGCATTTCACTTACTCTCTTCTGTCTTCTGAGGCCTTTAGAACATCAGGTCTGAGCCTTAAAAAACCTTAAAAATAACAGCTTCCATATTTAGATGTATGGTATTAAATCTACATTGATTCCAATTTAAATATCATTTAAAATGCAGTTCCTTGTCTTCTGTGAAATATGCATTTCTTATAATTAAAACATTCTAGGGTGAATCTCAAAAAAACCTGCCAAGAACCGGTCCAAAAATCAATAGAATGAATATTAAATTATATTCTGGGGGGAAAAAAACAACAACAAAAACATAGTATTTTAGGACTGTTTAGATTTTTTGCAATGTGACGGTCACATATTTGTTGACAAATGTTCATGAAAATGTAAAAAAAATATATATATATAGATTTTGTGATGAAATGTGACCTGAGCTTGTTTTTGAGAGATGTACCCTTTTGCAATTTAGAATTTCTTTAATCAATGCCAATGTGCTGTTGTGTTCATAAGGGGTCAGAAGTGAAGAAAGAAGAACTCAATGCCCGTTTAAGTTTTTCTTCCAAAGGAAGAGGGACAACCCAAGTACTAAATGAGACAAATGAGCCTCAGTGAAAACACTTAATGTCCAATGGCCTCATTTTTCTATTACAGCAGGCCAACAGGAAAGACAACCAGTTGTGCATTAATCCCTTTCAGCCAGCAGAGGGCGAACTCTGCGCACACACACGGTCACGAGGCTTCCAGCTGCCTGGTCAAGAAACTGCTAAAAAAATACAAAAAAACCAAAGGGGGAGACAGTGCAGTCACATGACTTCACAGGACACACCCAGACAGCCCTGCTTCCTATCTTCTCTGCTGTTGAGCTTTTTCATGCGATAATGCCGGATCTCACGGACGAGGGTGTAAAAAGCATCCTCAACTCCCTGAAAAACATAAGGAAAAACAGACAAGGGATATTTCATTAACACATATGCTGTATTACAGTAAAAGCAATCGCTTGAAAAACAAGTGAACATAAGCAAACTGCGCTAACACACATAGGCCTGGTCTCACAGACAGGGTTTAGATTAAGCCAGGATTAGGCCTTAGATTAATTAGGACATTTAAGTAGCTTTTATAAACATGCCTTAGAAATAAACATCACTGGTGTGCATCTTGAGACAAAACAATGGTAGCGATATATTTTAAGATATGTCAGTGCAAATTGCATTCAGTTAAAACATGCATTTTAGTCTAGGACTAGGCTTGAGCCTTGTCTGTGAAACCAGGGGAATAAGTTTGAGTTATGAAAAGCAAGAACTGATAATCAGTCTTTGCCCACCTGTCTGGTCTTGGCAGAAGTTTCTACAAACTCTATGCCGTAGCTTCTGGCAAGTTCCTGAGCTTGCTTGGTGTCCACCGTTCTGGCCAAATCACATTTGTTCCCCACTAGGACCATGGGAACATCATCGGAATCCTTCACACGCTTGATCTGCTCTCTAAAAGATACCAAAAGAACCATTATAGACACATACACCACGTGTATAGTTGTACACCACATAGTACAAATACTCCATCAACATTTATTATACAATATAGATTATTATATTGACATGTCTAAAATGAATGTGGTTCATCTAATCGGATAACCGCTACTTAAAATCCAGAGGATTCATAAAATATAACTGAAACCGTAGTCATCAGCTCACAGACCTGTACAAATGCACGTCGGCAAAGGATTTGCTGTTGTTTATGGCGAAGACGCAGAGGAAACCCTCTCCTGTCCTCATGTACTGGTCCCTCATTGCACTGTATTCTTCCTGACCTGCAGTGTCCAGGATGTCCAGCAGACATGTCTCACCGTCAATCACCACCTGCTTCCTGTAAGAGTCCTGCAGGGACGGACATGATCAGCACTATACATTTGCATTGAGCCTGACAGTCTCATGATTACATGAATTCACCTAGACAATACTGTGTAATGGTCGTATATATATCCCATTCTAATTAAGTCATGAGGACAAATGAAAATGTCAAATGGTGATGGTCATGCGTTAAATGTCAAGTACACTACAGTTCTAAGGTTTGGGGGCAGGAAGATTTTAAATGTAAAGAAATTAATACTTTTATTCAGCAAGGATGCATTAAAAGGAATTAAATGTACAAAAGATTTCTCTTTCATATAAATGCTGTTCTTTGGAGCGGATTCATCCAAGAATCCAGAGAAAATGGTTTCCACAAACATATTAAGCAGTTCAACGGTTTTCAACAATAATAAAAATGTTTCTTAAAGGGTTAGTTCACCCAAAAATGAAAATTCTGTCATTAATTATTACTCACCCTCATGTCGTTCGACACCCTTCATCTTCGGAACACAAATGAATGGCTCAGAAAGGCCTCCATTGGCAGCAATGACATTTTCTCTCTCAAGACCCATAAAAGATACTAAAGACGTCGTTACAAAGTCCATCTCACTACAGTGGTTCTACAGTCATTTTATGAGGCGACAAGAATGGACTTTGTAACGGCGTCTTTAGTATCTTCTCTGGTCTTGATAGAGGAAATGTCACTGGTGCCAATGGAGGCCTTTCTGAGCCATCAGATTTCATCAAAAATATCTTAATTTGTGTTCCGAAGATGAACAGAGGTCTTACGGGTCTGGAACGACATGAGGGTGAGTAATTAATGACAGAATTTTCATTTTTGGGTGAACTATCCCTTTAAGCTGCGAATCATCATATTAGAATGATTTCTGAAGGATCATCTGACACTGGAGACTGCAGTAGTGATGCTGTAAATATAGCTCTGATCACAGGAATAGCAGATATCTGAAATTGTAATAATATTTACCAATGTTACTGTATATTTGATGCATAAATGCAGCCTTTTGAGCATAAGAGACTTCTTTCAAAAACATTTTAAAAAATCTTACTGACCCCAAACTCATAGGCTAGCTCAAGGAAAGATGAGGTCAGATGGTCATTTTATTGAGTACCTCAATAGTGGGGTCATATTCATCCACAAAGTGATTCTGAATGAGCTGGATGGTTAATGCGCTCTTCCCAACACCACCTGCTCCCACAACAACCAACTTATACTCTGTCATCTTACAGTCCTGAGAGACCACCTGTGATGAAGACAGAGAGATTGCACATGCATATATTAATAACACAATATTCACAAAAAGTTTGACATACAAATCAATGCTTAATAACATGTGTAACTATATTATTAAAAACATATTGTATGTGTACAGAGCCATTCCAAGCATGGGTAGTGGAAGTGGCCCTTCCTTTCGCGATTGCGTTCTTCCTCGGTCCGTTGCACCGCCCTAAGGACGGCCATGTGTATGTTTTGGTTAATTACTGCTTTGGCAATGTAATCCTTTTTTTAGTGAGAGCGAGAGAGAAAAGAGACGACCAGAAATAAGATACACTACCGTTCAAAGGTTTGGGGTTGGTAAAATAAAAAAATAAAAAATAAACTCTTATGCTTACAAAGTCTGCATTCATTTGATTAAAAATACAACAAAAACAGTAATATTGTGAAATATAATTACAATATAAAACAACTGTTTTCTATTTGAATAATTTTACATTTTTAAATGTGAATTCCTGTGATCAAAGCTGAATTTCCAGCATCATTACTCCAGTCTCCAGTGTCACATGATCCTTCAGAAATCAGTCTGATATGCTGATTCGCAGCTCAAGAAACTTTTATGATTATCAATGTTGAAAACAGTTGAGCTGCTTACATTTATTTATTTTTTTTAATTGAAGGATTGTTAGATGAATACAAATAGAAAGTCCAAAAGAATTTATATACAGATCTCTTTTGTAACTAATTTCTTTACTGTCACTTTTGATCAATTTAAATCATCCTTGCTGAATAAAAAAAGATTCTGACCCCAAACTATTGAACAGTACTATATAATAAAAAATAACTGATTGGTCCGGCTGATTCATCCCTAAAAGCTGAGAAAGGTAACGCACCACCTGACAGCCGTCCATGCATGTCTTCGACAGTCGCCTGGGTGACTTGCACCAATAGTTTACAGACAGCATATCGCACAGTGAAGAATATAATTATGTATGTTCTCATATTTTTATGACACATAATGGAAGCTACTCAGCGATTTCTCCACCATCATGTGACCACTGACATCAGGATATAATAACTGGTTCTCGAAGAAGGCATCCCCGTCTGCAAACAGTAGCCCTGTAATCTATTTATAGAACGGCTAAATGTCAAAGTCATTATCAGAGTGTACAGCCAGGGAAAAAATTAACCTAAGAGAAGAGCAGAAGTCACTGACCCCTGAACCGTTTTAACTTGCTCAACCTAAACCTGAGACACAGACTTCAGGTCAGCGGATCTATTTTACTGTCAACAATCCAAAAGATTACACACATAGTGAAACTTGTGGGTGATTCATCCGCACACGCTCCAAGGAAAGAAAATGTTGTTTGTCTTTGGAATCATTTATCAAAATTAAATATATGATGCACTTCCTCTTCAACAACTTTCCTTTCCCACTGACGTCACTTATGCTTATGCAGCTACTGGAAATAGCTTTTGTTTTAAAGGGATAGTTCGCCTAAAAATTTAAATTCTGTTATTATTTACTCGCCCTCATGTCGTTCCAAACCCATCAGACTTTCGTTCATCTTCGGAACACAAATGAAGATATTTTTGATGAAATCAGAGATTTCTGTCCCTCCATTGACAGCTACGCAACTACCACTTTGACGCTTCAAAAAGTTCATAAAGATCTTCATTTGTGTTCCCGAAAATGAACAAAAGTCGTATGGGCTTGGAAACACATGAGGATGAGTAATTGCTGACAGAATTACCAATTTTGGTGAACTATCCCTTTAAGAAACTCACATTCAGTGTGGATCCATTCTTTTAAAGTCCCAGTGAACCGGAAGTAGCGAGTGAGTTTTCTTCAGTGCTGTGACGTATTTCCAAGTGAAAGGGAATATTGAACAGAGGGCAGGGTTTAACTTCAGCGCTCCTCCTCTCCATCTCTCGCTCACAGCAGACTAACGGTTGGAGGGGAGTGGTTACGCATTTTCAAACCTAAGCCGTCAAACTGACATCATCTGAGAAGGAATGCCATTTCCAGACCGGAAGTTACTTTTCAGATTTTGATTAAAGATTACCGCGACAAACACATTTTTTTCTGTGTATTAACTTGCACAGATTAATTGTTCACCCTAAGACCTGTAATATGTGCTAACAAAGTAAACAGGGTCAATTTTGATTTCATGAGGACTATAAGAACCACCAACATCCATTTCTATAAAAAAAAAAAAAAAAAAAAAAACTTCCCACCTCACATTTCTTCTTGTTGAATATAAAAGTAAAATTGGTTATGGGCATATATATATATGTGAAATATATATATATATATATATATATATATATATATATATATACACATATATACACACACACATACATACACTCATTTATGCTGCAATATTACATAAAAAATAAGGAGAGTCAATTTTGATTTCACGACTGATCAAAAATTAATTTCATCTCAGGATACTAATTGAGGAAAAATAATAAATAATGATTTTTTTCCCCCTTAAAGAAACAGTTCACCTTATTCTGTCATTTAGGCAGATGTTAGGCGGAAGGGCAGCCACCATTAATTTTCATTGCATTTTACTCAAAAGTCACACAATTTTAAACTTGAATGTTGTTGGGCTCTATGTAAATACGGACTTTCAACTGGTCTCATCCCATCCCATTACCTTGCCTGTGGATTTTATGCTCTCATAACAAGAGAGAATGTCCCCCTGATGGTTTGAGATATACTCCTCTATCTGAACTAACATAGTGATTTAAAACTAACAGTGCTGAGATGTTTATGATGGAATAAACCACCAAATTAGGTCAAACCCCTCAAAAGAAAATCAATATGTTGCTCAATAGTAAATACCTGGCACAGGAGACTTCAAAGATCATTTAAGTATACATTTGACGTTATTAAACAGACAATATATGACGAGAAATCAAATCTGTCCATTAAAGAGACCTAGGCTACACGTATCCTTCATGTGCCAAAATGCTGTTTATGTATACAGTTCACTGGGATTTGAGGCACAGCCTTTGTGTCGCACAAAGAAGCACTTCTACTTTGTGTTTACAAGTGCCAATACACATGAAAATGCAGGTAAAGACTTAAGGACGATTACAAATGTGAAGCAGAGGGTTTATTAGGCGTGGAGAAGGAAACTCACCGCTTACTCTGCAGTTCTGCGACCTCTGGCTGATCTGATCAACAGGGCTCCGCTAATTACTGCTCTCTCGCCCAAAATAATGCCATGAGGAACACTTTAAACGTCGCTTCACACTCGTCTGGAAGCAACGTAACCCGTACGAACAGGCTTGGTTAGGAGGTTATATTTTCAGCTTGTAAAAACAGCAGTTAAATGAGTCTGTCTAAAGTTTTGAATAAGAGTTGGCCAAGCAGCTTCCCCTAGAACTTCACGATTCACAGCGACTTCCGGCTTCAGAATTCCACGAATCGTGTCAAAATAAAAGTCCAGCAGTTGTGGACGTGTAGTCGTAGATTCATCATTCGACCGCTCCAGACACGTTGGCGCGACTGCCATCTTGGAGCGGTCAAGTTGTCGTCACTCACTGCAAGAATCAATGATGCCACAACATTGCACAGCTTCTGGTTGTGAAACCACCGATATTTAAATTGGTTTGTGTTTTATTTGTAATAACTCAATTTTACTTTTTTTCTCTATGGTACTTTTTAATGTTTTTACTTGTTGTATTAGGTGACGCCTTCATCTTGTTGATTCGTCTAACTCCGGTGGCCGACCCTCAGTCAATTTGCTCTCAAACTTTCGATCTTTGACTGTTCCAATATGGCGGACGGCGAAACAGCCGCTAATGAGGCATCTATGTATATAACATATCTATGGTGGCTGCCATGTCTGATGTACAAAATAAATTAAACATAATAAAGGCGCAACACTAGGGTTCCGGTTCGTATGTGAAAATGCACTTTTATTTAACATATTTTTCCCTTAACATGATACTTACATCTTACTTGTACTTACATCTGAGTTGAAAAGTTTAAAGACAATATTAATTTAAAAGGAAACTACTGTAATAAAAGTTAATTCAGCAAATGATGTGCAGAGAGAAAGCAATGATATTAATACAATTTTAATATTCATCTATTTGGAATGCAAACGTCAGGAAAAATTAAGACTTTTGTGTCTTTGCAAGTAGCAAGTCTGGTCAATTCTCACCACCAGGTCAAGATAAAGTAAACGGAATAGTGTGTAAAATTGTGTAATCATAATTTCTGTTAAAATTTTTCTCTATTACGCACAATCGGAAGTAAACCCAAATAAATAAACTATGTACAACAGAATTTTTTTATAAAGCATTTGCACAAAGAACTAGCTAAAATACACACAATTTGCATAATTCATATAAAACCTGAATTTAAATGAGAGACTATTTATATACAGTGTTAAGTCAAAAGCGTGATGCAAAACAGAAAATACTTTGTTATTTCTGTAAGATATTGGCAGAAGCGTGATGCAAAACAGAAAATACCATTATTTCTTGTGAAAGGAGCTTCTTTCCCAGTCAAATTATTCTAGGAATTTTGGCAGTACACTGCATCCATACCAAGTGACAAACAATGACTTCTATTGGTTCCCTGCAGGGGGAAAATATCAACAAATACATGACAAATACTGAGCACAGCTGTTACAGAAGCTGCGCTTCGCAATGAGAAATCTCCTTCCTCCTGGAAACCAATTATCCAAGTCTCTGATTCGCAGTCAGTGCTGTATTCATTATTGATGATCTGGACAGGAGCAGCGTGGCAGATTGTCAAGCTACAGGGGAAGGGCTGGTAAATAAGACAGGAAACAGATGATTCGCTTTGGGAGGCTCAGTTGAGTCAACACCCCCAGCGCCCTTTTCCCGAGGGTATTTCTGAAAGCAATTCTGCATAACTGCTGAAGACTGAGGGGTGTGGCTGAAAGACAGCAAAAAGTTGTCATTGGGACGATGGAAATCAATTTTCTAACATGTTTGATTCTTACAATTAACTATGACTTTAAAGCAGTCATATTCATTTTTATTATTGAATATTACGTTTTCTTTGAATAGAGTTCTGTTAGTGTGTTTCATAGTACAATGAACTCTTTTTTTCCTCAAAAGAGCAAGGGAAATATGATGTCTCATATTATGCCCTCTTTAAAAACTACACACTCTATAACCATAACAGATCCAAAACTGAGCACTTAAACTTACATTCATAAAACTCCAGGGAGAGGGCAGATGCTGATCCGGCTCTGGTGTACTGAATTGGCTTTTTGCCGAGATTGTCTCTGGCGAAAACATTTCCCCAAATTCTACCAAAAGCTCAATTAGTTCCAGATTTTCACTTTAGCAGCATGATGCAGAGCAGTCTCATGAAGTTTAGCAGCATTTACATTTGCACCTAAAAACATGAAAAGAATACATAGACATCACAGGAAGAATGTGCACTAAAGGTGCAGATGAGCAGATGAACAAGAGATTTATGTTCAGCTTAAGTTAGTATCGCAGAAAAACACTTTACAATATGGTTTCATTAGTTTTATCTACATTGAACTAACAATGAACAACACTTCTACAGCATTTATTCAACTTAGTTCATTTCGACATTTACTAAAACCTTTTTAAAATCAAATGTTGTATCTGTTAACATTAATCAATGCTCTGTATGTAATCAATATTGCAGAATTTATTATAAATGATTTATCTGTGCACATCACTCTTTTTTTTAATTCAATTGCCCTCTTAATCTTTAAATCACAATAACTACACCTCAGCAACATCTCTTCTCTGATGATGTTTACTGGCATGAAGGCGAGACAACCTGTCACTCACATGAGATCTACAAATAGCAAACCATAACCATCCAATCAATTCCCAATGGGCAAAATCAGATCCCGCCCTACATTTTTTCTTGTTCAAGAAGCTGTTTCATTCAGATGTTACAATATGAAAGAAAAGACATCTTCTCAATCACATCTTCTGTTTCATGCCGACTTTAACAAATGAGACCTTATTGTAAAATGTTACCAGTATTGCAAATAAAAAATAAACGAACAAATGGAAATGCAGAAACTCACCTGCGTTCAGCAGAACCTTGACGCAGTCGAGATGCTGCCTTGCACACGCCACATGCAGAGGGGTGCCGAAGTGACAGTCATGGGCTTCCATAAACGCACCTTCATCAATCATGAGCTGAACACATTTAGAGTTGCCTGGCAGACAAAAAAAGTCATTTTAAATCGTTCTAAAAGAATTTGTTTTTCTTATCTTTTATGAATTATATTGTTTTTCTCTCATCAAATATAAAGTTTTAGACCACTTATCACAATACACGTCGTTTATAATATTTCAAGATTCAAGATTCAAGAGTTTTATTTGTCACATACACAGTTATATACAGAATATACAACCGGCAGTGAAATGTAAACAGGTCCGCTCCATGGACAGTGCAAATTCACAGTTAAAAACACAAGGAGAAATTATAATAGAAATAGATATAAAAAAGTATATATATATATATATATATATATATATATATATATATATATATATATATATATATATATATATATATATATATATCAAGTCTATATCTGTAGAATTATAAATAATCAAGTCAAGAAAAAAAAAAAAAGGTAACAAATAAGGATAAAGTGGAATAAAATAATTGAAGTAGACTTTGCAGTGAGTAAACTGTAGACTTATAAATATGTGGTTAACAAATGTATAAGAGTATAATGTGCAAACAGGTTTATGACAGGTTGTTACACAGTAACAACGAGAACAGAAAGTGTTTAAATGCCTTATAGTCACATTTAGAGAATGACGTGTACATTTTGCCACAGTACAAGCGTATACAATATACACTATATTGTCAAAAGTATTGGGACACCCCTCCAAATCATTGAATTCAGGTGTTCCAATAACGCCCATGGCCACAGGTGTGTAAAATCAAGCACCTAGGCATGCAGACGCTTCTACAAACATTTGTGAAAGAATGGGTCGCTCTCAGGAGCTCAGTGAATTCAAGCGTGGTACCGTGTGATAGGTTGCCACCTGTGCAATAAGTCCAGTCATGAAATTTCCTCACTACTATTCTACGGTTAACTGTTTGTGATATTATAACAAAGTGGAAGCAATTGACCTATCGGTAAGCCCCGGCCCCCTTAGTTACTATTGCCAACTCAAGTTCCTATGTCTTACAATGACAGCTGTCAGTGTGAAAACCTTATCCCAAGATGTTTATGGACACAGAATGTAGCGGATCCCATCAGAATGATGGCCAAACTTTACTGATGGTTTATTAAAGGTGCCCTATGTAACATTTTTTCAGTAAAATATCCAAAAACCACTAGGCCAGTGTTATACATTTTGTTCAGTTGAGTACTTAGAATATCCCAAATGTTTCCAACTATTTGTAAATCGTGAGAAAATTGCTATTTTAACCAATGAACCGGGACGTGTGAGGGAGTCGCCTGTCAATTGCGTCATATCTGCGTTACCCTCGGTTTTATTTTGCAGCTTTACTCTCACTGCAGTGTGCATAAGATGTGCGCATTAACGTCTCATTCACAAACTATCCACGTTGCATTATCATTAACATACACAACAAATTACACAACAACACTCATACAACGAACTGTAAACAAACACATGAAGGCCTTATGTCTTTTCGGGGGTGCTAATAAACGGCAAACTTTGTATCTGCAAAACAACTCCGATAAACTGCAAGCTCTCCCTTTCACTACCTGTAGAGTATAATATCCATCAAAACAGCTTAGTAAGACAGATAATGTAGACCTTAAACATATCTAAACTCACAGAAATATCAAAAATGTATAGGAAAACAAATTAGACAATAAATCACAATAAAGTCTGTTACACAGAAGGACAATTCAAGTGGGACTTAAATATGGAGAAGCCTCATGTTACGAACGCAGATGACATCATCCAGTAAATGGTAAATGGACTGCATTTATATAGCGCTTTCAACAGACCACCAAAGCGCTTTACATATTGCCTCACATTCACCCATTCATTCACTCATTCATACACCGACAGTGGTGTCAGCCATGCAAGGCACCATCCAGCTTGTCGGGAGCAGCTGGGGTTAAGTGTCTTGCTCATGGACACCTCGACACTTGGTCAAGTGGAACCGGGGATGGAACCACCAACCTTCCGGTTTGTAGCCAACCTACATGAACCACTGAGCCACTGCCGCCCCGAGTATCAACGCTGTCATGTACCGCAGGGTGAGATTAAATTAATTTAACCAGTTTAATATGGAGAGGCACTGAAATGTAGACCTTTGTTTATGTGTTTTTGACCTACACAGTTACATGACATGAGAACAGTTAGCTTTTTTCGGTTTGTACGTTAGCAGGGACTCACTAACTTTAATTGTGACTTAATGAGAGTATGACACCCAGAAAATCCTCTCAGGATACCTGGAATCAGTGTTGCAGTACCTCAGACACATTGTTTTACCATTTTTGTAGCATAAACACCATCAAACCGATGACAGCTTCAGATTTTCCAGTGTTTCTCTATGGCGCTGAAACCTAAAGATGTCTGAGTTCCGGACTGCCACTGGCTCATCTGCGTTCGAGGGGAGGGGCTTACTGATAGGTCAATTGGGAACAACAGCAACTCAGCCACAAAAAAATCATAGAGCGGGGTCAACGCATGCTGAGGCGCACAGTGCGCAGGAGTCGCCAACTTTCTGGAGAGTCAATAGCTACAGACCTCCAAACTTTGTGTAGCCTTCAGATTAGCTCAAGAACAGTGCGTAGAGAGCTTCATGGAATGGGTTTCCATGGCCGAGCAGCTGCTTCCAAGCCTTGCATCACCAAGTGCAATGCAAAGCGTTGGATGCAGTGGTGTAAAGCACACCGCCACTGGACTCTAGAGCAGTGAAGATGTCCTCTTTGGAGTGACGAATCACACTTCTCTGTCTGGCAATCAGATGGATGAGTCTGGGTTTGGTGGTTGCCAGGAGAACAGTACTTGCCTGACTGCATTGTGCCAAGTGTAAAGTTTGGTGGAGGGGGGATTATGGTGTGGGGTTGTTTTTCAGGGGTTGGTGTTGGGCTTGGCCCCTTAGTTCCAGTGAAAGGAACTCAGCATACCAAGACATTTTGGACAACTTCATGCTCTGAACTTTGTGGGAGCAGGAACTTCCTGTTCCAACATGATTACGCACCAGTGCACAAAGCAAAGTTCATAAAGACATGGATGAGCGAGTTTGGTGTGGAGGAACTTGACCGGCCTGCACAGAGACCTCACCAACATCACTGCTCTCACAAATGCACTTCTAGAGGAATATTTCCAGCACCTTGTTGAATCTATGCCATGAAGTTCTGAAGGCAAAAAGGGGTCTGGCCTGGTACTAGCAAAGTGTAAAGTGGCCAGTGAGTGTATATCCAACTCTATATAAATAGCTATATAGCTGTATTTGCTATATAGTATCGCTTTACGTGAGTATGCTGTATACATGCAGGCATTGTATATATTCAGTATTTATTGACAGCTCTAATAAACATACATAAATGACCCTAGGTTAAATCAAGCATCAGGTCACCTTACCGCCCATGCAGGCTTCATGTAGGGGTGAGAAGGTGAAGAGGGGAGGGTTCACCATGGCTCCATGTTCTAACAGCAACTTCACACACTCCAGACTACCAGCAGCACAGGCGTCACACAACGGAGTGCTGCCGTCAATGTTACGAGCATCAACCTGTTAACAAATGACACCAGCAAATAAACAACTGCTGCACTGACAGATTCATGAGGCCTACAGTATGAAGGAACTCCTTACATGAGCTCCAGCATCCAGGAGCAGCTTCACACACTGTGTTTGGCCCTGTATACAGGCCTCATGGAGGGGTGTGATAGAGTCCACGGCCACAATGTTGACAGATGCTCCATTCTCAATCAGTTTTTGGAGCTGCACAGCTCTGCCCTGAGCCGCAGCCTCATGCACTGCTGAGCGATCAGTCCAGAACCCCAGACCATGTGCTGAAAGTAGAATGAAGAGACAAACAGAATTTAAAAAACATAGCTTTAGATAGACATTTATGGTAGATATAAGTGATTCCAAATGATGCACCCAAAAAAATAAATAAAAAGCCTACATTCAAACTGTTCATCATATAAAGCGTTTTGAACTAAACCATTCAATACATATGGATTAGTTTCACAATCTCTTTATGAACTTTGTGAATCATCAAAGTGGTAGTGGTGTAGCTGTCAACGGAGGGACAGAAAGCTCTCAGATTTCATCAAAAATACCCTCCTTTATGTTCTGAAGATGAACGAAAGTCTTACGGGTTTGGAATGACATAAGGGTGAATAAATGAACTTAAATGAAATGGGTAAAAAGTGCAATTTATACACAAAAGAGAATTTAAAAATATAAATTTTTAGTAATATAGTATTTATGTAGTAATTTAGTATTTCTGTTCAAGTCGTGTTGTACTCCATTTGAAGATGGAGTGGAGGTAAACTACAGCATTCTGGGTAAGGATGTTTTGTACATTATCATGAAACAGCCTGGTGTCAAAACCATTTATTTATTACAGTGAACAGAAAAGGAACAGTTGAAAGGACATACACAGGGCAGTGAACCTGACTCATCCACGTGTTGACTCAGGTTACACTGATCCAGGGCTTTGGTAACCTGCTAATTGTCATTGGTGACTGATTCAAGGCCAAACAGCATGTGATCACACACAACAGAATATTTGTCATCGAGCCTTGGTCTGCACAGTTATACTAAAACGTGTCAGACTCATATGGTTACAGTGAACTCTGTCCTGTCGAGTCAAAAGATGACCAGACTGCTGGTTACTTGCACTGTGACAAGTCTCAGAAAAGAGGACAGACATCTTGCGATATGCGTGTTAACTTACCAATATCCCCAAAAAGCGAAGGCCTTGTGCGCGTTATTTCAAATTCCATAATTTATTCCTATTCATAATAGAATATGTGCGTCACATATCTAAGAGCCATGAGGGTATCGTCAGGCATAGTTTACAAACACTCGACCTTTTTTCAATCCAATTGCGAATGATGCTGTCGGTGTTTCCTTGGAGACATAAAGTTGTCGTGCAGGGGGCGCAATTTGGCTCAAAAAGATGAATTCTCGTTAAGCCGCACTGAAATCTCAAGGCGTTTTTTCGTTTGTACATTAAACTTGTGATAGTTTAAAAAGTTAAGTGCAAGGATTGGTATCTGACACATAAATGCGCAACCGCGCCAGCAATCTGTATGGAATTATAAAATAAAAAATAATTATCGAATAAGCACAAACCTCTGTGATTGGTCTATTCTCACTAGCGCTGAGAAAAGTAATAGAAACCACGTGACAACGGACGTCTCCATTGGCTGCGGTCTGAAAGGTAATTCAATTTGAATAATGTCGTTAATAAAATGTACTAGCAACCGAATTGGCAAAAGAGAAAGATAAAAACGACAGAGGGCGACTCAGAGTAATTGTTCTACTCTGCACCATCAGGAAACAGCGGTGAGAAGTAGTAATGTACACAGGTGATGATATTTATTTTAGTGCACGTCACCAAAAACCACACTACAAAAGAATCCTATAAAACTTAGTAAACCTTGATATTATTACTTGTGACATTAGAACAAAATGTATTCACACGTA
Organism: Paracanthobrama guichenoti; assembly: GCA_018749465.1. NCBI lineage: Eukaryota > Metazoa > Chordata > Actinopteri > Cypriniformes > Gobionidae > Paracanthobrama > Paracanthobrama guichenoti. Next base: position 1,228,310 of record CM031950.1, on the reverse strand, counting down.
TACAACTAAATTAACGATCTCTTAAATATTTCCTAATTTCGCTAAACATTTTCATTTAGTTTCGTGTAATTTTTTAAATTTTTTTATTATTAAACATGGATCTTTATTTTCAATAATTCATTTATTTTCAGGGCTTATTTCAGCTTTTGTAAGCTAATTTTGTAAATATAAGCAACTAATTTATACCATAGACGGGTGCCGGTGTGATTCGCCTCGAAGTCGTGCAGCGTCACTCCCGGATGAAGCTCAAATTATGCTTCTGCGTCGAGTGTACGCCGTAGCTACGTCGTAGGCTGTGTGTTGCACGCATAGACTACATACCCTGAGGTGCACCTCTCAAAAAATGTAACAATGTGTCGATTTTATGCAGACTGCAAGCGCTGTGATTGGTCTGCCAGAACCCCTCCCTCAGGGGTATAATGCTCCCTCTGCATGTGTAACTGCACGTCAAAGTGGACAAGGACTCAGAAGTATAAATGAAAATCGACAAGTAGCCCACGGTGTAGAGGCTACAGCAAAGGCTGATTTATACTTCTGCGTTGGACCTGCGCCATAACCTCTACGCTGTGGGCTACGCGTCGATCCAAATTAGTAGCTAATTTTGCCATTCATGACAACTGTGAGGGGGGTGCATTTTTTTAATAACTCATTCGTTTACATTATATAAAGCCTTAGAGTTCTGCATAGTTAAGGGCGTGGCCACTTGAGTGACAGGTGGATTGCCGTTTGTCTGCTGTCTGTTAGTCATCATGTCACCTCAGCTCCGCCACATCCCACCTCTTGGCCCATTGTCAGTTAACCGGGAGTGACACGCAGTGACGCACTGCTAAGATGGCAAAGGCCAGCTCGAACCTACTTTACGCTTCAGAACTGCTCTTCAGAATCCTATGGGTGACGTCACAGACACTACATCCATATTTTTTTTACAGTCTATGGTCAGGGTAGTCCTTGGGTTCGCGTGCAACACACAGCCTACGATGTAGCTACGGTGTACACTCGACGCAGAAGTATAAATTGTGCTTGAGGGAAGGGTTCTGGCAGACTAATCGCAGCGCTTGCGGTCCGTGTAGAATTGACGCATTACATTTTTGAGTGGGTGAAGCTAACAGACAGCAGACAAACGTCTAGTAGTGATGACAGCGGCACTCCACCTGTCACTCAAGTGGCCACGCCCTTAATTATGCAGAACTTTAAGGCTTAATATAATTTAAACAAATTAATTATATATATATATATATATATTAGTGCTGTCAAGTCGATGAATCGTATCTAACATAAACATATTTTTATATAATATGTGTGTGTATATATATATATATATATAAAAACTCACCCCCTTCAAAGTTGTCATGAAAGGCAAAATTAGTCATATAGACCAAAACCACAATTTGTATCAGCCTGTAAACATGTTTTTTTCTGCTCTAAAGTTGGGCATTTTAACATGGGGCTCAATGAGATTCTGCTCCCTTCTGAAGCCTAGTGGCCAGTCGATGAATTGCAGTTTAAGTCACTTCAGTATTGGCTTCAAGAGAAACTGGGGGAGGTTGCCTTGGCTGAAACCCATCATATCCAACCAATTAGACTTGGGGCCACCAAGCTCCGCCCATTTTGAGATCTCTCTGGTTTATCATCAGTAGGTCAGAATTTCAAAGACTAAAAGCCTTAGGCATATTTTCCTTCACCAGTTGGTTTATTTCATGTGCAAAGCAATGATGCATATCAAGCAAAAATGCATATACAAAAATATTTTAAGCAAAAGAAACATTACCTAGACATTTTGGTACCATTCACATCGACGACAACAACAAATGAATTGTATAAACATTATCAGGAGTTTCAATGTAATCAGTATGAAAATTTGCATGTTTTCAGTCACAAAGTTCATCATAGAATGTCTAGTCAAAGTTTCCCTAATCCTTCAAGCGGCTTCATTAGTGATGATGAAACTGAAATGTCTTCAAAATAAGTTCAGGTGTCTTGACTAAGTCTACCAGACGTACCAACAATACTTTCAAGTGTAACGTTACAAGTGCGTCAAAGTTTGAGACCACCTTGAAAATCTAGGATTTTGAATCCAGAAATTTAAATATGCCTATTTAAAACAAAGTTATGATAAAAACAAAGAACAAATTATCAAAGCAGCAAATGTGCCCCTAGCAATGTGTGTGTAAATAAAAACATTTTGCAGAAATTCAATAAAGAAATGGAACACATTTTCACCAGCTGATCCTTCCTGGTTTTACATTCCTACATAAGACACATTCTTTAAAAGGAATAGTTCAGCCAAAATCACAATTCTGTCAACATTCACTTATCTTCATGTTCCAAAAGGAGGTTTTTCTATAGAAATTTCTATTTCTTGGAAGAACTGTTACACAATTCTTGCCATACATTGCTTTTTGAAACTTGACAGAAGAATGAGTAAATAATGACAGAATTGTCATTTTTGCGCAAGCTATTCATTTAGAGTGGGTGAGCAGCATTGCAATGACTGAAGCACTCATGTGCACCACTGAGCAACAAAAGCAACAAAGTAGAGCTGCATGATTAATCGATAAAAGATTGCAATTTCAATTCAAACCCGCGTGATCTTACTCCTATAAGACAACCCATCGGCTATGTCTATTATAAATTCTTTAAGAAGTACAATCACAAAGAGAGCAGCTGTCATGTATAGATATGTTACAGTCTTTTCATCCACACATTATCGTTATTTCTGTGTTACAATAGTTCAAATGATCACTGGGATAAAGTTCATACTTCGGATGTTAACGATGATGTCTATGGTAGCGATCAAAATAGAGTAACCTTTTAAAACAAACTTAATGCTTCAAATAATGATTGTATAAATTACATTGTTTGTGAATGTTATCATACAAGTGAATGTTAAAAAATTTATGCGTTATTGAATCATTCATTTAAGAGAAAAAAGGTACAAAAGCTTTGTCTGGCTATCACCAGACCAAGCTCAATTTAAAGTCCCAGTGAACCAGAAGTAGCGAGTGAGTTTTCTTCAGTGCTGTGACGTATTTCCAAGTGAAAGGGAATATTGAACAGAGGGCAGGGTTTAACTTCAGCGCTCCTCCTCTCCATCTCTCGCTCACAGCAGACTAACGGTTGGAGGGGAGTGGTTACGCATTTTCAAACCTAAGCCGTCAAACTGACATCATCTGAGAAGGAATGCCATTTCCAGACCGGAAGTTACTTTACAGATTTTGATTAAAGATTACCGCGACAAACACATTTTTTTCTGTGTATTAACTTGCACGGATTAATTGTTCACCCTAAGACCTTTAATATGTGCTAACAAAGTAAACAGGGTCAATTTTGATTTCATGACTTTAAGATTGAACATTGGTCTGGGGAGTCTGCTCTGTATTTTCTACTGCACAAGAGGCATGATCAACGAGCATAATTCAAATGGCTCTGTATGCAATTAGATAGTACTTCAACCAATCAGACCACAAGAGGCATGATCAACGAGCATAATTCAAATTGCTCTGTATGCAATTAGGTAGTACTTCAACCAATCAGACCACAAGAGGCATGATCAACGGGCAACGACTCATCACTTTTCTATCTGTCATTGTGTTAAACCTACCAATAGCGCGCCAGGTGGATAAGCCAGTCTGTGATTGGTTCCTGCAAAAGTGTAACAGAAGCAGTAGAAATTAATGTACAGGTTTCCAGACTGAGCTGCAGGGCGAAATCAAATCGCCAGCAGATCAGGCTGGGTTTACCCAGTCTAACAAAAGCTGCCACTGGTGTCACTTTTCAAAAGGTACACTTTTGTACCTAAAGGGTGCCTACTGGTTCCTTAAAAGGTACATATTAGTACCTAAAAAGAACAAAACTGTGCCTTTTGAAACGGTACCCAGAGACAGCTTTTGTACCTTTTTTTCTGAAAAGCGCAGATTCATCCAGTAATAAAAAAAAAGTCTTTATGAGTGAGTCATTGAATCATTCCCTCAAACCGATTTTTAAAATTAATTTTAAGTTATTTCAGTATTTTTTTTTAAATAGACTGCAGCAATTAACATTTTGTCAGAACCTCTAGTTAATTAAGTTATTTTGTTTAGTTTTTTGTTCAGAATCATGGGAGAATCGTGATCTTTATTTTAAACAAAATAATTGTGATTTTTAATTTATCTGGAATCATGCAGCTCTACAACAAAGGGGCTAAAATCACAACACTATCCATGTGCTGGCCAGCAGTATCCATTAAAGCAACTAAACATCAGTGGAGCGGAGATGGTCAAGACTGTGAGAAAAGTCTGTGTCACTGGGAACGAGCTGAGGCTGGGAATGGTGTCGCTGTCGAGCCGTTGACTGAGAGACGTGGCCTGTGTGTGAGAGTGAAGGGAGAGAGCTGTACGGCCCATCTCTTTGACCCTCTTCCTTCGAATGCGTCTCCTGATTGGGCACCGGGGTCCACGGTTGCCATGCATCTGCAGTAGAGCAGCTCTTCGTAAGCTGAGGCTTCCTCTGCGCAGAAAACACTTTGCTGGAAGAACGGAACTGTCAATCAAGAGAAGACAACTATGAGACATGCTCATGTATGTTTTTAAGAATGTCCTAAAGTGCAAAACTTTTGTAGAGTATTGAAAAACTGGGGGCTTGGGTCAACCACCTCCATTGACTTCCTTGTCTTTTCTGACTTATAACAAAAAACAGAACAATGTCTAAAAGCAGATATGTGACAAGGTGTACAGCAAACAAGCTAAAAAACACAGAACCAAAAACCCAGAAGTTTTTATAAGCGGTTGACCCAAAAAAACCAGCGTTTAAGGACACAAAAGTGGATACAGCAATTGAGACATGTTATATTACACTGAGAACTACGCCCACTGGAGGGAACGTAATCAGCGACAGGAAATATAATATACAAAACTGACATTTGGATATTTGACTTAACAGTGATAAAATGTTTACTGCACACATAGGCATACTGAGTGTCACGTTAACTCTACAATAAGTAAAACCACTTCACCAGCTAATTACTGTTAGACAGCGATGCCAGAGAAATATACACAGCTACCACAAAAACGAAATTCAAATACACATTTCTAATGTTTCTCTGGCGCATAAGATCTATTGAACTGATTCTTAACTCAAATTTCAAGAACACTTTATAGCAAAAAGGTTCTATAGAAGGACATGTCGATTACATAATCCTTTCATGTATAATGCATTATTTTTATATTTTTAAAGAGATTAAGTGTTTACAAGCGTTTTAATTCATAACATTTATTCAAAATAAAAAAGTAATTAAAACAAAATGAATTAATTAATACTAAATCCATAAAATGATCCCATAATGGGAACCCATAAAAGGCCTGACTGAACCCTTTAAGGTTCTATATAGAGTGTATATTCACAAATGCCTACTGTATGTTTGAACAAATTAAAACATCTGAAAGTACAAACTTGAAAGCAATGCAAAATATGCAACTGAATATGCAATACAATGTTTTTCTGTATATTCTTTTTATATATCCCTGACATACTCTTAATTGTATAATATGCTTGGTTCTCAAAAAACCTGAGAAATGTTAAAACAAGTCATTCTTTTTGACAGCTACCTGAAAGATCAAGATCAGTGAAGTCAGTGATGACTGTGATCTAATCCATGTAAGATTTATTTTAGTTTTTTTTTTTTTACCTTAGATGGCCCTCTAAAGTCTTCAATTTTTGAGGAAATATCCTTGATCCAGCCCTTCATGTCTTCTGGAGTGTCTGTCTACATGTACACACAGAACATTAGCAGGTCAAGATGATTTTGAGAGGTGATAGAGTTCTAATTCTTTAAAATTCATTTAATATTTATTTCAATGAATGAAAACAGTTTTAATAGATTTTGCTTTAGTTAACAATAACAACATCACATGAGGGTGAGTAAATGACAGAGGTTTCATTTTTAGGTGAATTAAAGATCTTCATAAGCCCATTTGAATTTACAACATGCCTCAGCAGTACAGAAGCCACATAAACACCTGACATACTTGAAAGGCATTTATAATGAGTTATTTATGTTTCGCTTGAGTGACAGAGCATTTATGCAAGGACGATTCAAAAAAACGTCTTAAAATACATTCACACACAGCTGCAGATTTGGATGCTCGTCATTGAGATGAACCATGTGTGCATTATGTGGTCCACCTACCCAGACATGATTCTTTTTTTTTATTTAATACCTTTTATCACTGACACCTGGGTCATTATTATCATCAGTAAATCAATTTAGCCAAAAGTTACCTGGATGTAGAAGGTTCTGGTACTTGTGATGATTTCAAAAAGGTTATCACGAGATAGCAGATCCCTACAACAAACAACACAAATATTTTAAAATATTTTTTGAACAATAGAATGATTGTGTGTGAATATTATATATTATATATATTATATATTATATATATATATATATATATTATATATATATATATTATATATTATATATTATATATTATATATTATATATATATATATATATATATATATATATATATATATATATATATATATATATATATATACACACACACACACACACAGTATAGTATATGTATATGTGTATACACAGATCAGGCATAAAATCATGGCCTAATATTGTGTTGGTCCCTCTTTTGCTGCCTAAACAGCCCTGACCCGTCGAGGCATGGACTCCACTAGACCCCTGAAGGTGTGCTGTGGTATCTGGCACCAAGATGTTAGTAGCAGATCTTTTAAGTCCTGTAAGTTGCGAGGTGGGGCCTACATGGATCAGACTTCCATGCCCAGCCATCCACATGATGTAAAAGAAAATGTGATTCACCAGGCCACCTTCTTCAATTGCTCCATGTTTCTGATGCTCACATGCCCACTTTTAGCGCTTTGGGTGGTGGACTGGGGTCAGCATGGGAACCCTGATTGGTCTGCGGCTATGCAGCCCCATACGCAACTGTATTCTGACACCTTTCTTTCAGAACCAGCATTAACTTAAGCAATTTGAGCGCCCCCAAAAAAAAAAAAAAACAGTTCTCACCCTGATTTCACAAGGCACTCGTTAACTTTCAGCACATCCCGCAATCGAACACTGCGCAGCGGTTCCTTATCCTAAAAAGAGACGTGTACAAATCTGTTCATGATATAAATATTAAATCACTTGCATTCTGTTAATGAGTTTTCCATTCCAGCGTCTCACCGTTTCAGATTTATAGTAGCTCACAGTTTGGTCATCTAAAATAAAAAACCTCCTCTTCCAGCTTTTCCTCTGAAAGAACATTTGATACAGTAATGATGTCGAAATTAATTTAACAAAAGTTTTATAGCAGTGTTTGTAGTTTTGCAGGGCCCAGATTTTACATCAAGTGTATTGCATAAAAAATATATATTTATCAGAAAAATGTAATATTACTATGAACTGCATAAGCCCAGCAATACGCAAAATTAATTTGACAAACTAAGTGAATACTGATTATACCCAAAATCACAAGACGCTGCTCTTACCACATTCCCTTGCTTGACACAGTAGCCAGACCTCACGACATTTGGACGCACACTCTGGCATCTTCTTAAAGTGATGTGTGACCCTGGTTCACTCGTGAAGACATCCTCAGAATCGCTCTGTGGAACATAAGATTTGTGTTCATGTTTTCCTTTCAACTAAATTAAAAACACGAATAAAGAACACACAAATACATTACCTGTTGGACTGGCGTGTGCACAACCACACCTCCGACAATTTCGGTTTTATACGCCTGATTTGGGTTTGAAACGTTTGTGACATCAGAGCTTTGGGCCACCGGTGAGACTTTTGGAACCTTAAAAAGATATTTACTGATTAAAATGGACCTATTATGCTTTTTTACATTTTCAAACTTTCTCTACACGTTGCTGTTTGAGCAGGAAAAAGGTCTGCAAAGTTACAAAGCACAAAGTCACTCCAAAGGGAGTTATTCTCTATATCAGTAAGCTGTTTCTGAACTCCCTGTTTGTAGTCTTGAGTTTTCTTCCAGGAATGTACACATCCCAATATCCCTCATGTAAATAATTCCCGCCCAAGGTATACAGCAAAAAAAGGGGCTTGGCCTGATTGAGTTGCGTTAGTAATGTGCTGAAACTTCCAGTTATGGTAAGGGGCGTGACATTTACGAAACACGCTCAAAGCGGTTGACCGATCACAACACACTGCTCCAGCTGACCAATCAGAGCACATTTCACTGACAGACTGGGAAGAGAGGTGCTGCAACAATGTCAAATATGTAAAAAAAAAGTATTCAAGCATGAAAACCTATTCTAGTAGATCCCAAAAACAAAATCAAGAACAAAAAGAAAAAAGAAAAAAAATTGACTATAATGAGTCTTTTAATACATATGCATAAAGCTTCATTAGTTTATTCAAATCAAACTGGCCAAACCAAACAAATATAGATTTTGCATGAAATCCACAGTATGTAATTATTTGCTGCTAGAGGTCGCTTATTCAAAACAAAGGCGTAGCTTGATGATGCCTTGATTTCACAGAGCTTTTATTATGCCACAGTCGCCGCTTCCGCTTCTTCTGGTCATGTGTATGTGGAGTAACACAGTGCTGTTTTATCATATTAGATACATTTTTAGATTCATATTATAATGCTACTCTGTGCGTTCGCTCGGCGGCTACTCTGAGACACTTGTTGCACACTGCAGTAAGCTAACGTTAGATCGATATTAGGCATGGTAAAACATACTCATGGTAAATCATAAAAAACAGATTTAAAACAATAAGACCAACTGTGTTGAGCTTTAAAACAATGATTAGTTTTCTGTCAATGAATGTATTCAAACAGTTGCTCATCTGTCTAAAACGCATAATATATTAAAGTGTCTGGTGTTTCCATGGTTTCTACAAAATAAAACCAGAAGTCAAGGGTAACGCGGGTATGATGTCATTGATAGGCGACACATGGACATGGTCCATGTCATGATTAAAACTGCTTATTCCTCTGGATTTAAACATTCTTGGAAACATTTGGCATAATGTAAGTATACAAATCAACAAACTATATAACTTTGTTCTAGTGGTTTTTGGATATTTTAATCCAAAAATCTTACATACTGTGCCTTTAAGCCATGTATAATCGTTCACCTCCAACTAATTTTCAAGAAGCTCTAAGCATGCTTATTTACAGTTAACAGTTTGTCACTTTTCTTAGAATATATATACGATATGATTAAGAACACCCAAAAAATGACAGCAGTGAAGTGAGTATGCTCAAAGCTTGACATACTGTAATTTTGGTGGCATTATTCAGAGCAATGACCCAATCCTTCAAGTCCACAGCATCATTAGCCTGCAGAAAGTACCGTCTAGACAATGCATTTATTACTGGAGAAAAAACAACAATGGTTAGATATTGATACTGTAAAAAACTAACAAAAAACATCCACATTATGTACTTACCAAAGCAGAACTCTGCCTTTGGTTTCTGTTTTCCTGATGCTTCATTAACCTTCAAATCAAGTGAAATCAAATTTGAATGAGCAAAAATAATAATAAAATATTTATTTTCATGTTATGGTGGAATATGATACCTTTGAAATGTAACTGAGTCGCAAACTTCCAACAAACTCTGTTCCCACAGGTAGGTTCTTTTTTTTTTTTTTTTTAAGGAAACAGCAAAAAAAAAAAAAAAAGGTTATGCAAAAACAAGATTACAAGTTTTTTGCAAATTGAATGCAAATTTTAGGTTTAGAGTGTAGGTAAATAGGAAAATCCTCTATAATGCCATTCTGTAACATCGGTTTAAAGCTGCACTTGAACCTTGAACATACCTGTGGATTGTCCATATACCACAGGAGAAAATTCTCATGAGTATCCAGGATAAAATAACGCCGGTAAAACCTATCACTGTTCTCATTTTCCTCAATATCCAGGAATCCGCAGGTCCGGTTTTGTCTGTCCAGGTAAGGCATGTCCCAGATCTACAAAGAAAAAACTAAACAAAAACCACTGCCTTAAAATTAATAAACCTTTTATTTTAGTTTTTGAGAATACAAATAAATTGATTTATAAACAGACATCATAATTGCACGTGCACACACGCGCACACACACACAGCAAATGAGATAATCCCTAAATATGTATATTTTACACAATATTTACAAAAAATAGCCTAATAATAATCATAATAATAAATTCGTATCCATGACTGCTCATTAAAGATCATATGGATATTTTTGTCTTTACTCTTTTGATACAGGGCTCCCACGCTTTTTGAACATTATTTTTGTTGTTGTTGTTCCAGAAGTGATTACAAGACCAGAAATACACAGAGCAATACTTAGTAAATAAAAACTGTAGAGCTGAGCATAGCTACAAAAATGAATGACTATAAAAGTTTCCATGACTTTCCATGAACGTGGGAATCCTGCAAATCCAACATGGGTAGAACAAAAACAAGTTTTTCAGAGTGTTCATGACAGGTGGATTCAGGTGTGGTTCACCTGGACCAGGTTTTCATGAACTCCCAATGGAAAAACGTATTGCAAGCGTTTGGAGAGGAAGTCGGTAATGCGCATAACTGCCACACCTAATATCAACTTACTTCACTTCCAGAATTCCTAAGACTCGTGACTCATCCGCGTTCCGCTGTGTGTGTGTGTGTGTGTGTGTGTTTTTCAGCGCGCTCTCACAGCACAATACACGCGCATTTATTCCCGCAAAACAGATGAAAGCTCCGCGCCGAAAGCCGAGCCTTGTGCCCTAAGCGCAGCCTCTTTCCGGGTTGACAGCGAGTTGAGTTAAAACCAAAACTAAACGCATCCGGTAGTGCATCTTTAATTTTTTTTTCGCATGCGGAAAGCGGAACCCAGTAGATGCCGTGTCAGAAACGACGCAATGGAAAAACGTTTAACAGAGACTTTGTTTATATACATTTGCATTTAAGTTTTTACAGTTTAACACGTAGGCTATAAGAGGTTTTCATTCGTTTTCAACAGTTCGCTGCTCCATTTGCGATTAGTTTCTGCCAGTAGCTAAATTAAAAAGAAGTATGACAACTGTTAATATATCGCAACATCTTTTGGTGCTTTAAAAGCATTTGGGATAATTGGGATTCTGACAGGGCTAACTGAGCTAATTTAGGTTGCGCGAGATCAACCTCCTCAGATTACGCACCGAAATTAACATTTGCATTTAGAGGTTTAAAATTCTAAATTCCATTAGAACAGTCGATCCCCACCCCTTTCAGAAAGCCCTCCAAAAACTACTACCAATCATAACTGTATTTTGCATTGTGAAACGTTTTAACACTTAATGAAGCATAACCCCAAATAAAATAGCAGTCTTTTTTCAACAACTGTCAAATGTCTTATTTATAAAATATTTAAGAACAACAACAACAAAAACCCATAAAGTGCAAAGGACTGTATGCAAAACTGTTGACTAGGCAAAACTGAAATCTTATACCTGTTCCTCAGAAAGTACAGTTATGTTATTTTAGGCAGGTTTGTACTTTGCCTTTGGGATAGCTACCACCCTTACGAAAAACAACCATGGTTTTATTGTAGTAAAAGTGTAGTAACCATGTTTTTTTTGGCTAATTGATTATAGATTTATATAACCACAGTTTTACCACAAATACCATGGTTAAACTATGGTTAGAGTCGCAAAACCATGGATAATTTGTGGTTACCATGGTTTAACTACAATAACCATGGTTTTTTGGTTTTATTTGTAGTAAAACCATGGTTCATTTTTGTAAGGGCAGTACCTGATACATGTACTAGGTCTTACAGGGAATTGAAAAGCATGCCGGGCCAAAATAACGATTTTAATAAATCAGTGTTACCTGATTTCCTTTAATCACATTACATTTCAGGTAGACTGGGATGGTACCCCTTTTTGCTTGAGCTTCAGTAACGGTGGTTGTTTGTGCTCGATCTCTCAAACTTTGATACACGGTACACTTGTCTACTACAAATAAAACTCACTTGGATGTGTACTAGACAATCACAGATTATGTGAGTTAATGTCAAATACAAAGAGTTCCCAATACTGGGGTGAGTTTTAACACTAGCGAGGGAGAGATCATGCAACAATGAGAGGGGATTTGCTGAAATAAGAACCACACAAATCTAATTTTTGCAAGAACTTTTTTTGGAAGAACGAAGAATGATCACTTTTAAATAAAGTTAGCCATTTAAAAGCGACAAAAAACATTGCATTTCTTTTAGGACTGTGTTTGTTCATGTGTGTACTGTATTCCCGCCACATTCAGTCATGTTGTCATCCAATTTTGAGATAAATTTTTTTTAGCCTACTTGTTTTACTCACTCATTTATTTATTTGACCATTTACTTTTTACATTTTATTATCACGGATATGACATGCACAAAATGTGAATCACTTTTTCGAATCACGAGCAATTGTTGATAAAGGTCACGTCACAATATTGGAAATATTTCGGCGAGCAAAATTTATATCCATTATTCGAAAAACTGTTCAAAAGTTATTAGCAAAACTAGCCATTCTTCAGATCTCATGACATGTAGGTGGCGCTGTACCCAAATTTGGCATGGACCCTCAGATCATGGTTTCGATGAAGTGCACCAATTTTTGTTTCAATCGATCAAAATTTGGCCGAGATATAGCTTCTGAATCAATTTCGGGTTGAACTCGTAAAGTTTGCGACATCATAACTTTTGAACAATCTGTTCAGTAGTTTCTGTGTGGCTTTGTCCAAAGATCGTCTGATCAGCCACATTTTGAAGGAGTAGCTAAAAAAAAAATCTAAATGGCCACTACTGTAATGTGTGGAGTCTTAAAGGGTTAGTTCACCCCAAAATGAAAATTCTGTCATCAGTTACTCACCCTCAGGTCGTTCCAAACCCGTAAGACCTTCTTTCATCTTCAGAACACAAATTAAGATATTTTTGATGAAATCCGAGATCTCTCTGACCCCTCCATATAATTGACACTTTCAAAGCCCAGAAAGGAAGGAAAGACATCGATAAAATAGTTCATGTGACTCCAGTGGTTCAAATGTAATTTTATGAAGCGTCAAGAATACTTTTTGTGCGCAAAAAAACCCCTCACAAAAATAATTACTTTATTCAAAAATTTCTTCACGTCTATGTCAGTGTCCTACGCTGCTGACGTAGTAAATACGGTCCGGCACTTCTGAGTTACGTCAGAACTACGCCAGAACGCCGGCTAACCATTGGCTGAAGATGTTCACGTGAGCACCACACTTTCCATCATTTTGCGAGCAATTGTTGATAAAGAAAAAGGTCACGTCACAATATTGGAAATATTTCAGGCGAGCAAAATTTGTATCCATTATTCGAAAAACTGTTCAAAAGTTATTAGCAAAACTAGCCATTCTTCAGATCTCATGACATGTAGGTGGCGCTGTACCCAAATTTGGCATGGACCCTCAGATCATGGTTTCGATGAAGTGCACCAATTTTTGTTACTGTGTGACACTTGCATTGTGCGTGACACTGACACAGGAGCTGACCAACGTAAACTGTGTAGGAGACTGACACAGACGTGAAGCAATTGTTGAAGAAAGTCGTTATTTTTGTGCACAAAAAGTATTCTCATCTCTTCATAAAATTCAAGTTGAACCACTGGAGTCACATGGACTATTCTAACAAAAGCAAAACAAAAAACAAACAAAAAAACACATGACTTTGCCTTAACAGAGGATGTGATTGATAACTGGACTCTTTGTAATCATTATAAGGGCTTGTTTGTAATATTTTTAATGAACTGTTAGAACTATCCCCACCCCAAACAGCCATAACATAGCTAACCGTTTTAACATGTGGGTATGAATGCAAGTTATAGAAAGCAAAGCATCAAATTGCATAATATATAATAATAAAATTATTGCTAGGCAAAAAATTATCTTGATTAAAACAATTTTAACTTTCCTTCCTGAAAATCAATTTGCATTAAAAAAAAAATCTACAATGTTGTTCAGTTACAAACACTTGTCCTGTGAGCTCAAAAAGGTGATGGGAGTGTATGATATTGATGACATCACCATAGCTCTTAAACTGAGAGTGTTACAACACTCCCTGGTGACTGGTCCCCCTCTACATATTAATAATAATGCATTGAATCTGAAAAATAAACCCTTTGATGGAGACTAAATGAAGTACAAATAAAACTTACACAAACCAGAATAAGGAAGTATCTTACCTTCACTCCTTTCCCCTCAGGCGATTCCTTACCTTTTTTTTTAAACTACATCAAGTTTGGAATCAATTTATACTTACAAAGGAGAGTAACTGTACCAGACCAACAAATGACATGAATGACCACAACCTATGATCATTGATAAATACAACGATTTTGAGACAAAATACAAGCAGAGACAAAAGTCTATTAGGCATACAGAAGAATATCTGCTAGTAGCTAAACAAATATAATACTTCAAATTTGTTCCTCATTTTAATGTATTGCATATATGTATTATGAAAAACTCAAATAAACATAACTTTTCTAAGCTCACACACTTAATAGACGGAGATACCCAGATAGGCCTACATCTTAACACCCATAATAGATTATACTGAATATATAATTATAATATGGTTTTAAATACACAAAGCAGAATGACGAACAATCATACTAAATCAGTTCATTTATTAGAGTTTCAGTCATTTTCATAGATAAAAACAAAGTCAGGTTAAAACATACTAAAACACTTTCATGACCTACATTTATACATTTTAACTGTATTATAAACGGTAAAGCTCTCACAAGAAAGCTTATAAATGGTAAGCAATTACATAAGAGTAGCACAGATATATGCTTTAACATTTACGATAAACAATAAATTAATTATGAACAAAGGTGTACTTACCAATGGTAAGAAATTGGATTTTGATTTAAAAAAAAAAAAAAATTAATAATAATAATAATACCACACACACACACATTTATGACACAGAACAAGTTTCGTTTGAAAGAATCCGTGAGAATGTGTAAATGTTCATGGTTAAAATCCCATTTGTTCCAAAAGAGTCGGTAGGCGTGTCTGCAATGCAAAAGAACAAAAGTTAAAAATTATCATATTCTCTAAATCTGGTAATATTATGAATTGTTCACAGGAAAACAACTGCAGTACAATATGCAGAAATTAAAGAATTTAAGAATTTATTCATTACATCATTTTATAAAATAAATAACCATTTTTAAAATGCTTAATTTAACGAAGGAAAAAGCCTTTTTGTAACTGTAGGGGTAGACTAAGGTAGGGATGACCAGGTCTGCCGCTGACTAAGTAAGTAAAGAACAATACTTGACGTAATGAACTTCACATATTATTATTATTACCTTTTTCCCCCTTCCACTAGTAAGTGGAAAATAATACAGTGAAGTAGACCTCAGGTGCCGGATAAGCCAGCAGTCATATTTAATATGGCAGGGCAGAGAATGTATAGGAAATGAAACTTGTTCATCAACATTTTGAATATGATTATTATACTCATTACTTTAATCACTGGTTTAGTGATTAAAGCAACGAGTCTCTCCTTAAAGTATAATTTCAGGGTTGTCTAAACTCCCATTTTAAAATGCAACTTTTGAAACTTTCAGACCAAAAAAACAACAACTAAAGATCAGTCTGTGTGATTGGCTATCAGCGACAAAGCAAGAAGGGAACCAGGAACCAAGAAAGAGAAATAAAACTCTTAAAATAACAGGAATCAAGTTTTCACTAGTTCTTTCCAGCCATAAGGTGTAACCACAGGATGTAGAGGAAAGGAGAAAGCAGGTTAACTGTACAAGTTGGTAATTCTGTAGTGCAATTAAAATTACAGCCATCTATACCAGATTAGTTGGATTTGGGGAAAAAATACCAATTCCTTGAAAAACTATATGAAGCACAAACATATCAGATCAATCATATACTCAACATACAAAGTTTTTAGGTTGCAAAGGCAATATGAATATATTTTATAAATGTAAATAATTTAATGTTTTACAAAACCTTTATATGGGGTTGTGGTGATTTATTTTTTTATTATTCCGTACAATAGGCTGGTGTACTTCAGCTGAAGTAAACTGGCCCTAACCTGTAAGGCATAGGCATGTACAAAAATTAAAACTCTCACCTGTAATAAACACAGGAAACCGTACAGAGGCGTTTTGGATCTGGAGACGAGTCAAACAGAGGAGGTAATCCGGTCGGTCCCGTGATATGACATCACATTCATGATAGGGCAAGACCTCAACTATGCCAGCTTTCTGACAGCAATCCATAAACTGCTGCTTCTTACTTCCCTCAGGACTGGACCTGTCGAGGAGATTATATGTAAGATTATATGTAAGAGTTACCTTTCATATGTTAGAGGAGAGTGGGAATTAGTCTGTGCCCAAATACAAAAGTATCTATTGTTTAAACAAAAAACATTAAAATGCTGCTTTATCAGGCAGTGTTCAGAGGAAGAAAAGTAATAACCCGAAACGAGAAGCAGTCACAGCTGTGATCTTACCTTGCACTTTCCCGAAGCCTACGACTGTCTCTATAGTGCAGAAACCATTTCCATTTCCCTTGCTTGTCTAACTCCTCCAGAATCCCCACAACTTTCTTCATGTCATCTTATAAATTTGAAAAATATAAATCCAATGAAAATGTCAATGTATCAGTCCAACTTCTGTAAAACAACATGCATCATTTCTGTAGCAACTTGATCAGTACCTAGAGTAAGTGTGTCAAGAGCCAATTGATCACACACTATAAAGCCTCCTTTTGCAAAAAGCTCTTGGTGAGCTAGGTTCACCATGTCATCGGGTCGGTCGATGCCAGCAAACAGGACGTTGGGCGACTTCTTCAATTCCAGCAAATAAGGCACCTGGTTGAATGGGAAAAACAGCCATTTTGAAGGCAACCTCAATAAAACAAGTCCACAGAGAAACAAATCAATCACCCAATTTTTTTTCCCCAACTTGACTGAGTTTGACTGAATTACATAAAACAAAAAACATGGTGTGGCAAGCAGGGCGAGGCCGAGAGCCATGGGAATGGAGCGAGGCCACTCATTCACTTACCTCACATATGTGCTCTGCAATGTCCTCATTCCTCAGTATAATGAGAAGAGGGGACTGACCATTGGCACTGAGGTCAAAATCCTCTGGTTCAACCGGTATGTGGCCCTCAATCTCCAACAGGTGCTACAAATCAGAAATACCCATGAAAATCTTCCTTCACTTTTTTTACCACTTTATAAGATTCTTTTTATGCATAACTTTCTTACCTTGGTTTCTTTAAAGAAGGTATCTGTTGATGTGACAAGTATAAAGAACCTGTACTTAGTCTTGGATGCTTGCCACACAGAGGACTTCAGATTGTCATGAGGATTGTTGAAAGTCTCCTTCTTGATACGTCCACAGAATCCAGGATGTTGGCCAACGTTCTCTCGATCGTACTTCCTCTTGACGCCCTTTCCACTTGCCTCAACTGGATGAGAGAGAGTCTTCCTACTGCAGACATCTTTCATCATGGACTTGTATGCAACAGTGCACTGCTTTGTTATTTCTGAGATCCCGGCGAACTCTACCTCATTGCCCTTTTCAAAGAAAAGTCTTTGAAGATGTGGTTTGTGGTTTCTTACAGGCTCCCTCATCCCTCTCCTCTCAGACAAGTCCACTTTAATCTTAAAATCAGTAAGTGATTGCTGTGGTTTAATAAGTTCAGCAGAATTCTCCACTTCACTGAGATTTGAAAACCGAACAGTCATGGGACATGTAGACTGGTCAGGATTTGACAAACAGTGTGATGTGGTACTGGATGAGCTCTTATTTTCTTTGAGAACCTGGCTCATTTTTTTTGTGAAGATAAGGTACTCGAGATCAACTGCAGACCGGGTCACATCAGTCTTACTTTGTTGTTCTTGCCAGCTATTAAAAGTGTTTTCAGGTCCCATGAAAGATGGTTTCATGGTGGAAGAGTTACTGAATGTTACACGGTTTCCTTTCCTGTCCAGAATTGTGACAATAGATGAGGGTGGAATGTCGAATTTGTTATCCCTCTCACTCACATCTAATAGCTGACTGGAAGTTGCCTCCCTTCTGAAATACCTGCGCCAGTCAAATTGCTGCTTGCTTGTCTTAACATGTGGAAGGGAACTAACTGTGACCGCCCTAGTCGGCTGTGTTTGATAAGTTTCAAAGCATGCCGTTTTTTGGATACTGTAGTCTATAATACCATTGGAAGAGTCTTCATCGTCCCACTCACAATTTTGGTGGAAGACTGTGAATTTGCTATTTCTAGACTTCTTTTTTGTACTTCGGTCCCTGGTACATTCAGCAGTATAAGTAACCGACAGAGGGTCTAATTTGTAATTATTTTCTACCCAACTATAGTTATCCATCTCTTTCTTCGCACGATTTTTGTGCCTGTAGGAATGCTCACGTTCAGATGTAATGTACTTAGAATAAATGGGTTGAACATTGTCACCACTAAATTTGTTTTCATGTGGATACAACTGACGATCAACTGGTTCCTCTGTTTGATAATCAGGCCACAGTAAACCTTCATCAGATCCCTGGTAGTATCCATGTAAATCGTCTACATCTTCATCTATGTAAAATAATTCAGAATCATTTTGAGGTGCACCCTCTATGAAGTTACAGTCATCTTTTTGTTCGGAGGTGGGACAGAGTTTGTGTCTAAACTGGAAAGGGTCCTTACTGGGCGAACACTTAGTAGTTAATGCAGATTTATCTTTGAAATCCATTGTCCCAGGGTATTTGATCCTCTTACACCCAAGTTCATCATTGTGGGTTTCTTCATAATGTCCTATAAAGTCAGAGAATGGCTTTGTGGTAGAAACATGGGTGTGAGAACTTACAGGACTTTTAGGTGGCAACATGTCAACAGTGTTGTCAGGAAAGTAAAGGTCCCCATTTAAATCGTCTTCCCTGAATTCTTTGTTTACTTCCGCAAAACATGCCATTTCATCTTGTGTAGGAGTAGAACACATGCTGTTTAACTCCACCTCTGAGGGTTTATCAACTGTCAAAGCTTGAGGAGCAACCATTTCATTACGAGATTCAGTCCGGCTATTGGAGGGCGGAGCACAGACTTTTGGGGACAGGCATTCTTGGTATGTTTCGATGACTCCATCTTCACAAGAGCCTTGACTTTGTGTCTCCTTTTCAACAAGTGTATCATCCTCACCACTGACTTTAGATTTATCCTGTTGGCCTGAATCTCTTGCATCATCGTTTTCTGAATGACATATATATAATGTGGTGGGTTCAACAGTACTTATTGGTTTTAACTCATTCTGACATACTTCAAGAGCTTCTTGCTGGACCACTAAACTCTGTTGAAGTGTCTTGGATTCAATTTCATCTTGCATTACGTCAGAAGTATCAATATTAGATTGAACAGACATGGGCTGATCCTCACCTGTGCATAAATCAGTGCTGAATTCAAGGGCATCTTCTTTAAGGCATGTCTCCTCTGGTGTCTGAGGTCGTGTTTCACTCTTTTGTATCTTCATGTCATCAACATCATCAATGACGGTATCCTCATCACTGAATTCCATATCAACACTGTTTATATCATCCTTAAGACTCAAAATAAACTCATCTTGATGTTCTACCATTGCTGTGGACGCCTCACGTTCAGTATCACTGTCATCCAGGTTATCCCATTCCTTTGACTTACTCTTACCTTCTTGCTTAATTTCCTCACCTGTATAACCTTCATCTTTTTCTTCCACTCGCTCTGTAGTGTCATTCCCTTCAATCACATGGGATGATGCATCTTCTTTTGCAATAGAAATCTCATTATGCTCTTCAACTTTAGTGTCATCTGATGTAGCATCTCTCAGCTCATCAACCATATGTGTGTGATCTTTCAGGTCATGCACAGGGTTAAGATCTTCTTTTGCATTAGAAGTCTCATTATACTCTACAACTCTCATCTGATCTGATGAAATATCACTCAGCTTATCAAAATGGTCAACTAGATTTGTATCTAGTAAAGTTTTCAGTTCTTTTTTTGCATTAGAAGTCTCATTGTGCTCTTCAACACTAGTCTCATCTGATGTAGCATCTCTCAGCTCATCAACCATTTTTGTGTGAACTTTCAGGTCAGGAACAGGCTTAATATCTTCCTTTGCGTTAGAAGTCTCATTATAATCTTCAGCTCTTGTCTCGTCTGATGAAATATCGCTTAGCTCATCAACATGGTCAACTAGATTTGTGTCATCTAGTAAAGGTTGAAGTTCTTTTTTTGCATTAGAAGTCTTATGCTCTTCAACACTAGCCTCATGTGGTGAGACAACTCTCGAAACATCTATGTTTGCGTGACCTTTGAGACCTTGTAAAGGTTTAAGATCTTCCTTTGCATGAGCAGAGCAATCATGCTCAGTAATACTAATCTGATCTTGGGTAGGCGATTCAGAAGTCATGTTTTCCTCATCATTTCCATCTTCCATAATTGTAAGACATCCATCATGGCTATCTTCATCTGAGACTTCTTCACTCTCTTGACTTACAGATACACTCTGTTCATGTACTGAAATGGATGCTCCGTGTCCAGTTTTAAATTCAGAGGTATCGTCAACATTTCCAGCAACCACAACTGCTTGGCACCCATTTTTGTTTCCATTTGTTTCAGAAATATCTTTACTTTCTGCACTGTCAGAAACATTCTCCTTTTGCAGCACTCTATTTGCTACATGCCCAGTTTCCTTCTTTAAACTCAAATCAAAACTTTTTCTACCCAAAATCAGACGATGTGGTTTTGAGAATGCTGACGGTTTTATGGGACTAAGTACTTGATGGAACACACCAATTTTTTTCAGATCAATAGTGTTCACTTTCGTCGATGCTTCAATATTTGTAACATTTCTGACTTTTGGCAGTAGTATCCGAATGCCGATTCTCATATTTGATGCTTGCTCACACAACTGGTTGTATGCACTATTTCCTTCCAAGAGCTGAGAATATGAGCAGTCAGTGGTGATGTCATTTTCGTCATCAGTGTCATTGTGACTGTCAGGCACTGAATTTTCCACTGGTATGTCCTCAGGATATCTATAATTCTGCAACAGAGAAATTAAAATCAATATTAAGTTGCACAATCACACTGACTGCAGAAGAAGCAAAAATGTAAAATATTTCTGAAAATATCACAGAGAATGTCCAAAAGAATTATTGACACAATAAACATTACCATCAACCGTATAACTTTTGAATTGGGGGAGAGACTTGTCCCAGAAGGTGAATGACTTGGTCCGGTTTCATGTGATGCAGTTTCTTTTTTTCTGCTTTGATTTGAGTCCGAACAGACAGTCACAGGCTCGCCGTTTTTCACAGAAAGATCCAAAACCTCTGATGAAAGATGCACAGGCCTGGACAAGTCCTCTTTCGAGCTCAACTCAACATTGAGCATTGACACAGCATTTTGAATGGCGTTAATGTCCAGATGAACCTTTTCAACATCTGTGCCCTTTGGAAGTGCAGTACTATTTTCAAGGTGAAATAACCTGGAGGTGTGTTTACTATAGAAAAGACCAATCCACATGTGAAAAATGAGATGGACATCCTCATAGGTGTCTTCAATGCTGAAGTTCCATTTCCTGTCAATTAGGAAAGAAAAAAAAAAGGTTAACCGAGCCTATTTGGAATGCCTATATATGAGTTAAGATGACTCAAATAAAATCACCACAAAAACAAAGCATATTTTAAGTGTGGAATTTTTGTGCCAAACTCAGACATTTGGTTCTCTCAAGGATTAGTATCAGGGCCAAAGAAGCATTTTTTTAACTGATCTGTATTGGCCATCATCAGCCCGTTCCTTTATTTTACGTCAGCTGTCATGCAGTAGGTGGCGGTATGCACCAAATGCAATCTTTAACAGTTAACAGTAGGCTTGTTTTACGTACAGAACATACTTCAATCCGAGTTCCCACACAAACATAATAAGTACTCTGTCCCTTTGATCACGGAATTCAAACAATATCCTGTTTTGATGCTCTTTAATGTGGCGTGAGAGAGCACGGTAGCGCGGCGCGCTAGTGAACGCGATAATCTCTTCCTAGTCAAAGAAAAAACATGAATCAATATATGAAGGTATGTTGAGAGTACATTACAACTTACCAAAACTTATCATGACGTGTAATCGCTCAGTGTTTTAACGGTGGAAAGATGTCAATAAAACAGCTTGTACACAATGTCACACAGCATTACATTTACCTCAGGCAAGTCATTCAGTGTCCACAGCTGGCTAGTTCACTAGAGAAATTAGCTCTTTCGCTAAATATGTGCACTATATTAGCCTATATATTAATTATATTCTACTTAACCGGTTAGTGATGTATTGATTATTTAATGTAGGCTATGTGTACAAATTTCCCTGCCTCACGCATGCGTGAGTCGAACTTGTTCAGACTTGTCTGGTGCATGCGCAGCGTCATTTCAGCAGCGTCCAGTAGCAGAGTTATACAGAGTTTCCTGGCTTTGTTTATTCCTTAAAAGTCTGTTTTTCCTTGTGTGGTATTGCTGTTTCGGAGTGTGTCAATGTAATTCAGTTGATTTTACCTCAGAAGTATTATTGTGTCAATATACATACAATCGGTTTAATGCTCACCAATTTGAAGAATCATCTGGTTATTTGTTATCAAAGAGGTTTATTTGTTTATAAAAAAAAATTGTTTCTTGTCATGTATGTTGATTAAAATATGTATCCAATGTCTAATCGGCATTTTAACAATTGTTATAAAGAGCACACAGCTGAGCACACACTTTTGTAATCTGACACCGCTTGTTAGCAGCAGCAGCACCGTTCCATTTAATGTAGCTGCGTTTAGTGCTTATAGACTTGGTCTGCTTTGTGTCATAGCTGGGGGCGGGGCGTGGGGGGCGGAGTCGGCATGGGGGAAAACAGTCCATTCCCCCGCACTGGAAATGCATGGAGTTAACCCAGTATAGGCTATTTAGAATCACTTTTGTCGCTTGATAGAGCAAGATATATAGAAAAACTGAGCTGTATTGGGTCGGATTGTCCATACATTATCTGTGACTGGAAAAACAACACGACGCAATGGCCAGAGGTGTCATTTTCTCGTCAAAATGCATGCTGCTCCCACAAATATTACTTGCCTATTCTGTTGCATTATTTTCCTGTTAACACTGTGAAGCTGCTTTGAAACAATCGGCATTGTAAAAAGCGCTATATAAATAAAGGTGACTTGACTATTCATAAAAATCACCCATGCAGTCTTTCGATGAAGACGGATTTAGAGTATGCATTATTACATACATTTAATGTTTTAAAGTGATCATAAAACTTGTCTTGTGCCATGAAATGTTTTTTCTGAACATGCCATGTGCAATGCAAAGGGCGTTTGTTCATGTATTTGTTTGGGCTAGAATAGAAACATGAAATGCGCAGAGTCTAATGTCAAACATTAATTTACTGCAGTGCCACGTTTAACAAACATTTGTCAAAAGCCTAAACATCCAGTTAAATGATGAGCTGTTTGGCATCAATGACAGGTTTAGATAAAGTTTAGACATCCATCAGTTTTCTGTTGTCTTGCATGTAGCTTTATCTGTTTATTTATTTGGTTTTCTTGTTAGTACAGGCATGCACAAATGAATCAGTTCAGCATTTACATTTTACAAACCAAATTTGGAGTTGACATGTCAGTGTCACAATACTATTCTCAAACTACTGACAATAGCAAAATGTTTTGCTTTTTTATAGCAACCGACTTCATCGAAAGACTGGATGATTTATGAAGTGGACTTTATGACATGTAATATTTGTGGGAGCAGCATGTATTCTGACAAGAAAATGTCATTCAGGTGTCGTACATGTAATGTGACTATATCAGCTTGTAAGCTTGAAGCACAAACATGAGCCCAGCCCTTCCCTTAATGAAATAAAGACTTTTGAATGTATTGTACTTTAATAACCTCACACACTATGTGATACCTTGCATGAAAACTGCTTTAATGACAAGTTGACTGCGTTTTTGACGCAGTTCGAGTCCCATGACAAACTTATGACTATATTGGCGTTTTTGTCAAACAAACTTTTGTGATTGCAGTAATTAAATCTCTTATGTTTTCATCTTTACAATAATACATTATCATGTAGTGCAAATGTTTAATTGCAATGGACATATTGCACAGGCTTTTGGAACTGACGAATGGCTCCGTCTGTTATTCGGCAGTATAAAACTTCAGATTTAACTTATTAGAGGTGCAGAACGCCACACAGCAACTTTTCAGCATTCGAAATATTTTGACAAAAATCAAACTTAATCATTACAAAAAGTAAAGATAAAGCATCTAACAAGGTCTACGCGGATTCAATCGAATGGGTTGTTTTCCCCTGTGACGTTTTTGTGGCCGTTCCCAGTAATGCCGACCAAGTCTATATGTTACAATAAGCTCTGGTTCACTGTTACATCATACAATTGTAACTTATCAGTGTATAGTTATACAGTTCTTATCTGTGTATCTTCTGTCATGTCATATTATCATGTATATTTATCATCGTTATTTTGTTCTCTCACAGAACCCACATTTATGTGCATATCCACGCAAACCATTTATGGCTTGCAATTGAATGGCCTAATAAACATTGAGATCAGCAAATTTCACTCTGGAATAGCTGCAGTTCTTTCCAACCAAAGAATTAGGCCAGTTGAGTTCCAACCATCCCACTGTGTGCAGAATATCCCACACTGTGTTTAAATAAATCTGTCATGAAAATGACAGCCAGTGTGTATAAATGATTATATTTCAACAACTAATTGGAGTAAAAACATAATTTTAGAATTAGATTTAGAAGTTAATGCAAAAACTGCCTTATGTGAAGCTTACATGTTTGCATACAATGTGTTATTTGA
The DNA here is from genome assembly GCA_018749465.1 of Paracanthobrama guichenoti. Classification (NCBI taxonomy): domain Eukaryota; kingdom Metazoa; phylum Chordata; class Actinopteri; order Cypriniformes; family Gobionidae; genus Paracanthobrama; species Paracanthobrama guichenoti. The sequence goes on along the minus strand of CM031950.1, from coordinate 1,203,455 downwards.
GTGTTGATTATTATATCTGAAAATAAATAGCAACTGAATTTAGGCTAATTTGGGCTATGTTGTTAAATTATAGTAATGTGCAAGAAAGGGCTCCTATAGTTTACACTTTACAGCATTAGCAGATTATTTTTTTATCTTTAAGAATTCATTTAAGGACAGACACAATTTGTTCAGTAAACCAGTGTTTGATTTTAAAAAAATAAAATAAAAAAAGTTATTTAGTTTTCTCTCCCTAGCTGTACTGAACCGTGACTTCGAAACCAAGGTACATACGGTTTTGTGTACTGTTAAACCCCACACACACATCCCACCTTGTTTAGCTGTTTAATGTGCACTTTTGTAACAATTCACTTGAATGTAATTTATTTGTGGTTTATTTTGATCTGCTGTCAGACTCAAGCCCGAAATACCCTTGGTAAATATGACCAAAGAAGGCTGTGAAAATAAATCTGCGCTGTTAATCCTTTTGATCTTTTGCTTTAAAAATTTATAAAATTCTAACCTTTCATTGGAGAATAAGAATTTTAAATGGGGGGGGTGACTGACTTTTTGTCAGTAAACACTCAAGATGGGTTTGGTGCACACAGGGATAAAAAAAAAGTACCCCATGTGTAAAATGAAATACTCTGCTGTATCTTGAATGTTGTGGGTCTATCTTTCTTCCAGAGATCCTGGACATCTTGTTCAGATACACTGTATCATGGATTCTAGCAAATAAAAGCAGATACAAAATTAAAACCTGACTGTCCCAGCTAGAAATCTTATAATGGGCCATGGTTGGATCTTCCAACAGGACAGTGACCCAAAACAAACATCAAAATCAACACAAAAATGTGTCACTGAGCACAAAACCAAGTTTCTGCCATGGCCATCCCAGTCCCTGACCTGAACACTATAGAAGATGAGTGGGCTGAACTGAAGAGGAGAAGCACCAACATGGATCTGGGAATCGGAAGGATCTGGAGAGATTCTGGATGGAGGAATGCTCTCTGATCTCTTGTCAGGTGTTCTCCAAACTCATCAGGCATTATAGAAGAAGACTCAGAGCTGTTATCTTGGCAAAAAAAGAGGTTGCAAAAAGTATTGAATAAAAGGGTATGATTAATTGTGAGCAATGTGTAATCGAGAAAACATTGATTTCATAATAAGATTCCCCCCATTTAAAATTCTTATTTTCCAATGAAAGGTCAGAACTGTATAATTTTTTTAAACAAAAGATCAAAAGGATTAACAACACAGATTTATTTTCACAGCCTTCTTTGGTCATATTTACAAAGGGTATGAATAATTGCGGGCTTGAGAGAGAGAGAGAGAGAGAGAGAGAGAGAGAGAGAGAGAGAGAGAGAGAGAGAGAGAGAGAGAGAGAGAGAGAGAGAGAGAGAGAGAGAGAGAGAGAGAGAGAGAGAGAGAGAGAGAGAGAGAGAGAGAGAGAGAGAGAGAGAGAGAGAGAGAGAGAGAGGCCTTTTATTTTTTAAATATCTTTTTTTTGCATCATATGCCATAGTTTTTTTAGCAAGCGTGTATATGAATATATAGTTTTGCATTATAGTTATATAATCTCTAGCTTGTAAATTCTTATTTCTGAGTTTTTCATTTCTAATTTTGGGTGAACTATTCCTTTAATATAGTCACTAATCAGAAAAACTAAACGAAATGGAATAATGTTCAGATTTGTGTCTTGTGTGAATGGTTTGTCACCACAAATCAACATAAAAACAATATTAATTTTCACTACAACAATCATCATTAAACTTTAACTGAAATGTAGGGGCATCAAGTGGTACTTACCCATGAAGTGCTCGTGTGACAGTTTTGTCTATACTGTCATTGGTGAACTTGCTGTCAAATTTAAAATCATATTCTTCTTCCCAAATCCTCACCACTTGGATTTTCCCATCCTTTTCAATTATGCATCTGTCCCGTAAAAATCGTGATTTCCGCACTTTCATCTTGGGAATCAACGACATTGGCTTATTTGGAGAAACCAAGTGCTTCCATTCTGTTTTGCCCCCTTCCTCTTGATGACTCGAGGCTGCGGCATCTTTGGGCAGGTTCAGATGAAGCCCAGTCCTCAATGACAGAGGTGAATCTACACATCCAGATGGATAAGAAACCTGGGGAGATGGACCTGACAAACCTGACAGCAGAGAGGTGGGCTGTGAGTAAGAATGTTCTTTTGATATTTCCAAAATCAGTTGCCCACTCACTAAAAGACCTTCTGGAATAGGAGACCTGGGGGGTAATTTAAATCTGGCAGATGGACAACGAAGAAGAGCATGAAGGACTGACTCCGGGGAGCCGCTACCCTTCATTCCATCAAGGGCCTCCTGGCCAGGTTTGGCTTCTAAGTTCGATAACATTTTATCATTACTTGCACCGAGTGCCAAGTCAGCCAGTAAACTCAAAGCATCTGAGGGCAGAGATGCACTCATGCTCACACTCTCTGCGCTGGCTTTGCCATCAACGCTAATTCTTCTCCTTCCTACCCTATCCCCAAGCGATGATATGAGCTGCTGGTCATTGTGTTTAGCTATTTCAAAAGGTGCTGATGTGTCAAAATTGAGGGACCCTGTAAGAAATAGACAAAAACAAAGACAAAGCATAAAACAGCAGTAGCAAAGGCGCATAGTCATGCAGACATGCAAAAGAATAAGAGGAAGCAGAAGCAGAATAACATGCACACAGAAGACAAAAACATGCAGCAGTAACACATGGGGCCAATTTTAATACACCAGCATAATCATGTCTCAAGCCAGTCTAATTTAATGACTACTACCGAAAATGAAACATTCACAAAGGATTGAGGTTTAAAACTGGTAGCAAATATACACACAGCACTTTCTGGACACTTTCCCATTAGGGGTGTAACGGTTCTCTCAAACCTGATACGCATTTATAATAAGGTTTGTTGAACATAACATTGTTTTATTTGCCGATCAATACGCATTCTGGCTTTATCTAAACTTTGTTCAATGCGGGTACCGTATGCTCTAATATGACCAATTACACCATCATCACAATAGCACCTGATAGCACGTCTTGAGTTTGAGTGGACAAATTTACACAGAATTTGTGTCAACATGCCCATCGAGTATTCTAGCAAACATAGTAGGTTATGTCTTAAGTAAACATATGCATGGTCTTTTGAACTGTTTATGTACAGTATCAGTGTACCGGCATTATATTCATACATTATGTCTTAAAGTGACAGCAGCCTAATATTTCTGCTGACTGTGTTTTTAATGTTAATCAAAAACACTTCAGAAAGGAAATCACTCACTTCTCTTGACTGAATAGCTTTAGTAACTTTAATAATGATTTATCTTTATTTAATTTATACAGTGAAGATTACATGCAATGTTGTTTTACATTTGATTATTACCTGATTATTACCTGTACCCGAAAACTACGGTTAGATACCTAAATAACCTGAAAAGCAATGTTCATTTTATTTATTATCTTTGCTCTATTGTAATTATTTGTGCTGTTGTTTGTAGTTTGATTATTTGTTCTTATTTTCTTTATTTTTATTTGACAGTAGTATTTTTTCCCCCAGAACATAGCACATAACGAACCGTACCGAAACTGTGACCCTAAAACGGTGATAAAAAAAACCGAACTGCGAGTAATTTGAACAGTTACACCCCTATTTCCCACTCTTGGTATGAACATTTGTTTAATAACAGAATATGTAAACAAAGACTTTTCTTACCATTTTCTTTTGAGGACTTGTGAATAAGACCTCTCCAAGACACAGGTTGCTTGGTTATCTCCACAGGTTTCATTGGCGTGTATTGTTCTGTATCATCCATGGGCTGTGTTGCTTTGTCTTTCAACTGATTCTTGATAATATCACATTCCAAATCCATGATCGTGCCCAATTTTCTTGCTTTTGATTCTGGCTGTGTGTTATCTGGCTCAGATTTTACACTGTCACTAGGGGAAGGAGATTTCGCCCTCTTTCCCCTTCTGAGTACAGTCTTTAATTTGCTTATAGATATTGCACTGTACACATCATGTTTTGCTTTCTTTTTGATTTTGTCAAGGGAGGATACTTTAGGGTCCGACTGCATGGATTGGTCAGATATTTTGGGAGGACTGGAAGTAGCATCTGCTTGAACAGTAACAGGATGATCTTTGTTAGTTTGTTGAAAGCCTATGTTCTCATTAGATGTAGCATTCATGGATTTTTCTGAACGTAAATCCTGACTTTTGTCAGTTTCTAATGGGTTGTTTTTGTGAAGGTTTCTCAATATCTTTAACGCTGACAAGAGAGCACTTGGCATCTCATCTGAAGGGCTGTGCGATGCGTCTTCACCACCACTGACCCCTGGAACTTTACAGGGGAATTCTTCCGTCACCATCGAGGGAGAGTCTCCCTTACTTTCCACTTTTTCTGTGGTTTTGTTTTCCACAGGAGAAATTGTTTCTGCATTTGTGTCAATGCTCATATCAACATCCATTTTCTCACTTTGCCTCTTGTTTGCAGATTGTACATCAACATCTGAACCATGCGGGACAAAAACTCTGCCGCAGGTTGTGATTATGGTCTTTAGACCATATCGTTCCCTCAAGCTAAATCCCTCCATCTTCCTCTTGGGTGTGCTAGACAAACTTTGTTTTCTGGCATCAGCCTGAGTGTTCACTGTAGTCTCCTCATCAATCTTTATAGCACCTGATCTCAAAGACCGTTTTAGAGTGGCATCGGTATTCCACAATCTTTTACGCCTTGGAAGAGACCGCCAGTCACTTTTTGCAGGGCTTGTTTCATTTTCCATACTTTGATCATGTATAGCTTCTGTTGAAACATTTAAAGGTTCTTGTGCTTGTCTGGCTTTCCTCAGATTTCGTTTCATGCCCCTTCGTCTGCGTCCCTTGGCCCTACTAGTTGAATGTGGCTTCTGACTGATGTCATCAGCATTCATGGTCTCAGACAGAGTCTGGTCTTTTGTAGGGCCATCTGTGGAGTTCACTGGCAAAACGAGAGGCAAACTTGAAGTTGGTAAAGCAAGCTTTTTAGCTCCTTTTTTAATCTGCATGGTTCTCCAATGAATTTTGCGCTTCCTACCTTTACGCCTCGAAAAGGGCCTCCAATTTACTTTCTTATCAGGATCAGCCATTGTTTTCTCAGTAAGTATATTATCCTCCATCCCCTCAGGAGCACCACCTTCTTCTGTTGATGTTATTAATGGTGTACTGCTTGTTTGAATGGGAGTCTCTTTTGTGGATGAATCTACACAGACTCCATCAGCATCTCCTTTAGTACTACCTTGAGATGTTTTCTCAACATCAGTGTCAATACTTACACAATTCTCTGAAGGGACATCACCCAATTTGGGTGACACTGTGGAAGTTGGATACTCCAAAACACTGTCAGCTTCTGTAACTACAGCTGTTCCCAGTTTTCCAAGGTGCTCTGGCAGAGCAGGTTGAGGCTGCTCTGTAGACAAATGCTTGTGCTCATCTTTTTGTCTCTCAACTTTTTCAACAGTCCTGTGAGAGGCATCACTGGAGGCCTCTGTGTGCTTAGTCACCTCCATTTCAACAGGGGCATCAGTCTGTGAGACTTCCTCAGGTGATGATATACAGTAATAGACATCATCGTCATGATCATCACCACGCTGCTGTCGACCAGTGTTGAGTAACTCCAACGCCCTCATTACTGGAATTGTAAAGCCACAAGGCTCATCAAAATAGGATTTTAATCGAGTGCTAGTCTCCTGTGACCATTTAGGCGATATCAGAGTAAAACCACCAGGCACATCATATTGGTCTGGAAACATACTGGCTTCCCTGGTGGGAATGTCCAACAGCCCTGGGTGAAAAAGAGTGCCATAGTCTTGCAAATGCTTCTCTAAGGAAGTTTTAGAGCACCCCTGTTGGTTTGGAGGACATTTTTCCATCTCAGTTTCTGCATAGTTGAGTGCTGGAATGACTTGCATTATTTCTGATGACACTTTAATATTTGTCAGGTCAGACTTAGCCGCTAAACATAAAAACGCAAAAAAAAAGAGGTGCTTATAAGACATGCAATAATGGCAAATTAAAAGATACATAAAGTACACTGATTTAAAAAATAAATAAATAAAATCATTCTCCTTGTTACCTCTTGGCACAGTTCTTGAGTCCGGGAAAATAAACATGCCATGAAGTGCTGCTGCCTTACCCGACTTTGCATCTAGAAATTAAAGAAATTCATGTTTTCACAAGATAAAACACATCAAGATAGATTTTCTGCCCACTTGGCTCCAGATGTATTTTCATTGCTTATTTTATCCATAGAGTAGTTCCATAGAGTATTAAAAGAAGCATATATCACTGATTAACAACCTCGGAGCTCATGAGGTTTGTCTTTAAAGGTTTATATGTTGGTTTTAAAAATTAAGTACTCTAAAAAGAAAATGATTGTGATTGGAATTGAACTCTACTGGGCAACATCTCACCTTCATAAGAGAAGAGATGTGAAGAGTGCAACAGTATAAGGAAACCAGAATCTTCCAGTGGTATAACAAGAGCCTGGTGAATTCAAAAGATCATAAGACAAGATAAGATCAGTTTAGAGATTTTTATCAATGTTTCGATGACAGATATTCCCAGATACTCTTCTCCATATTTACCATTTCTTTTTCTTTTAGCTCTTGGGTTATCTGAGCAAGATCATTTTTCGCCTTAGAGGAGACAACGTCATACAAGTTGAAGCATCTCCCATCTATGCAAACTGTGAGGAGATGTAGGAAGAAAAAAAAAAAAAGTGCTCATTTACAATTTTAGCACCAATATGGGCGATACTGTCAATTACCAAAAAAATTTTTAAACACACCTTCACCCACAATGCAAGTTTCAAAGATTTCCCGCGGTAAGGTCCTCTTCAGTTCAGACACACCAATTGCACGGTCAATTTTAACTGTTTTTGGGCTGAAAATAGAGTTTGCATTTCAGTTCTATAGCTTTTAAGTAGATGTATAACATTTCTGAATAATCTACCCTAGCTTTTATGGTGCATCATCAAATGAAATCTGGTTTATTGTTTTGGAGTAATTTGCAAGTGTCCTTGCAAATAACATACAGTTTTGAGGGGAACCAGGCTCCGCTTGCAGACTGAAGACCAACATCATAGACAGTGGATTCAATCTTAAATTGGCCAATCCATGGTTGGTAATGAAACACTACAATACAAGATACCGCTTATTGGTAATGACATACTCTTAAAAAAGAACATTCAAATACACTGAATATCATTCAAAAGAGTAAAAAAAAAAAATTATACAATAAATGAAAGAAAGACAATGGACAAGATTTTGGAATAACAATCCTCGTTATTTGCCCTGTTTGCAATTTCATCCCAAAACGAGAAAAGAACCAAGCAAAACAATCCATAATTCTTACCTGTTTTGTCTTGGCTTGAAAAGAAACGGTAAAGAAAACAGATTGTTAGTAAAACTTGTGTAAAACTTAATGTTATATTTCATATGATTCAGCAGAAGGTGTTTACTCATAAAAAAATGTTTGTAGAATCTCAAAAGAGCAAAGTGATAAACCTCTTTGTCTCCAACTCTGACGTGGTGTTTATCTTCCCATAGGAAAATGCCACAATGGCAAACGGACAAGCATGTCTCGGACATGATTCTGTTTTATTGCTTCCATCACGGAGTTCATACATATAGTACTGCAATATAAACCAACTGTGTTAGATATACAGTTTGATGCCAAGGAAGGAAACTATTTCTTTTGAGAGCTGTATCACCTGTGTTCGCTCATAGGCCAAGAAAGAACTAGTAGTTGAAGACACAGCACCAAGATGCTCTGATACATGGCAGTCGAAGCCAGCTGTCGGAGGAGTGAAATTCTGGGTGTAGTTCTCTGTAACTTCTTTCACTCTCCCCTGATGTTTAAAAAAATTAAGAAAATATATTTGCATGTGATGCATTGGGATAAATCAGCACAAAGAAACTGAATTTGGGTGGAAGAATAACAATTTCCCACCAATCTGTTAAATGTGTACCTTGGTCAGCTTCAAAAGGACAATGTAGCCAGTCTTGCCATCGTACCAGCGCTTCAGATCAAGGCAGTCTGAGTATTTTGAGATATAGACACCTAATTTAAGTGTAAATAACAGAAATATAATGTGATTATAATCGCCTCAACCAATAATAGAAAACAACTCCACGACCAATAATTCACTGTAGCTGTAGATGTCAACACACATTTCTCAAGACATTAGCCATTTACAAGCCTTGCCTTAAAAAGGTCCAATGAGTTGATTTAAATGGTGTTTAACAAACTACGGGATAAAAACTGTGAAAAATCAGCCCTTAAATGTTACAAAAACTACTGTGTGAATATAAACTCAAACAACAAACCGCCTCTTAGTTGAAGTTATAACTCAAATTCTGAGAAATGTTTTTCACTCAATGTATGCTAATAAAAAAAACTTGAAAAACTAGATCTTCTGCATTTTTGTGGATGAGAAAAAGGTGTACAAGGACTTCTCAGAAAGATCTGATTGCCTCAACATGTTAAACTACAGTAAACAAGTTCAATCTTTAGCAGTGCTAATTATTAGCCAACAAGTTCTAGTCTCACAGACTTTTGACAGACAACATAAAATCTGGTCCAGACAATAATAATTATCATAACACAATTCAGAAAACAAAAGTAGAAAATACAGTTCTACTAACCAATATCTAGCTAACTTGCTACTAAAATGCTAAATAAAGATTTATTGACAAACTATGGCAAATCCAGCAAATGTTTATTTAACAAAGCATGACCTTGTAAGCATGACTTCTTTTCCAGGCTGGTTGACAAAAACGTGTTTGCCAGAAGTTGTGTAAAAGCCAGCAAATCAGATAAGTTCTTGTCATGTGCTTCAGATGGTCAGAGAACAGACTGTCAGTGATATTTAAAGCGTAGACTAAACAATCCCTGACAACACACAACAACATTTGCTGGGCCCTAAAATATTTTTGGATAAATGGAAAATGATACCATAAAACATTAACTTACAGTCAATATCACATGAATTTTACTCTTATTTAGTTTCTTAACTTTTGTAGAGAGAGACATTACTTTTACACTCACAAAGCTTTGTGTATATAATTCAGGACTTTCCCCTCTCAGGAAATAGAAGCAGAACACATGACCACATAAACTTGGCCTACCTTACCAGTTACATCATACATTAAAATAGCAATAAAATGAAATATGAAAACCCTTAATCTTAATTTTTGTGAATCAAGGCTGAATTTTGAGGTGTCTTCACAAACCTGCTTTAAATCAATAAATCACACAGTAGTTCTGCGTGATTTTTTCGTCCACCAAACACTTCTGGTGTAAATGTACTTGTACAAAACAAAATTCACTTCTTAGCTAGAAATAAGTAATTTCTCCATGATATGATAAGGTCTTCAACCAATAATAGCCCCGTAGCCGCTAGCAAATTTGAGAAGGGAGTCAAATGTTTAATTTAGACTGCAGTAAATACTCCAGTGTTTAGGCTATTTGGTATCATACACTAGTGGGAAGACCTGGGTAAAGGCTAACCTTCACTTTCTCTTCTGTAGATGTATTCCATCTCTTAAGTAGCAGTACAATTCTTGCTTTCGCTTTTCATATGTAGGAAAATAGACTATGGACTTGAACATATGTAGGTTTCCTCACCAACCTTCTGAACACTATTATTATTAAAAGGCAATGTTTTAGTAATCTGTTGTGTACTATTTTTGTTAGCAGGGCTCGACCGGGCAAGTAGAAACAAAATCCTTAGCAACGGAGCCCTGGTTAGTATATTGTATTTAGTTACAAAGCAGTTATTCAGAGTAACAGTTGAAACAGTAATATATTAACACTATTTATAAAAATTAAACTAAAAACTGTGATATATATAGTAGTGGCCAAAAGTGATGTCCAGTCTAGGAAAATTAACATCTACACCCTTTATTAACTTCTTACAAATGTTTTAATTGTTAAGGATTTTGTAAGCATATTGCGTAGTTGTGCTTGGAGTTTAATTGTGATAAAACATGCCAAACATGACATCACTTTTGGCCACTATTGCATCTGCATTATAAATCATTTACTGAATCAGTCTATTGAAAAATCACACAGTCAGTGACAATAACACATTCATATCAAGACTTGTCAGACATGAAGGCATGAAGGCTTCAGAACCTCCTCTTGACTGATCTTGTTGCATTCACATGTGAAATATTTTCTTGTGCATAAAAGTACAAACCCGATTCCAAAAAAAGTTGGGACACTGTAAAAATTGTGAATAAAAAAGGAATGCAATAATTTACAAATCTCATAAACTTATATTTTATTCACAATAGAATATAGATAACATATCAAACGTTGAAAGTGAGACATTTTGAAATGTCATGCCAAATATTGGAATTTTGGATTTCATGAGAGCTACACATTCCAAAAAAGTTGGGACAGGTAGCAATAAGAGGCCGGAAAAGTTAAATGTACATATAAGGAACAGCTGGAGGACCAATTTCCAACTTATTAGGTCAATTGGCCTCTCAGAGTGGCAGTGTCTCTCAGAAGTCAAGATGGGCAGAGGATCACCAATTCCCCCAATGCTGCAGCCAAAAATACTGGAGCAATATCAGAAAGGAGTTTCTCAGAGAAAAACTGCAAAGCGTTTGAAGTTATCATCATCTACAGTGCATAATATCATCCAAAGATTCAGAGAATCTGGAACAATCTCTGTGTGTAAGGGTCAAGGCCGGATAAACCATACTGGATGCCCGTGATCTTCGGGCCCTTAGACGGCACTGCATCACATACAGGAATGCTACTGTAATGGAAATCACAACATGGGCTCAGGAATACTTCCAGAAAACATTGCCGGTGAACACAATCCACCGTGCCATTCACTGTTGCCGGCTAAAACTCTATAGGTCAAAAAAGAAGCCATATCTAAACATGGTCCAGAAGCGCAGGCGTTTTCTCTGGGTCAAGGCTCATTTAAAATGGACTGTGGCAAAGTGGAAAACTGTTCTGTGGTCAGACCAAACAAAATTTGAAGTTCTTTTTGGAAAACTGGGATGCCATGTCATCCGGACTAAAGAGGACAAGGACAACCCAAGTTGTTCTCAGCGCTCAGTTCAGAAGCCTGCATCTCTGATGGTATGGGGTTGCATGAGTGCGTGTGGCATGGGCAGCTTACACATCTGGAAAGGCACCATCAATGCTGAAAGGTATATCCAAGTTCTAGAACAACATATGCTCCCATCCAGACGTCATCTCTTTCAGGGAAGACCTTGCATTTTCCAACATGACAATGCCAGACCACATACTGCATCAATTACAACATCATGGCTGCGTAGAAGAAGGATATGGGTACTGAAATGGCCAGCCTGCAGTCCAGATCTTTCACCCGTAGAAAACATTTGACGCATCATAAAGAGGAAGATGCCACAAAGAAGACCTAAGACAGTTGAGCAACTAGAAGCCTGTATTAGACAAGAATGGGACAACATTCCTATTCCTAAACTTGAGCAACTTGTCTCCTCAGTCCCCAGACGTTTGCAGACTGTTATAAAAAGAAGAGGGGATGCCACACAGTGGGAAACATGGCCTTGTCCCAACTTTTTTGAGATGTGTTGATGCCATGAAATTTAAAATCAACTTATTTTTCCCTTAAAATTATAAATTTTCTCAGTTTAAACATTTGATATGTCATCTGTGTTGTATTTTGAATAAAATATTGAAATTTGAAACTTTCACATCATTGCATTCTGTTTTTATTCACAATGTGTACAGTGTCCCAACTTTTTTGGAATCGGGTTTGTAAACACAGCAGGTTGTTATGCTAAAATGACCACCAAATAATGCAATGGCTACTTTCTTTACCTTTCAACGAGTCTCCAAGAGTAGTGCATTTTGCTTTTCCAACCAACAAGCCTGTTTCACCAACTTTCCTTGCCTGAGGGAAAACAAATGTTGCATTAATGGGTTTGACGATTCAGAAGAAAGGACAGTTTGGAAATCAGGCTGATTCAATAAGCTCATTGAGTGTTGTATTTCTTACCCTGCTTGCATCATCAAGCAACAGGAAGCCAAATGACTCTTCAAGTTCCTGTTCAGAATACCCTTTTTCCCGTTTCTCAGAACGAAAGGTAGCATACTGTTGGAAAAGAGACAATCATTGTAACGTGACAAGTCATTTTATATTGTATTAAGTATAAAACAGTATAAAACGTACCCGTTTTTGTAATGTGCCATTGTTGATCAAATGGGCAGAGTTGTACGTGAAACATTCTTTTGATTCCTCATACAAATAGTTTTCATGAAGTGGAGCTAGAATACTCTCATTAAAGGTTACTGAGCCTGGATGCACAGGCTCCAGAAGACCTGGTAAGACAGGACACATGTCTGAGTTATAATAACTGCTTCATCATTTTTCAAAACATTCCATCTTTTCAACAAAAAAACATGCATGTCCTTTTAGAATAGCAACTAGAGAGCATGTCAATGCCATTTGAAGGTCATTGAATATATTTTGAGATCAACATTCAGTAAAAGCAATAAATCTGGCAGAGAAGCCATTTTATAAATATAAGACTCGGTAAACAAACCATTTCAAAAACTGGCAAGCAACTCTAAAACAACCAAAAAACATATTCTGGATTTTAAGAAAGGCCCTTGCACAATTCTTCTGCTGAACACGTTGTCCATTATATGAAGGACTATTGTGCAATACTTCTGTTGAAGTGCTCCATACTAATCTTCCAAATCTACCATATAACCATAATGTCAAATACTGACATATATTAACTCATAATGACATCATCAAATTATACAGCAATATGAAATATCAAATTGATGGAATTCCAGCGTTTCTAATCGGGAAATACAACTTAAAATTGTAGCTGGTTTCTAGCTGATGCTATCAGATCATCTTGGACCAGCAACAAGCCACTAATCATACCAGTTTATGGTGGTCAAACAGGTTTTTGAAACATGACTCTCAACCAATCTAGAACCAACTAATGTTCATCTTAGACCACCTAATATTTGATGGATAATTCAAACTCCACGCACATGGAGGAATGAGAGTCATAACCAACCATATAAATCTAGACAAATAAGATCTAGACACTTGTTCTAAACCCATTTAGTCTTTAATTTTTTTTTTTTTGTCAAATTATGCCATAATTTACCTTTACAAATCTCAAAACACAGAGAACAAGGACCAAAATGAGAAGACCTTTCGGTAACACTTTACAATAAGGTTTCATTAGTTAACTACTTGGTTAACATGAACTACGAATGTATAAGTATTTATTAATCTTAGTTTACGAATACATAATTCAAGTCAAAAGTTGTATTTGTTAACATTAGGTAGCGAATGCACAGTGACCTAACTTATGAACAAACTATGAATGACTGTATTTTGATGAACAAAGATTTATAAATACTGCAACACATGTACTGACCATTGCTAGTTAATGCATGAACTAAGGTTAACAAATGAGACCTTATTGTAAAGTCTAAGTGTTACCACCTTTTGATATACTTTAGATCATGCAATATCTAGAAAACGCTAATAAATGTTAATCATGTAATAAATATAGGCCAGGTCTAAGAGATGACACTGCACAATAGTGAACTAAAACTTGATTGTAAAGACCCCTTATTCAAATGAATCAAAAAGCTTACTGAAGCAAAGCTAAGACTATCACGTGTAGCTTTACCAGGCCCAAGCTGACTCGACTGCACAACTGGTTTAGAGTTAAGGGCAACCAACCAAACTAGTACAAGTGTCTTCTTTCAACCAGAATAGGACAGTCGTCTAGTTTTTTTACACGAGTGCTGCAGTTGGTGTGTGTGTGTGTGGCTATATTTTAATACCGGAGTGAAATTCAGAAATTAAAAAAAAAACAAAAACACCGTTTCGCTTACTGTCAACACAAACCAAAATAGCACCAACAAAATAGAGTTGGTTTTGAATGGATATATAGGTGTTTATTGCATAAATTATACAAACATTATTGACGTCAAAACGGAAACTAAACGTGTCGACGACTCCACTAACCCCCAGTTACCTTGTGTTGATCGTGTAGTCACATTCTCCATGAAGACGAGGCATAGATCCCAGGTTTTCGCTTTGCACTCGATATATTAGATATTTCTAATCCTCGGTGGCTGACGACATTCCTCTTAGACGATTAACACGATACTGCCTTTTCCGTAAAATAGTCATGAAATGTTTATTGAAAGCTCTAGGGATAATTATTAGGCTCGACGACTAACTTAGTCTCTCAGGATGAAATGCGTTTTGAAGGACTTGAATTGTACTGTGAGACTGTGCTGCAACCAGGAAGCGAATCCACATAAAGACAGCAAAGGTTGGGCTGTGAAAACGACTGGCTGCCAGCGAAATGGTCTGAAGGCCTGTTTTTAATCCCAAAAATAAAATCTGAATGGGATTCGAATTCATTCGACAGCGCGCGCTCTCGTCTCGAGGAACGCGGCGATATGTAGAAGACCGTTGCTCGCGCGAGTAAAAGCGAAACGAAATAGAAACAGAAAGTCAAAAGTTTGCGTCCATCTTGCGTCCACCGTGCAGTTCCGTTTGGCGTCGCTAGTAGTCACAGCGCAGGCAAATTGAAACGACGACGTTCATCACTTTTCATCACGATTTATCTCCGCATTTCGATTTCAAAATTAAAAGAAAGGTGTATATGTTTGTATACTGATCGCGAGTAGATGCGAGTAGCTTGAAGTAAACAGACATCAGTCCTTGCTCTAAAAAAATAAAAAATTAAAAAAAAAGCCAAATGTACTCTTCCGGCCTCTAGGTGGAGCTATTCAGTTTTCTGCATTCCTGAACTCCTTTCTTGCGCGTGAAGGAACGTTCAGTTCTGGACAAAATGTTCACTGTATTTGTCCAGCTTTGTCTGCCAACCTTTGGTCGGGAAAAGCCACCACAGTTGTAATGCATATGGGAAGTATTAGTTTTAGCTTTGAGCTTGGTTTTAGAGGAATGCGTACACGAAACAGCAGCAAACGTTTAAAATGTGGATAATCCAACAATGGATCATCTCATTTTAAAGTAGAACTATATTATTATGAGGTCATAAAAACTGTGTATACATATAATTAAATAAGAAACATTTTTTGTGTGTGTGGTCCTGGTAAACAATACATTATGGGGATGGCAATATCCCAAATCCTTGTTGGGACATTTTTTTGGTCCCCATGAGGAAAACAGCTTATAAATCATTATTAAGTCATGTTTATTTATTTATTTAAAAATGCAGAAAGTTTTCTGTGATGGGTAGGGTTAGTGTAAGGGGATAGAATATGCAGTATAAAAATCACGTCTATGGAATGTCCCCGTAATACATGTGTGTGTGTGTGTGTGGTTATAAAATGTATACTTGTAAAGTTATACGTGAAAGAGCAATTATGATAATGTCAGTATGAACAAGTTAATGAGTCCAGTCATCTTTTCTCAAAAAAAGATCTTTTTTAATCAAAACTTCACCAGTGCAAATACATGAAATATGAAATGAGCATGTTAAATAAATACCAAATGCAAGACCACTGCTCAAACAGCCGCACAAACAATCTTAAAAAGAACTATGCATATCATTAGAATTTTTCAAAAGAAAACATTGCAAATGGTTTGCAGTCTTTCCACTTTCCCAGAAAGCAGACCATTCTCTATCCGTCTAATGACACGTCACAGTTAATTGTTTTCTGTTTATTGTGAAAACGGCTTTACAAGTCCATGATCCATGGCTCTAGACAGGCAGGCACGAGCTGCGTTAATAGCATCCTGCTTCTTGGGGTTGTCCTCCAGTTTTGCCACATATGTCAGGATTTCCAACAATTCACTTTCAATGAGCTTCTTGGCTAGTTCATCATCGGCATCCAGCATGTTATACACTGTCACAAGACCTCTGTGCTGAATTTCCGGGTTGTCATGGATACACAATCTCTGCATGATCTCAAGCCACTGCTCAGTCTGTAGATGATAAAAAAATGATAGTAAAGTCAGTCATCTTTGGTATGAGCATCTGATACCAACACTGTACCATTGTACCACTACAAAGTAGTGGTAAATTACAGTGGCACGTGAAGGCTATTTATTGATACATACCACTTTAGTCATCTTAACCGCAAGTTTCTTCTGTGCGGCAGTGAGCATAGCCAGTGCGCCAGCAGACGCCCTCTGAAGCTGCTCATCGTCTTCACTGCAGAGCAGGATAAGAAGCTTAAGTTTATCATTGCCATCTTGCAGAAATCTGTCTTGAACCTGTCAAATTAATGAATCTGGTCAATATTTACGTCCAAACGTACAAAAAAAAAAGACAACGTTTGATAAGCAGAATGTGTTCTCGGTAGTAATTTCATACCTCCTTGCAGGAAACCAGATTGCACATGCACTCTGTGGCGGCTTGTCTGATTTGATCATGTTCCTCAAACATGTAGTTTTCAATCTCTGGAAGTGCTTTTTCTTTTAGGATTTTCACTCTGTGGAAAGAGAGATAAATTATTAAATGCGCATTTCCAGGATAGTTCCAAAGTTTAGCTTTAAGGATTTGGTTCTGTGTAAGTGTGAGCATCCATCCATCCATCCATCCATCCATCCATCCATCCATCCATCCATCCATCCATCCATCCATCCATCCATCCATCTACTTATTACCTGCTCTTTTATGAATACGATGAATACTACTCATTTCACATATTGCTTTTCGCCTACTATAGTAGGGATATGCAGGGTATGCATAATAGGATGCAGAGTTACATCATGGTGCTTCTCTATACTCTAATTGATGCTTCCTCATTTCTTTGCTCCTCTGTCCGCCAGCCCGTAACACGGAAACCGATCGAACTCAGCCATCTTGTTGGATTATCTCAATTCTCTAATTGCACTGCGAGGAGGCAAAGAATGAGGAGCGAGGAAGCTTCCTGAAGAGCCATGAGCGAGGATACACAGGTGAATCCTTCGCTCGCATCCTAAGGGGGTGGAGCTGAGACGTGAGGAAAGGATGCAAGGGAAAGAATCGAGGATGCACAAATAAGAATTGAGAAGCACCCCATTTTAGCAGTCATTAGAACCTGCAGTTCCTCCATCAGCCCACCAGAGGGGACCCTCACAGAATTTCTAGGGAAGCCACTTCCTGTCTGTATTTTATTTTACACTTCCTGTCTTGTTAGTGTTCAGCTACAGTTCTTTTGCACCTTTTGTTCTGATGTCTTGTTATTTTAGTCTTTAATCAAAGTATTCTGCATTTTGTTTTTGTTTTGCTGATTCTAAATCCTGCCTTTCCTGATTTCTTTGCATTTAATACTTGATGGTTGGGGTTTAGAACAAGTTCCTAACTAAAATGTTTGACACTCACCGAAGTTTGTCATTAAAGGCAGCAAGATTTGTAAGACCCAGCAGAGCTTCAAAGTTTTCCATACCATCTCGTTCTGTGCTTAGCAAGGAAACCAGTGGTCGCACAACTTCATATATCTGTTATGGAAAGAGTAGAAACATGGAAAATTAGGTATTACATTATTTTTTTATTTTTTTTCATGCTCACATAAAATAATGTGTAATATCATTGTTTTCAATAACGTGGAATGCAAAAGTGTATTTTAAGGTTTCATGACCCTTTAAGTTTTCCTGACGATCTGTTTTGCCAATTCATTTTCACAGTACAGATGTAAAAGGTTATCTTACCCTCTCGCCAGGGAAGGCGATTTCAGGATTGGAGACGGCAGCGATCTTTGCCAGAGCATGGCTGGCCTTTACCTTTCCTTTGTCGGTTCCCTCCAGGGCTAATGGGATCAAAGCCTGTCGCACATAGTAGTGAATAGTTTTTATTTCACTAAAGTATGACATTCACAGAAGAATCTATGGGTTTGTATTTGTTCTGTGGTCTTTTACCTTTCCTCCACCTTGAGCTACAATTGTGCCACGATCTTTAACATCATTTGCCAAGGCAAGAAACACTCTGGGTGGAAAAAATTGTAAGTGTATTAACTTCAGCTGCATAATAGACAACACATAATTCAAGGTCCAGCTTTAAATACAGACAGACAGACAGACAGACAGACAGACAGACAGACAGACAGACAGACAGACAGACAGACAGACAGACAGACAGACAGACAGACAGACAGACAGACAGATAGATAGATAGATAGATAGATAGATAGATAGATAGATAGATAGATAGATAGATAGATAGATAGATAGATAGATAGTCAAGTATTTAATAATTATTGAGTGATGTCAATAATTCACAGTGCAGAACAAGTTGTGTTTGGCTCAAACTATGGTTTGCTATAATAACTGTCAGATTATATGATGAGTTGCATTTGATTATTTGCATTTAATATTGTTTTTCCCCTGCTGACTTTATCAGAACAGACTAATAAGGTTTCAAAAGCTCCTGACTTCAGCTTGCAACTTCACTCACTTTTCAATGATGTCCTTTTACCCATTTTGGGTTATAACCCTCCTGTTTCAGAACTTTTTCTTGAGTCTTACCTTGAAAGCATCTCTTTGGTTTGATCAGTCAGGATGGAATTATCTGCTTTGACCATGACAGTGAGAGCTGATGTGACTCCACCTTTCAATAGCTTCTTCACTCGCCTTTCAATGAAGTCCTTCTTATCCTAAAGCACAAGCGAAATGCAATGTATATTTCAATTCATCTTGCAGGCAGCGACAGCAGGTTGACATCATGTACTAACATTTTTAACAACATTATTAAACATGCAGTATTTATTAAGAAACTAAATCGAACATTTGTACTTTTAAAGAATCATTTGCCCCATCACAGGACTCTATGTTACCTTCGGGTGCTGCTCAGGTACGTGCTGTTTGGAGAACTTAGCCAGTTGCACCAACTCCGGGAGGATGTCTTTCTTGTCATAGCTGTTGGTGCAGTTGACCAGGGTACAGGCGACAGCATATAGGATGGTCTTATCTTTTGACTATGAGAGAAAAATATATATTGTACATTTGTACTTTACATGTGAATCT
The DNA here is from genome assembly GCA_018749465.1 of Paracanthobrama guichenoti. Lineage (NCBI taxonomy): Eukaryota > Metazoa > Chordata > Actinopteri > Cypriniformes > Gobionidae > Paracanthobrama > Paracanthobrama guichenoti. The sequence continues at coordinate 1,184,449 of CM031950.1, read as the reverse complement.
CTATTAGGTTTAATAGGTCTTTTACACACCTTGGCGAGTTCAAACATGGCCCGCATGGCTGCTTCATCCTCAACAAAGTCATCTTTTACATCAGCATCATTGGTAAGATAAGCCAAACCTTCAATGGCCCATTTCCTGGTGCGCACATCAAGTGTAGGGTTGCAGAGCCACCTGGAAAAAAAACAAATCTAGTTGAAATGCAGTTTGAGCCCATAACATATGCATGAATAGGCATTGTTGACAATGTAATTGAGGATGGCCATGTGTTAATGTATTTATTGAGTTTCTGAAATCAGAAATGAAGTGTTTTCCATCTTAGTTTCAGTCTTTTTGGACTTGGGAGGAAGTTTTGAGATCTGTAAGTTACAATACATTACTGGTCAAAAGTTTTTTTAAGTATTTTTAAATGTTTTTGATAGAAGTCTTATATGCTCACCAAAGCTGCATTTATTTGATCAAAATATAGAAAAAAATAATTGTTGTAAAATAATTTAAAATAAATGTTTTCTGTTTAAATATATTTTATAATGTAATTTATTCCTGTGATCAATCCTCATCAACCCAATCATCATTCCTCCAGTCTCCAGTGTCACATGATCCTCCAGAAATCATTCTAAGATGCTGATTTGCAGCTCAAGAAACATTTATTATTATCAATGTTGAAAACAGTTGTGCTGCTTAACATTTTTGTGGAAACCTATATATATATATATATATATATATATATATATATATATATATTATATATATATATATATATATTTATTTATTTATTTTTTCAGAATTCTTTGATGAATAGAAAGTTCAAAAGAACAGCATTTATTTAAAATAGAAATCTTTTGTAACATTTACTGTCACTTTTGATTAATTGAATGGATCCTTGCTAAATAAACGTTTTTTTTTTTTTCAACAACATCTTACTGACCCTAAAATTTAGCACGGCAGTGTATGTTAAACTACTATATTAAAAGATAAAGGAAAATGTAATTTCTAAAGTCCTTCAAATATAGCATTCTCACTTTCTGCACTGCTTGGCCAGTTTCTCAGTGGAACCCTCTGCAAATTGTCTCATGCTGTAATCATCTCCTCCAGCTGATCCCAGTTTACACAGACCCTGAGAAAAGAAGTTGGATATATTGTTACAAAATATATCAACTGCTCTCATTTCATCACTAATGAACACTGCAGCAAACACAGTTCGAATAGCATTAAAGCATGTCATTTTGCGTACCACAAGGGCTCTGATCTTGATCTTCTCATTCTTAGTTTTCTTGTACATTTCCTTCAGCAGAGATACTCCATTGCTGATAAAGAAGGAGGCTTTGCTGGTTTTGGTGGATGCGTGAATGAGGGCCTCGACTGCGACCAACTGGTCCACTTCACGCTCAGATCCACAAAGAGCCACCATCATCTCCATAATGCCCTGACGACCCGCAAGGACATTGCCCACGTCGAAAGGCCCCTGCAGAATGCCTGACAAAGTATTGATGGCATGGATGTTTTTGTCCATGTCGTTGGGGTCAAACTTGCTCCTGTTGATAAAAACCAGTGACATTAAGTATAGTATAATTCTATGTGTGATCTATGAATTCTATGTATTAATTTTGTGGCAAAAGTGGAACTTACTTAATGTACTCATCACAGATATCTCTGAAGTTATCTCGCTCAGGGTCACAGCGCAAGTCATCGTAGAGCTTGTCGAGGAGAACGCTGGCAATCAGCTGTGTGTTTTCTGTCAGCGGCAACTGATCAGGAAGTTCTGGAACCTGACCGCAGACCTTCAGAATCTTTTTCAGGCCTGTTTTCGAGACATTTCCATGAAATAAAAAAAAACATGAAAACATGTAATTTCAGTTTTTCTATCAGCCCAAAGGAAATTAAAAGAATAATGATTGCTTTGGACAGCAAAACCAATGTGTAATCTCTTTCTTCATATGCTAGTGGTTTTCAGTCTTTTGGACTTCAAGGCCCTCATTGTCCGTAACAATATTTGAATGGCAGATTACTTTTTTCTTTTTTTTTTTTTTTTTTTTGTGATTTACTTGATTAGAATTAAAGGGGTCCTATAATGCCCCTTTTTACATGATGTAAAATAAGTCTCTGATGTTCCCAGAGTGTGTATGTGAAGTTTTAGCTCACAGATAATTTTTATAGCATGTTAAAATTGACACTTTTTTGGGGTGAGTTTTTGTGTCTCTTTAAATGCAAATGAGCTGCTGCTCCCAGCCCCCTTTCAAGAAGAGGGCAGACCTTCAAGAGCTTGTGTTAGCAGCTCCAATTACCTCACGCAGACATGCACTGAAAATGTTAGAAACTGTTCAGCCTTATATGTTCAAACCAGAGTCGGATAATGATGGAGAGACTCAAGAAGAAGTGACAACATGTAGAATAAGACAGGACGTTTCTGAATGGTTAGTTGATTAATTTATGGAGCTGATGTGGAGTTAACCATCTTCAAGTCATTGATTAGCATATTCTGTCATGATAATCTATAAATCGCTCGTATGGGAACTGTTGTGAGATGCACAGAGCCAGAGAATATCTGCTGCATGAAGAACATGTATAGTTTAGTTTAATTACAGTTATAACTTATGTTGTCATCTTGCTTTTATGACATTCTGTTGCATTTGTGTTATGTACTGTATTGCAATAAATGTGAAAAGCTGGATGTGACAGGGTTTATGTACATTTTAGGGTTAGTAATGTCACTAACTCGTGAATAAGCTCGTTGTAGTCCCTTAAAAGTGATTTTTAAAAAGAAAATATCTCCCTTTGCTTTGAATGAGTGTCATAACTTTGCAGATGTTGTTTATGCTCAAACTGCAACATTACACACTAACTAAAGTTAAGAAAGTGAAATCATAATCAACCACCCCCTTAAGAATAAGGATTTTTTTTTCTATTTTGGTGACACTTTAATATGGGGAAAACATATTCACTATTAACTACAACTTTTGCTTCAATAAACTTCTAATTGACTGCTTATTAATAGTCAGCAAAGTAGTTGATAAGTTTAGGTATTGGGAAGGATTAAGAGATAGAGAATATGGTCATGTAGAACAAGGCATTAATATGTGCTTTATAAGTACTAATAAACAGCCAATATCCTAGCAATATGCATGCTAATAAGCAACTAGTTGCGAGAACTGAACCCTAAAATAAAGTGTTACTAATATTTTTTTACTTACAGCTTCTGCCCAATAATTTTTGTAATTTTGTCATTTAAGTAACTTTTATAAGCATGCCTTGGAAAATAGTGTGCATCTTGAGACAAAACAATGGCATATATATTTTAAGATATGTCAGTGCAAGTTTCTTTCAGTTCAAACATGCATCTTAAGCCTTGTCTGTGAAACTGGGGGTTAGATGTTTAAGCTTACTGAGGGCCCCTAGTTCTAGATTGAGAACCACTGTACTATACTGATGAAATGTACCGTGGTCAATGGTGAAAAGGCACTTGGAGTGATCCGGGTCTTTCTTGTCTTTTCTTGGAACATTCCTGGTCAGGAGGTTCAGGGCCTGGTCTCTCCCGTGTCCAGACACCTTTTTGCTTGCGATCATCTCCAACAAGGCAAGCAGGATATCCTTCAAGTCCCTACTAGAGTCTGCCAGTCATCGGACAAAAGCAGTTTGCACTTTTAACACTCAATAGCCTACTGCAAATTGGTTTAAATGATCACAATCTTCAGTAATGCTGCTCTGAATGCTCATTTGCTCAGCTGTCTTCTCCTTACCGAGTACGAGGGCCTCTTCTTTGCCGTAATTTCTCTTGTCTCCTCCAGAGAGGGAGTCATAGATACACTGGAACATGTTTGCAGTTGCCAGAGCAATCTCCTCATTGTCGATAGCCATGATGCTGCACACTTTGCTAATTCCCACCATGTGGATGATGGCAGTTGCCTTTTAACACATTATTAACACAAACATTCATAAATAAATGGCCATAAACACAGAAAATTGTACCAAGAGGGCTGATATTGCCATTAAGACCCCATGAAATAAATTGAAAAAAAGTATTGATTGTATTCCTTATATATACATATATAACACCTTTTTATCTGCATATAGATCCAGACTATCATTTGACTTTTTGAGGCATGTTATATATATATATATATATATATATATATATATATATATATATATATATATATATATATATATATATATATATATATATGTGTGTCACATGTCTGTCTGTTTGTTGGTCTTTCAGTTGTGTTTTCATCCTGTCACATGTTCCTTTGTCTTAGTTTCCCGCCACTTGTTTGTCACCATAGTTACCCTCGTTAGATAAGTTCTGTTCAGCTGTGTTTAGTTAATTTAGTTAACTTTGTCTAGTCTCTGTTGTTTCCTGATTATGTTGGAGTGTGTTTCACTGCCTTTTTGTTTGTTCCTGGGTGCCATTATTAAAGTTTAAGTTTATATATGGATGTTCTGAGTTTTCAGCTTGTTCCTGTGCACACCCAACCGTTACTATATATATAAATAATACAAATTAATTCAGCATAAATTACCTTAAAACAATATCTTAATATATATGCATATCCGTGCACAGTTTTAATTTGTGCAATTTTCCTTCTGAGACGATGCATAAAAAAAAAAAAAAAAAAAAAAAAAAAAAGAATGATTCATTGTCTGTTCCTCACCCTTGCTCTGTGGCCTGTGCACATTCCTGAAAGGGTCCGGATGGCTGCCAGAATCATCTCAGGGTTTCCGGTGTCAATCAGCTGCACAAGTAAAGGCACACCGTTGTTCTGGAATATTCTCTCTGCTCCTGCGTCCTCTCTGGCCAAGACAATCAAGTTGTTGGCAGCCTAGTGGACCCAACAAACATGTTGTTCAGTTTAACTGAGAAATATGTGATAATTTAGTTCTGCTTTACTGTTCTAAGCTAAAAGAGAACAGAGTTCTAGGAAACTGTTCAAACCTTTTCTCTCTTTTCCTTATCTGATTCATCTGAAAATAGGATGTCAAACATGTTCTGCACTCTGGAGTCTGTTGAGAAGGTCGTTTTCAGCTGTGGGTAAAATCAGATATGCTCTTTAGAAACTCAGATGTGCATAATGTGAACTCAAAATCATTTTGACAGGAACGATCCCCACCTTCTGTTGGATCTCAGCTCCGAGTCTTCTGAGGGTCTCGAGGAAGGTCTTGTTTTTAGGCTCTATGGTTGCACATCTCTGAACGTCCTTAAAGGCCATGTCCAGTTTGCCAAGCTTCTCGAGTGCTTGGCATCTTCTGTACAGAGCCTTGATGTCCGCAGCATCCACATCGATTGCTGCAATTGTATAAAAGAAATAGATCAGCATTCATTAGTCATGTTTTAATGAATCAAGACAAACATGTTTTATGGTATAAAGATGGTATACTTGAAAATCAGAGCTGAAAACGTTTTTTTTCTTTAAAGAATTAAATGGCAAATCATACCTTTACTGGCGTCTGATGCTGCATTGTTGTAATTTTCCTGGAAAACAAGACATCAAATGAAATTCATGCAGAAATATGTGATGGCGCATTCAAGTCATGTCGGAAATCGTATTTATGAGTTGAACGCCACCAAAAAGTCGTAAATACCAGTGGGAAGTTTGGGTTTTTATTTGAGCCCCAATCTTTTTTATGTAATTGTTTAAAGGGATAGTTCACTCAAAAATGAAAATTATGTCAGTACTTACTCACCCTCATGTCGTTCCAAACCCGTAAGAATTATCTTCGGAACACAAATTAAGATATTTTTTTATTAAATATGAGATCTTTCTGTCCCTCGTTTGATGTTTCAAAAAAATCATAAAGAGATTGCAAAACAAATCCATATGAATTGAGCAGTTTAGTTCAAATATTCTGAAGAGACTCGATCCCTTTATATGATGAATACATTTAATTTAGTCTTTTATCCACATATAAACATTGATCAGCGAATACAAACAGAAGCTCAACCGAACATGCTTGAAGCGCGAGAACAAACCTCATTGGTTCTTGCTGAAGCTCAAACGTGCTGCGTAACACGAGAATGAACCTCATTGGTTCCTGCAGAAGCTCAAACGTGCTGCGTAACACGAGAACAAACCTCATTGGTTCTTGCTGAAGCTCAAACGTGCTGCGTAACACGAGAATGAACCTCATTGGTTCTTGCAGAAGCTCAAACGTGCTGCGTAACACGAGAACAAACCTCATTGGTTCTTGCTGAAGCTCAAACGTGCTGCGTAACACAAGAATGAACCTCATTGGTTCTTGCTGAAGCTCAAGCGTGCTGCGTAACACGAGAACAAACCTCATTGGTTCTTGCTGAAGCTCAAGCGTGCTGCGTAACACGAGAATGAACCTCACTGGTTCTTGCTGAAGCTCAAACGTGCTGCGTAACACGAGAACAAACCTCATTGGTTCTTGCTGAAGCTCAAAGCGTGCTGCGTAACACAAGAATGAACCTCATTGGTTCTTGCTGAAGCTCAAGCGTGCTGCGTAACACGAGAACAAACCTCATTGGTTCTTGCTGAAGCTCAAACGTGCTGCGTAACACAAGAATGAACCTCATTGGTTCTTGCTGAAGCTCAAACGTGCTGCGTAACACGAGAACAAACCTCATTGGTTCTTGCTGAAGCTCAAACGTGCTGCGTAACACAAGAATGAACCTCATTGGTTCTTGCTGAAGCTCAAACGTGCTGCGTAACACGAGAACAAACCTCATTGGTTCTTGCTGAAGCTCAAACGTGCTGCGTAACACAAGAATGAACCTCATTGGTTCTTGCTGAAGCTCAAACGTGCTGCGTAACACGAGAATGAACCTCACTGGTTCTTGAGGAAGCTCAAACGTGCTGCGTAACACACGAATGAACCTCATTGGTTGTTTATATGTGAATAAAAGCCTAAATTCAATCTGTTCATCATATAAAGCGATCTTCAGTAAATTTGAACTGCTCAATTCATATGGATTCGTTTTTAAGATCTCTTTCTGAACTCTTTATGAACTTTATGAAGTGTCAAAGTTGCGTAGCTCCAAATGGAGGGACAGAAAGCGCTCAGATTTCGTCAAAAATAACTTAATTTGTGTTCTGAAGATGAATGAAAGTCTTAAGGGTTTTGAACGACATGAGGGTCAGTAATTAATGACAGATTTTTCATTTTTGGGTGAACTATCCCTTTAAGAGAAGGTACACCGCCATCTTGCTCCAGCGAAAGTGACTTGAACGCACCTGACATAGTAAACTTCCCAACTCGGAAATACGAATTTCCCAGGAGGAATTGAACGCACTAGGTTCATAATGTGTACAGTATGTAGACGCTTACCTTTTTCAGGAAACAGGCTGATCTGTTCCTGTAGATGACCGCTAGCGCTTTCTTGTCTTTGCAGGCCTTTATGGCTTTAGTGTAACTCTCAATGGCTTTGTCGATTTCTCCAGCCTGGAAGTACTTGTTACCCTCGTCCTTTAACTGCACTGGATCTCCAATTTCACCCATCTATCAGAGAATGTGACAATTTAAAAGGCTGCATATTGTTCACACACAACCCTTTTCTATATACAGTCAAATACATTCAGACGATATACTTGCACACAACATAAAAATAGCAGCATTCGTCTTTAAAAAATATGCAAGTATTAATATTATTGGTCACACTTTAGTTTAGGGTCAATTCTCACTATTAACTAACTATGACTTTTACCTCAGTAAACGTCTCTTATTAATAGTTAGTAAGGTAGTTGTTAAGTTTAGGTATTGGGAAGGAATAAGAGATATAGAATATGGTCATGCAGAATAAGGCATTAATATGTGCTTTATAAGTACTAATAAACAGCCAATATCTTAGTAATATGCATGCTAATAAGCAACTAGTTAATAGTGAGAATTGAACCTAAAAAGTGTTACCATATTATTACATATTTAAAAAAAAATATACAAAAATACTGTGACATCTACATCCATTAAGTTGTTTAACTAAAAATATTATTTAGCAAGTCATTCAAGGTGAATAGGGTAACAAAAGACCTAATGTATATATCATACTTCTACAGTTGATTGATTACATTAGGAATTACAAACATTTTTGCGTTATAAGTTTTCTGAAATGTTATGTTTAATATGTAAATCTATCTAATTAAATATGCACTAGTTTGCATACAATTCCAAAACAGATATCTAAACATCGGATAAAGTCAGGTTTAGAATAATTGTTGAGATATTAGAGTCGGAGGTTTTTACAGAGATCCAGAGAAAAATCTGTCAACAGCCAGAAAAAAATCAATTTTTTTTAATTTTTTTAAACTCATGCACTTGATAAATGAACAAACCCCTATGTAAAAACTTTCAGAATACTCAGACAGAGGTAAAACTTGGTGATTTTACCTCTGTCTGAGTCTTGGTAAAACTAGGACAAAATTTGGTGTATAAGTGCAACTGAAGAGGAGATTTCTGGCTCAGTGCATGAGAAAAAAACATTTTGAGAAAATGGATATTTTAAACAGAAGTGTATTTTTTTCTTTTTCTGAAAATGCATGTTATGAAAAGCCAAATACCCCAAAATCTCAAACTTGACCAGTGCATGAAAAAACAATGTATAGCGTCTTGCGTCAATTACAAACCTTTAATTCAAACACATTCCTTGTAACATTTAAATTTCGCTTGACAAAACATGTTCAAACTTACCATTTAGGTGCCAATTTTCTCAAACAAGTAGTCAGGCACATGTTATCTCTGACTTTAAATGTCTGACCCTCACGCCTTATTTGGGCAACTGTGTGGCCTCATGATCCTACCACCACAAAACTGAACGCAGTGAATGGCAACTTCTGTTTTCTATAAATTAGAAATATTCCCCATTCCGTCTCCTATGACTCCAAATTATGCATCCAAAAAACAAGCAATCATGCATGTCATTATAGTTACATACCGTCATTGAGGTCAATTCTGCTTTGTCGTAAGAGAAAAAGTCTGTTCAAAGTGTAGTTTCTTGTCGTTTGGGTTTATCAGTTATAACGCCCCCCCAAGAGTCACTTATATATATATACATATCTTACACATGGGGGTGCACATACCAGGATAATGGATGGATCCATTTAATTGTGAGGGGTGGCACGGTCTTCATCCACCCCATCTGGTGATACAAATGCATTGTGCATATAATCAGTCACAACCAAAGATTACATCTTTCATGGTTTCTCACTATTCCACATCCTGCTGTTCATTTATTCCTGTTATGGTAGATTCATTTTCATTTGCAGATGTGTGGTCACCCCTCATTATCAGTGAAATAGCACGTCTCTGATATGGTCTATTTAGGGAGAGGGTATGACAGCTGAGAAATCAGTAGCAAATGTCCAGAGCCCTGATGGGAGGGGGTGTCTCCCAACAGCTGCTGTGCTGGAGGTCTGACTGGTACTTTCTAGAATGGAAGAACTCTCCAAGATAGTAGAAAGAACTGGGGGAAGGTGTTACGCTCATAACAATACATCCTGCAACCTTCTGGTGGTGTGGGTGAGGGACACCATTGTGGGATTTATTTATGGGGTCAGGACATGACCTGAGTAATACTGAACGTGCCGACTGACAACTTCTTAACAAATAGGTTTTCTTAAATGTTTTGAACTTAAAAAAAGCATAGAAAACAAAAAGTTCACAGGCAAAAGAATACACTGACTACAAGATGAAGATAAAGTCATAAAATCACTATAAATGCCCTGTTGTCACCGTGTATACTGTACATAAAAATCAGTGAATGATGAGATACTTTCAGTGACAATGCTGATACTGACATCTAAGTGAACAACATTAATAATAAGAAGAAATGTTTCTTGAGCAGCAAATCATCATATTAGAATGATTTCTGAAGGATCATGTGACACTGAAGACAGTTATTACGTGCAGCCTTAGTGAGCATCACTCTGAAAAATGTTGGGTTATTTTGTTAACCCAAATGCTGGGTTCAGCTTGCTAGGTCATTTTATTAGGGCCCGAGCACCGATGGTGTGAGGACCCTATTGTAATTGCTCAGACTATTATTATTCTTCTCCCAAATGAATCGCATTTTTTAAGAAAATTTACGTCTGATATGGGTTTCAGAATTAGGTGTGGCAAAATGGCTCGATAGCACCACCTACAAAATTTCAATTAAGCGCCGTTCGAGCTACGTTTCACGTACAAGTATGAAATTGGGTAGACATTAGGGCTGCACAATATATCGAAATTATCGAAATATCGCAAATGTACATATCGCGATATGCATATCGGAACGGCAGGCAATATCTGAATGATTTTAATAGGCTACTTCAACATTGTGAAAAGTGTATGTTTTAGGTCCACGCATATAGCAGAGAATAGACTGGGCACATGACTGTTACTTATGTGACTTGCTTGACGCTAAAAAGAGTTATTAAATGCAATAACTTGTGAAAAACAACTCCTTGCAGTCTTGCGCTGTCTGACACACAAGTCGCCTCTCTGAAAGCGTGTGATCCCTTCAGTTCTGTTTCATGTCGTTACACACTTCAACTGTCAAATGTCTTGATGAGTATTCATGTAAACACAGTCGGTTATGCTTTAAGTGAACGATATCAGTTCTTCAGGAAAGAAAGCGAATGCGTGTCAATAGGATCCGTGCATTAGGTCTTAAAGTGACAGCCTGCTCGTACAGTAACCCTGCCGCTGTCTGTCAAACAACAAAAGAACAAGAGAAAATCACTCAGTGCTCTTGGCTGAATAACCTTTCTAGCTTTATTATGTATCAGTGTATATTTAATAAATGTGAAAGACTACTGTTTTTAGTTCTTATTTTTAATAACAAAGATAAATTAGGCCCCCTTAAACACCCTTGCGCTTTCGTGTGTACAGCCAATCCATATATTTTGTGAAACGGTGATGTCATCACACCACGTCCTGCGCGGGAAAGACTAGAAAGGGAGACAACTACGGGCACTGGGCATGCGCACATCAATACTGCGTCATTTAATTACTGTATTTGCATTGTAAGGGTAGGTTTAGGGTTGGGGTGGGTGTAGGTGTTAATAAAACACATCTGGTAAGTAGCTAATTTATTTATTTATTTATTAATTTTTTTCGTGTGGACGGGGCCTAAAATAACAAAAATAATGGTCCACCCCCAGTTCAGGTGTCTTTGCAAAGAGTCAAGCAAAGAGTTTTTGGTATTTAAATATTGGCATTACATTTTTGTTTGTTTACATTGATGTTAAAATGACATTGTCAGATTTGTGACATTAATGTTTGCTAAAACACTGCTGGTCACTTTCAGAAGTTGTGGCGATGCTTTCTTTTCCCAGAAAGAATAATTTTTTAATAGATTTTACACACATAAAGCAATATCGTATCGCATATCGAATGTCGCATTATTTAACAAAGTATTACATTTCGCATGTTTCTTCAATATCGCACAGCCCTAGTAGACACATGTAAAAGCCCAATACCTACAAAAAAAGACCCTGGGTGCAAAATCTGAAAACCCAACAGGAAGTGAGATGTGTTTGAATTTAATCTGCAAAATGTTAGCAGTTTTTGCCATTTCCAGACGTTGTACTTTAACAAACTCCTCCTAGAGATTTAATCAGATCAACATCATATTTGCACAGTCTAATCTAAAGGCCTTTGCGACATTAAATTGTGAAGATCTTGAGTTTTCGCTGAAGGGCGTGTCCGCGGCGGCCTGACATATTTCGATGTTTCGCCATGAAGCAGCAAGTTGTTGTAAGTCTGCCCCAAACTTCACATGTTTGATAAAACATGCCAATCTACATGCCAATATTAGTTAGTCATAGCGCCACCTGCTGGCAACAGGAAATGGCATGCTTTACATTGTAATTCCCTCCCAGAAACACATTTAAATGTCATCATGTCCCAAACATGCTAGAAACACATTAAATCATACAACACATGGCTAAGTGCTAATGCATGTGATTTAGACATCTACATCAGCAATATTCGTTTATAGTCAAAGCGCCACCTGCTGGCAGCAGAAAGTATGGCACAACGAAGTGATTTTGCCATATTTCTCCTATATTTAGCCGCTTAAATGCATGTCGCCCACTATTCGCTGTTTTCCTGAGGCCACCAGGTGGCGGTGGTCCCGGGTGCGAGGGCCCTTTCATCGCTGCTTGCAGCTTTAATTTGGGTTATTTTTAATATTTTTACCCAGTGCTGGGTAGTTTCTCCAGTAGACCCTCACTGCAGAATACGAGATCCAGGGGGTGGGGCTAGAACCATAACTCCTCCCACTGCATTTTGATTGGTCAACAGATTTTACCTCACCTTGTGTCGTTGCTCTAGCGCTTCCGCATTGAGTCGGTACTGAAGTTATTCTTTTGACGGAAAAACAAACTTAATCATTTCAATATCGTCTAAGATGGTTAGTTGCAAACACTGTAGTTTGTGTGAATGTGCACCTATAATTACGTAGTGGTGGGCAATAACCCAATAAGTATTTTATTAGAATATTTTCATTTGGAGAAACGTTTGCTTTTATTGCAAAACATAAAACAATTCTTACTCTTCGCCTTCCCTGAAAAGCCCGTTGTCCCTTGTTACATGCAAAAATAAATATTTCTTAAAAAGATGTGTATTCTTTGATTGGCTGATCCATACCTCTCAGTGGTCCACATGCACTTTGACTTGAGTAGATTAATAAATAGCCACTTCTTCATATATATCGGAGTAATATTAAATCAAGTTCTCTTTCTACTTGAAGTAGAAAATGTGTGCTTCCTCCACCACTGATTATGCATATTATAAAAATTAAAGTATTGCAGCAGTCAGGTTGTAATTTTATACGTAAATTACTTCACATAGGCATCTGACTTAATTGATATAATATAAGAGCATCTCACTCACATAAATGCATGCAAAATGCATTAACAGCACAATGAAACAGAAAAATAACTTTATTAACACACACGGTAAAACAGACACTGAATACAGTAGGGAAACTTAACACGAAACATAAGGAAAGGAAAAAACAAAACAAACAATAAATCACTCATTCATCCTTTCACACTTTCAAATCTACCAGGGCATTATCATGCACACAACACTCAAATAAGATCAGCACAGATTTGGCAGAACTCGCTGCAGAAGTCTGGGTGGGCATTGTCACTAATCATTTTAAAAAGTTCCCCCTTTTCCTCAGCCTACATATTCTACAGGTTAGCAAAGAAAGGAAGAAAAGAAAGGAAACATTTCAAATGTTCATTATTTTTTTGTAATGTTTTAATTCATCATTGAAAGCAAAACACTCCATGACAACAACTAACAATGTATACCTGGAGTGCAGTTTTTGAATATGTCTCCACATTGCCTACAAGTGTCCAGTCTGTACATTTGATAGAACTCCGCCTTGTAGGATGTGGAGAAAACAGTCCAATTTGTGACACCTGTATACATGTAGAATCACACACATTTAAAAATACACAAGGTTGGAATTAATATCCTGATTTTAAATTCCTGAAAATTCCTGAATTTCTGAAGATTTTTATAAAAATATGTAACAATTTATGCAAAAACTACTAAGGAATAGTCATCAAAAACAGTGTGATGAATAGTTCACATAATTGCCTGAATCAAGATCTTATGAGCTTACGTTCTAGCATGATTAACCACATTATAGTATGATTTACCATGATTCTAGCATGATTTACCTCATTCTAGTATGATGTACCATGATTAACCATGTTCTAGTATAATTTACCATTATTCTAGCATGATTAACCATGTTCTAGTATGATTTACCATGATTCTAGCATGATTTACCTCATTCTAGTATGATGTACCATGATTAACCATGTTCTAGTATAATTTAACATGATTCTAACATGATTTACCTCGTTCTAGTATGATGTACCATGATTAACCATGTTCTAGTATAATTTAACATGATTCTAACATGATTTACCTCATTCTAGTATGATGTACCATGATTAACCATGTTCTAGTATGATTTACCATGATTCTAGCATGATTTACCTCATTCTAGTATGATGTACCATGATTAACCATGTTCTAGTATAATTTACCATTATTCTAGCATGATTAACCATGTTCTAGTATGATTTACCATGATTCTAGCATGATTTACCTCATTCTAGTATGATGTACCATGATTAACCATGTTCTAGTATAATTTACCATTATTCTAGCATGATTAACCATGTTCTAGTATAATTTACCATGATTTACCTCATTCTAGTATAATTTACCATGATTCTAGCATGATTTACCTCATTCTAGTATGATGTACCATGATTAACCATGTTCTAGTATAATTTACCATGATTCTAACATGATTTACCTCGTTCTAGTATGATGTACCATGATTAACCATGTTCTAGTATAATTTACCATGATTTACCTCATCTCTAGTATGATTTATCCTGATTCTAGCATGATTTACCTCATTCTAGTATGATGTACCATGATTAACCATGTTCTAGTATAATTTACCATGATTCTAGCATGATTTACCTCATTCTAGTATAATTTACCATGATTCTAACATGATTTACCTCATTCTAGTATGATGTACCATGATTCTAGCATGATTTACCTCATTCTAGTATAATTTACCATGATTCTAACATGATTTACCTCATTCTAGTATGATGTACCATGATTCTAGCATGATTTACCTCATTCTAGTATGATGTACCATGATTCTAGCATGATTTACCTCATTCTAGTATGATTTACCCTGATTCTAGCATGATTTACCTCATTCTAGTATGATTTACCATGATTGTAGCATGATTTACCTCATTCTAGTATGATTTACCATGATTTTAGCATGATTTACCTCATTCTAGTATGATGTACCATGATTAACCATGTTCTAGTATAATTTACCATGATTTTAGCATGATTTACCTCATTCTAGTATGATGTACCATGATTAACCATGTTCTAGTATAATTTACCATGATTCTAGCATGATTTACCTCATTCTAGTATGATGTACCATGATTAACCATGTTCTAGTATAATTTACCATGATTCTAACATGATTTACCTCATTCTAGTATGATGTACCATGATTAACCACGTTCTAGTATAATTTACCATGATTCTAGCATGATTTACCTCATTCTAGTATGATGTACCATGATTCTAGCATGATTTACCTCATTCTAGTATGATTTACCCTGATTCTAGCATGATTTACCTCATTCTAGTATGATTTACCATGATTGTAGCATGATTTACCTCATTCTAGTATGATTTACCATGATTTTAGCATGATTTACCTCATTCTAGTATGATGTACCATGATTAACCATGTTCTAGTATAATTTACCATGATTCTAACATGATTTACCTCATTCTAGTATGATGTACCATGATTAACCATGTTCTAGTATAATTTACCATGATTCTAACATGATTTACCTCATTCTAGTATGATGTACCATGATTAACCACGTTCTCTAGTATAATTTACCATGATTCTAACATGATTTACCTCATTCTAGTATGATGTACCATGATTAACCACGTTCTAGTATAATTTACCATGATTCTAACATGATTTACCTCATTCTAGTATGATGTACCATGATTAACCACGTTCTAGTATAATTTACCATGATTCTAACATGATTTACCTCATTCTAGTATGATGTACCATGATTAACCACGTTCTAGTATGATTTACCCTGATTCTAGCATGATTTACCTCATTCTAGTATGATTTACCCTGATTCTAGCATGATTTACCTCATTCTAGTATGATTTACCATGATTCTAGCATGATTAACCATGTTCTATTATGATTTACCATGATTCTAGCATGATTAACCATGTTCTAGTATGATTTACCATGATTCTAGCATGATTTACCTCATTCTAGTATGATGTACCATGATTAACCACGTTCTAGTATAATTTACCATGATTCTAACATGATTTACCTCATTCTAGTATGATGTACCATGATTAACCACGTTCTAGTATGATTTACCATGATTCTAACATGATTTACCTCATTCTAGTATGATGTACCATGATTAACCATGTTCTAGTATAATTTACCATGATTCTAACATGATTTACCTCATTCTAGTATGATGTACCATGATTAACCACGTTCTAGTATAATTTACCATGATTCTAGCATGATTTACCTCATTCTAGTATGATTTACCCTGATTCTAGCATGATTTACCTCATTCTAGTATGATTTACCATGATTCTAGCATGATTTACCTCATTCTAGTATGATTTACCCTGATTCTAGCATGATTTACCTCATTCTAGTATGATGTACCATGATTAACCATGTTCTAGTATAATTTACCATGATTCTAACATGATTTACCTCGTTCTAGTATGATGTACCATGATTAACCATGTTCTAGTATAATTTACCATGATTTACCTCATTCTAGTATGATTTATCCTGATTCTAGCATGATTTACCTCATTCTAGTATGATGTACCATGATTAACCATGTTCTAGTATAATTTACCATGATTTTAACATGATTTACCTCATTCTAGTATGATGTACCATGATTAACCATGTTCTAGTATAATTTACCATGATTTTAGCATGATTTACCTCATTCTAGTATGATGTACCATGATTAACCATGTTCTAGTATAATTTACCATGATTCTAGCATGATTTACCTCATTCTAGTATGATGTACCATGATTAACCATGTTCTAGTATAATTTACCATGATTCTAACATGATTTACCTCATTCTAGTATGATGTACCATGATTAACCACGTTCTAGTATAATTTACCATGATTCTAGCATGATTTACCTCATTCTAGTATGATGTACCATGATTCTAGCATGATTTACCTCATTCTAGTATGATTTACCCTGATTCTAGCATGATTTACCTCATTCTAGTATGATTTACCATGATTGTAGCATGATTTACCTCATTCTAGTATGATTTACCATGATTTTAGCATGATTTACCTCATTCTAGTATGATGTACCATGATTAACCATGTTCTAGTATAATTTACCATGATTTTAGCATGATTTACCTCATTCTAGTATGATGTACCATGATTAACCATGTTCTAGTATAATTTACCATGATTCTAGCATGATTTACCTCATTCTAGTATGATGTACCATGATTAACCATGTTCTAGTATAATTTACCATGATTCTAACATGATTTACCTCATTCTAGTATGATGTACCATGATTAACCACGTTCTAGTATAATTTACCATGATTCTAGCATGATTTTACCTCATTCTAGTATGATGTACCCTGATTCTAGCATGAGTTACCTCATTCTAGTATGATTTACCATGATTTTAGCATGATTTACCTCATTCTAGTATGATGTACCATGATTAACCATGTTCTAGTATAATTTACCATGATTCTAACATGATTTACCTCATTCTAGTATGATGTACCATGATTAACCATGTTCTAGTATAATTTACCATGATTCTAACATGATTTACCTCATTCTAGTATGATGTACCATGATTAACCACGTTCTAGTATAATTTAACATGATTCTAACATGATTTACCTCATTCTAGTATGATGTACCATGATTAACCACGTTCTAGTATAATTTACCATGATTCTAACATGATTTACCTCATTCTAGTATGATGTACCATGATTAACCACGTTCTAGTATAATTTACCATGATTCTAACATGATTTACCTCATTCTAGTATGATGTACCATGATTAACCACGTTCTAGTATAATTTACCATGATTCTAACATGATTTTACCTCATTCTAGTATGATGTACCATGATTAACCATGTTCTAGTATAATTTACCATGATTCTAACATGATTTACCTCATTCTAGTATGATGTACCATGATTAACCACGTTCTAGTATGATTTACCCTGATTCTAGCATGATTTACCTCATTCTAGTATGATTTACCCTGATTCTAGCATGATTTACCTCATTCTAGTATGATTTACCATGATTCTAGCATGATTAACCATGTTCTAGTATGATTTACCATGATTCTAGCATGATTAACCATGTTCTAGTATGATTTACCATGATTCTAGCATGATTTACCTCATTCTAGTATGATGTACCATGATTAACCACGTTCTAGTATAATTTACCATGATTCTAGCATGATTTACCTCATTCTAGTATAATTTACCATGATTCTAACATGATTTACCTCATTCTAGTATGATGTACCATGATTCTAGCATGATTTACCTCATTCTAGTATAATTTACCATGATTCTAACATGATTTACCTCATTCTAGTATGATGTACCATGATTCTAGCATGATTTACCTCATTCTAGTATGATGTACCATGATTCTAGCATGATTTACCTCATTCTAGTATGATTTACCCTGATTCTAGCATGATTTACCTCATTCTAGTATGATTTACCATGATTGTAGCATGATTTACCTCATTCTAGTATGATTTACCATGATTTTAGCATGATTTACCTCATTCTAGTATGATGTACCATGATTAACCATGTTCTAGTATAATTTACCATGATTTTAGCATGATTTACCTCATTCTAGTATGATGTACCATGATTAACCATGTTCTAGTATAATTTACCATGATTCTAGCATGATTTACCTCATTCTAGTATGATGTACCATGATTAACCATGTTCTAGTATAATTTACCATGATTCTAACATGATTTACCTCATTCTAGTATGATGTACCATGATTAACCACGTTCTAGTATAATTTACCATGATTCTAGCATGATTTACCTCATTCTAGTATGATGTACCATGATTCTAGCATGATTTACCTCATTCTAGTATGATTTACCCTGATTCTAGCATGATTTACCTCATTCTAGTATGATTTACCATGATTGTAGCATGATTTACCTCATTCTAGTATGATTTACCATGATTTTAGCATGATTTACCTCATTCTAGTATGATGTACCATGATTAACCATGTTCTAGTATAATTTACCATGATTCTAACATGATTTACCTCATTCTAGTATGATGTACCATGATTAACCATGTTCTAGTATAATTTACCATGATTCTAACATGATTTACCTCATTCTAGTATGATGTACCATGATTAACCACGTTCTAGTATAATTTAACATGATTCTAACATGATTTACCTCATTCTAGTATGATGTACCATGATTAACCACGTTCTAGTATAATTTACCATGATTCTAACATGATTTACCTCATTCTAGTATGATGTACCATGATTAACCACGTTCTAGTATAATTTACCATGATTCTAACATGATTTACCTCATTCTAGTATGATGTACCATGATTAACCACGTTCTAGTATAATTTACCATGATTCTAACATGATTTTACCTCATTCTAGTATGATGTACCATGATTAACCACGTTCTAGTATAATTTACCATGATTCTAACATGATTTACCTCATTCTAGTATGATGTACCATGATTAACCACGTTCTAGTATGATTTACCCTGATTCTAGCATGATTTACCTCATTCTAGTATGATTTACCCTGATTCTAGCATGATTTACCTCATTCTAGTATGATTTACCATGATTCTAGCATGATTAACCATGTTCTAGTATGATTTACCATGATTCTAGCATGATTAACCATGTTCTAGTATGATTTACCATGATTCTAGCATGATTTACCTCATTCTAGTATGATGTACCATGATTAACCACGTTCTAGTATAATTTACCATGATTCTAACATGATTTACCTCATTCTAGTATGATGTACCATGATTAACCACGTTCTAGTATAATTTACCATGATTCTAACATGATTTACCTCATTCTAGTATGATGTACCATGATTAACCATGTTCTAGTATAATTTACCATGATTCTAACATGATTTACCTCATTCTAGTATGATGTACCATGATTAACACGTTCTAGTATAATTTACCATGATTCTAGCATGATTTACCTCATTCTAGTATGATTTACCCTGATTCTAGCATGATTTACCTCATTCTAGTATGATTTACCATGATTCTAGCATGATTTACCTCATTCTAGTATGATTTACCCTGATTCTAGCATGATTTACCTCATTCTAGTATGATTTACCATGATTCTAACATGATTTACCTCATTCTAGTATAATTTACCATGATTCTAGCATGATTTACCTCATTCTAGTATGATTTACCCTGATTCTAGCATGATTTACCTCATTCTAGTATGATGTACCATGATTCTAGCATGATTTACCTCATTCTAGTATGATTTACCATGATTCTAGCATGATTAACCATGTTCTAGTATGATTTACCACGATTCTAGCATGATTAACCTCATTCTAGTATGATTTACCATGATTCTAGCATGATTAACCATGTTCTAGTATGATTTACCATGATTCTAGCATGATTAACCATGTTCTAGTATGATTTACCATGATTAACCATGTTCTAGTATGATTTACCCTGATTCTAGCATGATTTACCTCATTCTAGTATGATGTACCATGATTAACCACGTTCTAGTATAATTTACCATGATTCTAGCATGATTTACCTCATTCTAGTATAATTTACCATGATTCTAACATGATTTACCTCATTCTAGTATGCTGTACCATGATTAACCACGTTCTAGTATAATTTACCATGATTCTAACATGATTTACCTCATTCTAGTATGATGTACCATGATTAACCACGTTCTAGTATAATTTACCATGATTCTAACATGATTTACCTCATTCTAGTATGATGTACCATGATTAACCACGTTCTAGTATAATTTACCATGATTCTAACATGATTTACCTCATTCTAGTATGATGTACCATGATTAACCACGTTCTAGTATAATTTACCATGATTCTAGCATGATTTACCTCATTCTAGTATGATTTACCCTGATTCTAGCATGATTTACCTCATTCTAGTATGATGTACCATGATTCTAGCATGATTTACCTCATTCTAGTATGATTTACCCTGATTCTAGCATGATTTACCTCATTCTAGTATGATTTACCCTGATTCTAGCATGATTTACCTCATTCTAGTATGATGTACCATGATTCTAGCATGATTTACCTCATTCTTTGAATTAGAATATTGTGAAAAGGTTGAATATTGAAGACACCTGGTGCCACACTCTAATCAGCTAATGAACTCAAAACACCTGCAAAGGCCTTTAAATGGTCTCAGTCTAGTTCTGTAGGCTACACAATCATGGGGAAGACTGCTGACCTGACGAAAGACGACCATTGACACCTTGCACGAGGAGGGCAAGACACAAAAGGTCATTGCAAAAGAGGCTGGCTGTTCACAGAGCTCTGTGTCCACATTAATAGAGAGGCGAAGGGAAGGAAAAGATGTGGTAGAAAAAAAGTGTACAAGCAATAGGGATAACCGCACCCTGGAGAGGATTGTGAAACAAAACCCATTCAAAAATGTGGGGGAGATTCACAAAGAGTGGACTGCAGCTGGAGTCAGTGCTTCAAGAACCACTACGCACAGACGTATGCAAGACATGGGTTTCAGCCGTCACATTCCTTGTGTCAAGCCACTCTTGAACAACAGACAGCGTCAGAAGCGTCTCGCCTGGACTAAAGACAAAAAGGACTGGACTGCTGCTGAGTGATCCAAAGTTATGTTCTCTGATGAAAGTCAATTTAGCATTTCCTTTGGAAATCAGGGTCCCAGAGTCTGGAGGAACAGAGGAGAGGCACACAATCCACGTTGCTTGAGGTCCAGTGTAAAGTTTCCACAGTCAGTGATGGTTTGGGGTGCCATGTCATCTGCTGGTGTTGGTCCACTGTGTTTTCTGAGGTCCAAGGTCAACACAGCCGTATACCAGGAAGTTTTAGAGCACTTCATGCTTCCTGCTGCTGACCAACTTTATGGAGATGCAGATTTCATTTTCCAACTGGACTTGGCACCTGCACACAGTGCCAAAGCAACCAGTACCTGGTTTAAGGACCATGGTATCCCTGTTCTTAATTGGCCAGCAAACTCGCCTGACCTTAACCCCATAGAAAATCTATGGGGTATTGTGAAGACGAAGATGCGATATGCCAGACCCAACAATGCAGAAGAGCTGAAGGCCACTATCAGAGCGACCTGGGCTCTCATAACACCTGAGCGGTGCCACAGACTGATCGACTCCATGCCACGCCGCATTGCTGCAGTAATTCAGGCAAAAGGAGCCCAGACTAAGTATTGAGTGCTGTACATGCTCATACTTTTCATGTTCATACTTTTCAGTTGGCCAAGATTTCTAAAAATCCTTTCTTTGTATTGGTCTTAAGTAATATTCTAATTCTCTGAGGTACTGAATTTGGGATTTCCCTTAGTTGTCAGTTATAATCATCAAAATTAAAAGAAATAAACATTTGAAATATATCAGTCTGTGTGTAATGAATGAATATAATATACAAGTTTCACTTTTTGAATGGAATTAGTGAAATAAATCAACTTTGTAATGATATTCTAATTCTATGACCAGCACCTGTAAGTTAAATCACAGAGCTCTTTTGCTATATATAAGACTGTAATTTAATGAACTGGAACAGCCTACTGATAGCAGTTTTCGTCCCACAGATTCCCATTGGCTGCTGTTGCTGCTCCTGTCACATCCTAAAACATTTACTAAATGTTTTTTAGTATTATGACAGTAAAAGACTGAGTCGAATAAAAAAATATTGTATATGAACTGTTCCTATCCTATATAAATATAACAGATTTTAGAGTGCATTTTTATTATTTAAAATAAAAACCTCCAATCTCATATTGATTAACTCAGCACTTCAAAAAACAACACAGCAAATGGGTTAATGTATGAAACCCAACAAGCTGGGTAAAAAATAACCCAGCATGTGTTCTGTCCAATATTTACCCAGCACTGAGTTGACAAATTCTCACAATTTTAGTGAAATGTATACATACTTGCCGAAATGTATACATACTGGCGAGCCACCCACATGATGCTCAGACAAATACAGATTTTCCTGTATTTGTCTGAGCATCATGCGGGTGGCTCGCCAGTAGATTTCTCTAATGCATGAGCTTGACCAGTGTTCTTGTGGGGAGAAGAACTTTTTGAAGGTATGGTGTAGCACAGGTCTTCAGCAGCGATGTCAACGTGTTGGCCTTCAAAAAATCTTGGCCCAAAGTTTTGACTGTGGGATAGAACTTTGGGTCAAGATTTTTTGGCTACAGCTAATTTGCATACAAAAGAGATCACCGTGACCTCCCGAGGGAAGCAGCACATGGCCTCACAGGAAGAACTTTCCCACAAACACCCTGGGGATAACCTAAGTACATCAGGCTATAAATATTTGAAATACATAATCTTTCAATTATTCACTTGAAAATGCACTCATTTGAAAAGCACTGTAAATCGACCAAGTGAAAATGGTTATCGGCACGTTCCGATAATTCCCAAAATGGACAAATATTGGTCAACATGAAATTAAGACCAACACAATGTTAATTTATAATAATGATTTAATAAATTATGGCCTCAAAACAAACAAAGGTGCAATAGTAATATTCAAAAGACAGTTTTGACATGGCATTTAAAATCAGAAGCGCACTAGTGTCTAACATCAAGCAATCATTTGGACAGCTCTAGGAAAAGGATCTCCTGAGAGAATGCATATGCGTGTATGAAACTCACCCAATCCCCACATAAAAGACTGACTTCTAATCTGCATTTTAGCACATAAAAACATTTTGGCATCTGGATAAATGTACTGTAAATGATGCACTGCTGATGTGAATCCCACTCTTGATTATCAGGAGCTGATGTACCAGCATAAATCTGAGCATGACTGAAGTTACACTCCTACATTTACAGTACGTCACACATCTGTGCTCATAAGAGATGTCTAAAGTCACACATCCATTGTTTCCTAGAAACTGTGTGTTTCCTTGGAAATAAAACGTCAGGATTATTACTCCAGTGAGGAGAACTACCATAACACACACTTTTGTATAATGTATGAAAATTGCACATTTAAAAATATCTGAACGGCTAGAGTTTGAATCGCCAAGCATTGCATCTAGATCACTAAAGACTAGATCCTTTAAGAGGTAAAGAGGATAGCTGTTAGAAACCATCATTGCATATCAGAGGAGCGTATTTATTGCATGTTTACGGAACAACGTCACGTCACGTCTGTCTTCAGTCTGACCTCAGAGCTGCCAAGAATCTGTAGAGTTCTTTTGCTGCTGAGAAGCTCAGGGCTACAAAAGCGCAATCTGCATTTGGTTGGATGTCCATCTTATAGCCACAGTCCCTTCAAACAGTCCAATGAAATGTTTAGCATTGTGATTTGATGGTTAGATGTATGTTTGTAGTTGTTGTATTGGCAAAAGTCAGCACAATGAGTTCTTCTATTTGTTTGGCAGCAGGGGGCGCTCTCGGCACATGAGGATCCACAGGTGATGGGGAGGGGAGAGATGATGGACCATCTCACTTTGCTCCTCACTGGAAACATGATCAACAACAACATGATCAAAGTTAATAGCAGTTACAAGTTATTAGTGGCAGTAATTTTTATAATATATAATAAAATCATATATTAATACAATTTAAATAATTATAAATAATATATATATATATATATATATATATATATATATATATATATATATATATATATATATATATATATATATATATATATATATATATATATATATATAAATAATATTTTAAATATTTAAATATAAATATTTGTACATTTTTATAAATGTCTGATTAAAGTTATTATCTGTAATATATTACAAAAGTTACTGTTTGTTTATTTATTATTGACAAAACTCACTGGAAAGATGATTAACAACATGATTAAAGTTTATAGCAGTTACAAGTTATACAAAATATATTTTTTAAAAGTTTTTAAATAATGAAAACAATATGTTTTGATATTATATAAATAATTATTATTAATCTGATATTTATAAATGTATATAACAATAATTATGTTATAAAAACATTTTTACACAATAACAATAAATTTTTCTTCAATATAATCTAAAAATATTATAATTAATCTGATATTTATAAAATGTATATATATAAATTAACTAACTATTGTAATCATTCATAAACATTTATAATTATCATTATATTCTGAAAGTTATAAATTTATATTACAAAAATATTTGTCCATGTATTATTATTATTAAAAATACTGGAAAGTTTGTAGAAGTAAGTTATTAGTGGCAGTATAACATTCATAATATATTTAAAAAGTTTTTTAAAATAATAATAAAACAACATATTTAATGTAACATAATTATAATAATTTATTTGATATTTATATATGTATAATAAAATAATGATATGCAATTCAATTATTATATATAAATGTATATAATAATATTTATTATATATAATTATTATATATATAAATATTCGTTTATTATTATTAATTATGATCTTAACATGATCTAAGTTCATAGAAGTTACAAGTTATACATTTCATAATATATTTAAAAATATATTTTGAAATAATAACAAAAACTTCTTATAATAAATCTAATATTTATACATTATAAATATAATATGTTTATATTATGAAGTTATATTTTGTTTTTTTATTATAAATTATAATATTGACTGACCTTATCCCTTACTTATATAATAACTTTCAGAATTGAATCTGATATTTATAAATATTTATAAAATTATTTTTATGAAGTTGCTATATAAGTAGGAAAATGTAAGTCATTCAGTATTACAAATCATAATCAACTATGTACACTACTATTTATACGGTATTATGTAATAATAGATATTTTAATATAATTTATGACAATATCATTGCAGACCTGAAGGAACTTATACAGGCAAACGCCATATTTAATTTGACGTGAGTGAAAACAAGGCTGCGAGGGATAAAAGTACAGTGGATTCTGCTGTGTATTGTACCTTGGTATTGATAATTAAGTCTGAT
Organism: Paracanthobrama guichenoti; assembly: GCA_018749465.1. Taxonomy (NCBI): domain Eukaryota; kingdom Metazoa; phylum Chordata; class Actinopteri; order Cypriniformes; family Gobionidae; genus Paracanthobrama; species Paracanthobrama guichenoti. The sequence continues at coordinate 1,158,569 of CM031950.1, read as the reverse complement.
AAATGAATGTCTTCACCTGTCTGAACCTATTGAACATACTGTACTTCTGTTCCTCGCAACTTTATTTTCGACCTTAATTAATGTCCATACATCCCTCGAGATCCAATCGACTAACTGTAATGCAGAAACTCACAAAGTAGACATCCAGCACTGAGTCATCATCTCTTTCTATGTCCATGGTGCTTTGCTCGGACGTCAGACAGATGGCGCTGTCCTCCAATGTAAAAGTCGAGCAGGCACATCTGAAAGGAAACGACAGCAATGAATCAGAAGAACAGCATGAAGAAGCTCAAGGACAAATAAAGAGTCCTTAAACATGATGTATGAATATTGAGCAAAGCTGGTGGTCTCATAAAAATGCCAAAACTCCTGATCTGAGGGACTACGTGTGGCCGAGTGTTAAAACAGAGACAGGGAGACGATAATAGAAAGCTTTTACAAAGCTTGTAATATTTCTCATCATTACCATGACACATTTCAGCTGAGCGCTGGCCATCTACATCTACTTCGGAATGTGCTTATGTTTTTATTGCCTGCAATAATCTCTTGAGTTATTGATGCCATGGCAACCAGACCCTTGTTCACCTCACGAAAGTAAAGCACTCTGTGCATGTGACACATTTCTGGCGCCGAGGGTGTTCATTAACACAGACTCACCACGGACTTCATCAAATGATTTCCAAGTCTCAGTAAGATTTTTTAAGGAAGATTCTAATACTTTTATTCAGCATGCAAGGACCACTAATTCATCTATTATATTGATGAAGTCAACAAGATAACACCTGACAAAGCTCTTTTAACTCAATAATCATTGTTCAAGCACCGAATGCCCCCTTCTGTGGTATTCTGTGTCATAAAACAATAGCTCTATTATATCCGTCCTAAGCAAGCAGGTGAAATATTTATGAGGTCTTTTCACAGGAATTCCTCTTAAAACAGGTGTGAGGAGATCAGTGAAAACCAAACACAAAGAATCGAGCAGAAGAACAAGTGTAGCATGACAGAACCTGGTCAGCCGCTCAGCAGGATCAAAAAATCCACCTTGAAGTGTTACATTGTGCTATTTGTTTGACTGTATTCAGAGTTAAAGGGATATTTCACACAAAAATGTTACTTTTGTCATTTTACCCATTCCTAACCCATAACTTGAAAATGATTTTGAAGTATTTGTTGCTCTTTTCCATGCAATTACAATAATAATGTTTTTAGGCATCAAAAAGGACTCAAAGTCATCATAAAAGAAATCTATACAGAACTTGAAACAAATCAAATGACAAAAATAATATTATCTGGCTCATTTATGGAATATTGTTTCAGCCATTATTTCTGCCACAGAATTTAAAAAGGTAATTGTGAGTTCATATCTCACCATTTTGACTTTATTTCTCGCAATTCTGAGTACATAACTTGTCAATTTAAAGTTTTTCAAATGTAATAACAAAAGTCTAAAAATCTAATACACATTTATAACCCAGACTAAAATGCATGTTTGAGCTGTTTTAACTGAAAGCAACTTGCATTATTATATCTTAAAATATGTCATGTCAAATGTGCCATTGTTTTGTCTCCAGATGCACACCAGTAATGTTTTCTTTTTTTTTCTAGGGCATGTTTATAAAAGCTGCTTAAATGTCCTAATTGAACTAAAGCCTAATCCTGGCTTAATCTACGCCAAGTCTGTGAAGCCAGGCCTATGTCACATACATGATCTTTTTTGGCTTAGTTTCTTTGTGTTTTAGTTCTGTTCCTGTTTCCCTGTGTGCCCTGTTTACTAGTGTGTTTGATAAATGATTCCGTTCACCTGTTGTTCGTTAATCGCCTCATTTAGGGTATGTTTACCCAACACCGTTTTCAACTGAAAATGGAAACATTGTATGCGTTTTAACTGTTCATTTACACGACAACAGCGTTTTGGGGGCCTGAAAACGCAAGGTTTTGAAATTGATGTCTTTACCGTCTCCATGTAAACAACAAAAACATGAATTTGTGAAAACGATGACGTCATGCGCATGCAGCGTTTCTTGACTAAGTGATATCGCCACCTAATGGCCTGGCATGCATACTACAGCGTCTTTTAGTAATTTTCGCAGATCGGTGTGTGAACGGGATCGGTTTGATAACGTTGTCATGTAAACACCCAACAAAGTTTCAAAGACTTTGAAAACTAAAGTAAAACACATTGTGACAGTAATCAATCTCTATCTATTTTTTCCCTCTTTTGTTAAGTAGTGGAAACTCTATCACAGATGTTTTTCTTTTGCTATTGGAGAATTATATTTGCTGTCCTCTCCCGTTCACCCCTATAAAAGTTTACCCAACTATAATGACTTCCACTTCTGAGAACCCCAGAAATGTGAAAAGAGTCCACTGCAAATTAATATCTTACAATTCCAACTTTATATAATTCTATAATTCTTTCTATAATTCACAATTCTGAGTTAAGATATAAAGTCAAAAAATCGCAAGTTATAAAGTCTGAATTGTGAGATATAAATTTGCAATTACCTTTTTTATTCTTTTATTCCGTGGCTTAAACAAGCTTCCATACTCAATAGTGTGTTCATGAGAGAAGTAGCAAAGTTGTATTTGAGCAGGAATCATTCTTTTGAGTCAGATCTTGTCAATGAATCAATTGATTCAACTCACAAAATCACTCTCAATGATTAGATGATGAATTGAACTGATCTGGTTCTTGATTTCATATTTTAGGTGAGCTATTAATTTATGTATCTCTGTGGAGGAACAGAAATAGGAGATGTGAGAAGCTAACAGGTGTGTTTATGGGTTTATGGGGCTGAAGGTTTGTGAGATGTGTGTGAAAGCTGTCACCTTTCATTAGATCTGGCCTTCAGGTACCGATCTGTGACGAAAATAGAGGGCGGGGAGAGGGTGTTTCTCAGGGAAGAGGCTTCATGTGGGTAAGGAGTCTGAGGGACCAGGTCAGGACGGTTATAGGACCAGAACACTGTGGTATGAGATGACAGAAACATCACATGAGGTGATTTCCTGCATAAATGCACAGTATATGAAAGTAACTACACTGCTGTTCAAAGGTTTGGGGTCGGTAAGGTTTGTTAATGTGTTTTGAAAGAAGTTTCTCATGCTTACCATCTAAAATGTATTAAAACCATGTGAAATATTATTATAATTTAAAATAAAATGTAATTTATACATTTTCTTTAGTCTTCAGTGTCACATGATCCTTCAGAGATCATTCTAATATGCTGATTTGCTGCTCAAGAAACATTTATTATTATTATCACTGTAATAAAATTAAAATATTTTGTAACGTTATACATGTCTTTACTGTCACTTATGATTAATTTAATGCATCCTTGCTGAATAAAAAAAAAAACTTTGACACCCAAATCTTTGAACGGCAAGGTATTTTTAATTATAATTGATAATCAACTCTACACCAGTGACATATCAGTGCAAAAAGTCAATGCAATATGTTTGTGTTCAGCTAAATATGATTTGAATGAGGAAGAAATTAAGGCCATCTCGGATGGCAGATTGTTTTTCAGGGGTTTTCCAAAAGATAATGCATGAAAAACTTCCTGTTCATATCTGACAACATTAATAGAACTGTTGTTTGCAAATATGTCACCATTTGTGTTTGGTGATGGGATGGTGTGAAATTGAAAGGCTTTTTACACTGCATTTAACCCAGGGTATCATTTAACCCAAGTGTAATGCCATTTTTAACCCTGGCTAATCATAAATATGCCAATAAGAATGCTAACCAAGATGCACAATGATCAACTAATCCAGGTGAAAATATGAAAAGTGTGAAATATTAAAAAAGGTAACCCAGGATTATGTTAAAAATGTTATGTTTAAATTGTCCCTCAGATAATAATTTTAAAGTGTGAAAAGCCTTTAGCCCTTAACCCTTAACCCAATCTCTTTCATATAGTCAGTGCCGCCCACCTTGTCCATCCAGACTGGCAAGACTACGAGCTCCTCCAAGCCTGTCCGTCCTCTCCTCGGCCTTCTCCTCCTTCTGTGGGGACAGCACCTCTTGAGAAGAACACTTCAGCGCTGGTATGGAGTTACGCGCCCTCTTGTTCGGGGAGAAACGATTTGCTGGAGGTGAGACAAAGAGACTAATTATGGACACTGTCCTAAATGAGCTGAAAATATGATGATATAACTCTCCCTTAACTGTTACCTAACAGCTGACAATTAGACCGTGAAATTAAATCTCAGCCCACTGTCTAACTTTATTAGAAAGGGTAAAAATAAATCTACATTCTCCTATATTAATATTGGTTATAAGAATCAGATTAAGGGGGTGAATTAGAGTTTAAGTCTTCACGGGTATCTGAAGAACATCTCAGAAAGAGGAAGGAGAAGTTCTGCTATTGTGTGCACTGATGTAATGTTTCAAAATATTCCTACTAATGAAATAAAAGGTCGAGCAAGAGTATTGGTACAACTTCCTTTCTTGAGTTTTGTCATTGGTAGGAAGTTTTAAATATGATTATCACCTTTTTCTAGCTATTTGATTATTCAAATTTGAATTACATTGCTTGCAATGCACTTCTTTGAAGCGATTCTTATCTCAAGGCCAGAATGTTAAAGAAAATATCTCTTTTGACCTGAGCCAGTAAGCAACCACCCTAACAACTGCATAGCAACGCCCTGGCAACCACCTAAAACATCCTAGTACTGTGGCAGTGACTTTCACACGTAAACATCCCTCATATTCTCTTCTAGTTTGATATAAATCTCAAATAATTGTACAGACAGACTTTAAAAAAATGTACATTTTAGTTTTAGGTATGCTATCTATTACATTTTTGATAACACTTAAGAATAAGGTTTCATTTGTTATCATTAGTTAACTACAGTAGTTATCATGAACTAACATTGAACAATATTTCTACAGCATTTATTAATCATTTAAAAGTTGTATCAAACATTGGTTAATGCACTGTGAACTAACATGAATGAACCATTGAGCAATTGTATTTTTTATTAACTAAGGTTAATAAATGCTGTAAAAATATATTGCTCATATTTAGTTCATGTTATCTGATGTATTAACTAATGTTAACAAATAAGACCTTATTGTAAAGTGTTACCAAACGTTCTTAAAAATATATGAATTTTGCATATGCAAGTATACCAATATGATGTTTAACATACAAAATGTAACCCACTGTGATTATGTAATATTTGCAAACTGAATTCATTTGCTGGTATTGTTGACTTACGCTGAATCTTTCTGAATACTCTGGTGCTCATGAACTTGAGAAATCTGTTTGCATAGAAACCCGGTCTGTGCACAGACACTGTATCCTAGGAGAAAGAGAATACAAGACAATCAAACCAGGAAGCATCTTTAATTCTCCCAGCGGTATGAATAGTCTATTCATAAACGAAGAGAGTAGAGAGGCATATAGACATACACCATCATAGACGAGTGCCTTCCAGGAGTGCTCCAGCTTCTTAATGAATATCTTGGTGGGAAATGAGAGCGAGAGATCTCGTTAGGGATAAGGGAGTTCATTTAAAGAAGCTGAATTTAAAGAAACATGACATTTGGGCTCTTGGGCTTGTTGTAAACTGACACCAGACTCACCTGTAAGACTGCAAGATGTCGATAATGCCTAGAAAAATAAGTAGTTTCTCATCCCTGTGTGTTTTTGCAGGAATCCCTCCCATTCTGTATAAAAAAAAAAAAATTTAGATTATATTATATTTATTAGTGGCTAGGGAATCTCATAAAAACACAGCAAGATCAAAACAAACCATTTCACATAAAAAAACACAAAAAAATGTTATCATTGGGACAATTTCTAAATCTGTATTTTATTTTCATGTTTTTGTACTTATTATTATTCTTGTACTTGTCATTATTCTATTGTAATACAATGATTTTCAATTTAAAGTCATTTTAATTTAACTATTAATAAATTAAATAATAAATTAAAGGCAGTTCAACAACCACTACAATTTCTATGTGTGTATATATATATATATATATATATATATACTATACTATACTATACTATACTATACTATACTATACTATACTATAACTATTTTGGTGTATATGACAAAATATAATTTCTAATTATTTTCTTTTGATTCTGGGGTGAAATATGACAGCTCTTTTGTGACATTCACTGGCTACACACAAAACATTTTACAAAAAATAAAATTCATTATTCTCTGTATTGACATAATACATACATATGAACAGCTTAAACACTGGTTTCAGTGTCAGGGACTCACGTGTCGTCGGTGGTCATTGTCTCAGCTGCCTTGCCGTCTCCCTGAATGGACTCCATGGCGGTGGAGTAAAGAACTTTCTGTCCTACGATCCTCTTCCCATCCACACCGTTGACGTCTCCTTCTCTGTGACTCTGATCCAGAACGTGCACCCCCAGCAGCAGACTGTAGTCCATGATCTTAAAACTCTCCAGCACCTGCACGACATACAACACAACGTTTAAACAGACATGTTTGGATGCAGCATGTCAGGCTTTTTGCAGAACAAGGGCTGCTAGAAACAGCCCTGCACTGTCAAAGACTTGCACATGAGCTTTCTGAGGTGGCATGTGAAGTTAAAAATGGCACTTATCATATTCTGTTCAATTACACTGCACTTCATCTGTTTGTTTATTAACCTTCTGTTTGTTTATTAACCTAATTAATAAACAAATTATATAAAACTATGTTGTCAGTGCACTACAAATCAGCTGGTTCTATGCCTTTATTTTGTTATTCGAATTGATAGAAAAAGAGAAGGCCTAAGAAATGTCCTATTCTTTAATGCAGGCAAAAGCACACAGCAATGAATGCGTTGAACTCTTAACCTACAAGACTGTAAAATAGACACACACACACACGCATCGGCGGAGGGGGTTGGGGGGGCAGAGTGAGATCTAAGGATCAGTTCGAGACTGTTTGCCAGGTAGAAGAGCCAGAACATTCAATAACATAAAAACTAAATGTGACAGAATGTTGTTTTTGATCATGTATATATATATATATATATATATATATATATATATATATATATATATATATATATATATATATATATACATATCCAAATGCAATACCTGATAAAAGGAAGTGATTATGTCTGAACACTGTTCTCAGCAACAAGTGTTTGTTCAACCCTGTTTAAATATATGCTGCCATCTAGTGGTTATACTGTGTATGACACTTGATTTTATATACTTCAAACAGATAGTACTATCATGTCTATCTTTAACTAAGAAATGTTTTTCCTGGCCACTAGCTGAAATAAAACAAGTGTAATTTATTTATATGGAATTTCAGTTAAAGTTTACATTCATTTCAACTATTAAATTGAAATGACTTTAGTCATTTATTTTAGTACATCAAGTGAAACTATATATATATTATTATAGTTGACTAAAATTATAGATAACTACAACTAAAACCATTATGGTTTTAGTTGTATTTATCTATAATTTTAGTCAACTATAATAACCCTGATGTGAATGCCCACTAACACAGCTCTCTAAGCTCCTCTACTTTGCGGCATTGCACATTATCCTAATACACAATTTTAGTAACATAACAGGAAAAAACTGCAACGATGGAGGGAAAATGCCGGCACCTGTCAGTTTACACAGATATCTACTTTAGTAGGTTTTATCCAGGGAGCATTAGTGCAATTAAATGACAAATAAAAATGATCAAAAAGAGAGTCACTTCAAAATGAAAACCTAAATGAACTAACATTAAGATCACGCTCTAAGAAAGAAAGACTGGGGAAAGTCTGCACAATATCTTCAGAAATGAGTCAGGGGAAAAGTGGTTTATCAGTGGTAAGATACTACTGTAACTACTATAAACAGACTTTCAGCATTAGTCATCGATAGATTTCAGCATATATGAAAATATGCTCAAAAAGGAAACAAACCGCAGAGAACAACGTGCACTTAAGGCTGTTAGTGTATATATGAATACTATATGTCTACATTAAATGCTTCCATGTTGTTTACTTCTGGCTTTAAACAAGCAGCTAAAAGCTGCAGCTGTGAACTGATAAAGGGTTTACATCGGTTTACATGGTTTCACTTTTGCATGAAGCTCTTGTTACCGTCATATCCTCCATATTCAAATGGATTATTTGAATAGGGACACACAACATCCTTGTTTTGCATCCCGTCAGGAACTTCTAAAAGCCTCCAAATGGGCCCTCATCTAGGTCACAGTAATACCCAACAAAAGCCGCAGTGGAAGCAAGCACCACTTGTTCGGCACATGGAGTCATTGGGTCAAAGGTTTACCTCCAATGACAGGAATTTACACCTTTCTTTGGGTGGGGTAACAGGTTAAAAATTTGCTTCGAGAAGGAGTTTGAATAAATACTCTTTTTTTGCAAAATCCCAAGTAAGCTTGAGCACAAACAATGTGGGTGGCAAAAGGCAGCATCATTTTTAAAACTAGTTTTACTACATATTTCCATAGTGAAAGACACTCATGAAGAGTTTAACTGAAGTTGTTAAACATTTTTTAGGCCTTATAAGTTTTTATTGAACATGAAAATAAATGTGCCATAAAGGGGACATGTCACACATGTTTTTATTAGTATTTTTTCCCTAAGGATCCACTTTTAGACAGTTCATTCTCATGAGGCTTTAGACTGAATACATGTTGTTAATGTGTAACTGTAAATTATCACATACTCAAATGTATTCATTTGTCTGAAGTCGAAAAGTTCAAAATGAACTGTTGCCTTTTTGAACTAGGGAGGAAGCTCTTTTGATTCCATAATCTGACTCCACAACAACATATAAAAAGTACAAATATAGAAATAACCATGAGTAGTTCAATACGCTAATACAAAAGGGAAACAGATGTGAACAGTTTGTGTTATGTGAAAGCTCTTCATGTTTTGAGATACTTGTTATGTAAAGTAGGCTCTATTTTCCACAAAAACAAAAACATCCTGGGCTTCTGGCCGGCAGTCCACAATGACGTGCTGTTATACCACTATCAAGACCGCCTGTTTTGCTGCTTGTTCTGCTGTAATAATGCCATCGGTCGAGTCAGCTGAAATGAGACTGTAGATTCTCTTTACAGTCACTGGTCATTCATTAACATCAGGTGAAGAGTTCAACGAAAAATGTGTCACTTGTGTTCATATTGCATGTAAACATGAGGTATGTGACCTCATTTGACCCAACAAAAATGATTTTGTTCTCAATTTTTTTGTTTTATTTTACATTGTGAGTGTTTGAGCATAAAACGTGACATTTGAAAAATAAAATTTTTTCAAATTTAGTGCTTTGTCTCAAAACTTTCCTATGCAATGTCGATATAATTAAATGTTGAAAGACTTTTTATAAACGGTGCTTTTGTATGATGCTACTTTAGCAGTGCCTCTATAGCTGTTTAATCTAAATAAACTTTTTTGAGAAATGAAGCACAGAAATATACATTAAGAATGTAGAAGAATGTAGATAATATACATCCACCAAACATACATTAACCAAACTTTTCACAAAGGTTCTATGTAATGAAAATCGATCGATTAAATCGATTAAAAAAATTGTTAATTAGTCACAATTTGGTCACAAAACCATTGGAGTCTTTAATATTTTTATATTGTAATAATTTCACAGTTACTCTCCAAATAAATGTAGAAACAACTTAAAGACAGTATATTTTAAATACTTGTTTAATGGCATCTTATTATGAATGAAGACATGAATGAAGAAATATTTTTTTAAACATTAATTATAGACATTCAACATTAAATTATAATTGAAAGAACTTAAAACAATATTCAATTAACCCATTATAATAAATGTCATATTTATCATATATACAGAAACTGAATAGTTATCAAACACAGTCTTAACTGCATAAATTATAAATTAAATATAGATCAGTCCTTATTAAAGTTACAATTTTCTCTTAAAGGTACCTTTGTTCTTTGATTTTGGCATAATTCTGTATGTTATTGTTTGTTCAAGAGAATATATTGGCACACGTCTTCCTGTGCACACGAGTCGTGTGTGTGTCAGTCACATAGACAAGACATTCGCAGACAGCGCATTCTCATGCCACTTGAATTTTCGTGAATAAGAGTGTGATCATAATACACGCCAGCCAAATTATGAAGGAAAAAACAGATGCTGCGTTAATTGCATAATATTTGCAAATTAAAATTTTAAAAAATATTACAATATTTAAAAATATTAAAATATTTGCAAAATAAAATTGCTAAATATTTTTAGCGCGTTAAACTGAAAAAATGAATCGCATGCAAATAATTTTGACAGCACTAGTATATATATGTACATATACAGTATATATAGGCCTATATACTCCATGATATCCTCATATTGTGTTGGTCCCCCTTTTGCTGCCAAAACAGCCCTGCATGGACTCCACTAGACCCCTGCAGGTGTGCTGTGGTATCTGGCACCAAGATGTTAGCAGCAGATCCTTTAAGTCCCATAAGTTGTGAGGTGGGTCCTCCATGGATCGGACTTGTTTGTTCAGCACATCCCACAGATGCTCGATTAGATTGAGATCTGGGGAATTTGAAGCCAAGTCAACACCTCAAACTCATTGTTGTGCTCCTCAAACCATTCCTGAACCATTTTTGCTTTGTGGCAGGGCGCATTATCCTGCTGAAAGAGACCACAGCCACCAGGGAATACCGTTTCCATGAAAGGGTGTACATGGTCTGCAACGGTAGGTAGCCTACTCTCTCCACATGGATGACAGGAGGTTTCCCAGCAGAACATTGCCCAAAGAATCACCCTGCCTCCGCCGACTTGCCTTCTTCCCATAGTGCATCCTGGTGCCATGTGTTCCCCAGGTAAGCAATGCACACACACCTGGCCATCCACGTGATTCATCAGACCAGGCCACCTTCTTCCGATGCTCACGTGCCCACTGTTGGCGCTTTTTCGGTGGTGGACAGTGGTCAGCATGGGCATCCTGACTGGTCTGAGGTTATGCAGCCCCATACGCAACAAACTGCGATGCACTGTGTATTCTGACACCTTTCTATCAGAACCAGCGTCTTGAGCAATTTGAGCTACAGTAGCTCGTCTCTTTGATCGGATCACACGGGCCAGCCTTCGCTCCCCACGTGCACCAATGAGCCGGCGTCATGCTTGGACCACTTTTGATAGATGGAGCTGCAGTTTTGGAGATGCTCTGACCCAGTCGTCTAGCCATTACAATTTGGCCCTTGTCAAACTCGCTCAAATCCTTACGTTTGCCCATTTTTCCTGCTTCTAACACATCAACTTTGAGGACAAAATGTTCACTTGCTGCCTAATATATCCCACTCACTAACAGGTGCCGTGATGAAGAGATAAAAATGTATAAACATATATTCAGTTATGTATATATGAGCAATATCAGTATGATATCAATATCAATATGAGTAGCAGTGCGATATGGCTATATATCAGTACGGCTGTGATTCGGCTGTGATTACAGAATTCTAATATGCAAGCAATAAGGTATGAGAGGCTGTGCTGTATTGTAAATAAGTCACGGCTAAAGGGCTTTGTTAGGTACAACACGAAGTGATGAAACGGTACCAGTGCTGATACTGGGAGAATATCGCACAGCTGGAAAAGGCTCTCAGCCAATCAGATTCGAGTACCAGAAAGAACTATTGTATATTCTATTGTATAGACTATTGTACTATTGTATAGAATGTATATTCTGTTATGTTCTGTTTTGGTTTCGTTTTCACTGCTGTTTTGCCTGAGTTCCCAGTTTCACTGGTTGTTAATTTGTTCCGGCACCTGTTCTGTTTACATTGATTAATCTCCCTGTGTATTTAAGCCTTCAGTTCTTTCAGTTCATTGTTCAATGTTTAAGTGTAGTAGCTTTGTTTTTTATCCTGTATGTTCTGAGTTATTAAAGATTGTTCCCTCAAATCTCCTGTGCCGTGTGCTTTATAAAGCCACACAGTAATGATTTGTTTTACGATTTTATTTTCCACAGTTCATAAACTGAATCTTTGCTTAAGGGGTGACTAATTTTATTTGTTCTTGCAAGATTAAAATCAAACCTAAATATCAGTTTCATTCTCTATCCCATGAGGGTTGCACTGTCTGTTTGGTGAAGAGTTGCAGAAACCATTTAAAGGCTTGTTGTTGATTCTTATAGATTTGGCTCTATTGTGCTCTGCAGTTGAGGCCCAGGGTGTGTTGCTTACTCAGGAGAAACTTTCTGCTTAGTGTCCATTTTAGTTTCTGCACAGGACGCAAGGAAAAGCTAACACTAAAATCTTACAGTACTCATGGGAATGTGTTTGAACTGCAGTTTGTGTTTCCTTGCATTACTTCTTCTTACATAGTATAGTGTTAAAAGGATGACATAAGAAAAAAAAATCAGTCTGAACAATTTCAATCCATAAAAGACTAAATTCTTCTCAAAAGCTGAAGTTAGATCACAGGTGGGCTACAGCGGGCAGAATGTCCCCAACTATGGTCATTACTGTGTGAAACTCGAGTTCTCATTTTTCCCTCGGCCCTCTTGTGACTCGCATTATGGCTGATCCTTTTAGTTCAGCGCTCACAGGGGCCAGCCGGTCAGTACGTACTCAATGTGCCAAAAACTGTTATATAGGGAACATTCTGTCTCTAAGCATTTTTAACAACAGGTCATGTCTGGAATGCCATCGTTGTGAGGCTTGTTTGTTGGTAAACAAATGAACAGTAAGAAACGTAGCTTGGCCAAACGCCAGGTCTTCTGCTGAGGAATTTGAGAAGTACAAGGCGACCACAGACAGTTACCTAATGCAGCATTGGGACACTTCAACATCATGCCACAATCATTTAGGTAATTCAGTTACTGGACTGTTTACTTGCAACTCGGCTTTGGGGGAACTTAAAAAGTGAAAGAAAACATATCAGGGTGCATAAATAGGAAACAAAAATGACAAATGAGATCATTTTAATATTAATTGTTTTTCCTGGACAGCAATGTGAAGGGAGAATTACAATAATCAAAAGCTAATGAAGACTTAAAAGGATAATTCACCCAAAAATCTTCCTAAACCTGAATGATTTTCTATCTTTAGTGGAACACAAAAGAAGATATTACGAAGAATGTTTCAACCATTTTTGTCCATGCAATGAAAGTCAATGGGGTCAAAAACAAAACATTTTTGAAAATATATTTAGTTTTCCACAGAAAGAAAATTAAAATGACAACTAGCAATAATATTTTTGTGGACAATCCGATATTTTTTAAGGATTCTTGGTAGCACTGCCCTGTTCCCCATGTACATACTATGTACTTATTATAGTAATTACAATAACTGGGTAATAACTAGGTACTAACACTGAACCTACCCTAAACCTAACCCTAACCCAAGTAGTTACCTTATATTACCCAGTTCTTTCTCAGGTAAGTACACTGTAAGTACACATAAGCGCACATACTTTAAAATAAAGTGCAACCAGATTCTTTGATAAATAGAAAGATGAAAAGAACAGCATTTATTTGAAATAGAAATGGTTTGTAGATTTCTAAATGTGTTTACTGTCACCTTTGATCTAATTCATCTTAGCTGAATAATTTTTTTGAAAGGTAGTGTATCTGAGTCAGCTATTTACATTCATTTTCGTAATACAGGTAGAAGTGTTTCCTTAGTAGTGAGTAGTGAACACCTAGCAATGCTCTAAAAATCACCATGGCAAAAACCCACAACACCTCAGCATTCTGACAGTGTTTTCCTCAAGCGGCAACCTCCCCCAGTTTCTCTTGAAGCCAATACGGAAGCGACTTAAACTGCAATTCATCGACTGGCCGCTAGAGACAGGCTTCAGAAGGGAGCAGAATCTCATTAAGCTCCATGTTAAAATGCTCAACTTTACAGCAGAAAAAAACATGTTTACAGGCTGGTACAAACTGTAGTTTTGGTCTATACAGCTAATTTTGCCCTTCATGACAACTGTGAGGGGGGTGAATTTTTTTCTCATTTGTTTACATTATATAAAGCCTTAAAAGTTCTGCATAATTAAGGGCGTGGCCACTTTGAGTGACAGGTGGATTGCCGTTTGTCTGCTGTCTGTTAGTCATCGTGTCACCTCAGCTCCGCCCACGCCCCCTTTGCCCATTGTCAGTTATCCGGGAGTGACACGCAGTGACTTTGAGGCTTCAAAAACTTATGGTTACAGTCTATGGTTTTCCTTGGGGAACAAAAGAATGTTGCTTTTATAGTTGTCAAATACTGTCAGAACAGACAATTTAGGGCAAGTAAGTTAAGCAGTAATGGAAACTGTCTAGGAGGGAAAATACTCTCTGATTGTTTACAAATGTATTGGAAAAAAAATCATGTGAAAAACAACAATATTTACCAGCCTGATCTTCTAAAATAGAAAGGAATGCCAGACTGGATTTATGTGGTTTGTTTCCCAGCTGAACGGAGAGGTTTGCCACTCAGCACATTTTCAATCTGTTAATAAGCTACTGTGGAGCTGAAGACTGTCATGAACTTGTCTCCCAAGAAACTGTGGCGTCTTTCCGAGTGCTTGTGCATGAGGATGAGACTAAACATCTTTACCATTGATTAGAGGGACAGAAGACACTCAGCAGTCAAAAAACAAAAAAACAAAACAATGAAAGTGCAGATTTAAATAAAATCTTGGGAAAGCTAAATGCCATTTTTAGAACACAAAATATAAGAAAAACACTTTTTTTTTAAGTCGAAACAAGAAGCATAGCTGGTGGTTTTGTGGCCCCATTCCGCACTGGGACAGGCATACTTAATATAATTTGCATCACTTACCATTTTCTAGTTCTATTTACACTGATGCTGTTGATTTTCTTGTTGCGTTTAGTAACATATTGTCATGTGATGTAAGAATGAGTTTGATCCTCAAAAGATCAGCTAGCTGATTGTTACCCTCTTCATGACTCAAGTATTGAGTGTTGAAGTGTGTGTTTTAAGTTTTTAATGCATGTTTTTGCCTCATGAGAGTTCATGTAATGAATGTTTTTGTGATCTTGTTAACAGTGTAAGACAACAAGCAATTAGCTCTCCATGTACACTACTATTCAAAAGGTTGGCATTACAATTAACTTAAATAACTGTTTTCTATTTGAATATGTTTTAAAATGTAATTTATTCCTGTGATGGCAAAGCTGAACTTTTAGCATCATTACTCCAGTCTTCAGTGTCACATGATCCTTCAGAAATTATTCTGATATGCTGATTTAGTGCTTAAAGGGATAGTTCACCAAAAAAATGAAAATGATCCCATGATTTACCGACGTCATCATTACACCAGTTATGTTTTTTCCATAAGTTGAATACTGAAGGCGGTCCGCCGGAAGCTAGGCATTTTACTTTATAGCGTGTTAAATATGGATATTTTTCTTACACACACCCATCGATTCGCTTCAGAAGGCCTTTATTAACCCCCCCGGAGCCATTTTGGAGCACTTTTATAATGGAGGAATTTTGGGCTTCAAATTTTGGGCTGCCATTCACTGTCATTATAAACCTTGGAAGAGCCAGGACATTATTTAATGTAACTCTGATTGTATTCGTCTGAAAGAATGTCATATACACCTAGGATGACTTGAGGGTGAGTAAATCATGGGGTCATTTTCATGCTTGGGTTAACTATCCCTTTAAGAAACATTTCTTGTTATTATTAATGTTGAAGACATTTTTGTGGAAACAGCCTTTATTTGAAACAGATTAGCTATGCAAAAAGCAAAATATAAATGTGGAATAAGGATTCATATTTCATAAGGCTCTCCTCTATTTTTGTGAATTGCATTTATTACAGTGAAACATAAGCCATATGATACACTTAAGTGCATGATTTGTCACATGTACTTTGTAATGATTTGTAGCATGATAAAACTTTAAAGGGGGCATAACACACACACAGTTTCCGCCAATCTCATGTTAATCATGAGTATCTATAGAGTAGTATTGCATCCTTCATATGTCCGAAAAGTCTTTAGTTTTATCATATTTATAAAAGTCAGATACACTAGCACACACACACTCCCTGGATAACTTTCGAGTCACTATATGTTCGTGTTGTGGACATTATATGCACTTGCGTGCCAATTGCCAACAAAACACAGACATTTGATGCAGCTTGATGCACTCACCGCCTGCGGTTTCGTCTCATGAGCGGGAACAAACAAACACATTTGCAGAACTCTGCAAACTGCATCCACTGTTTCCTTAATGCTGGGTTATTTAGTAAGCTGAACAAGGTTATCTTTCTCTCACAGCCAGAAACACACTTCTTTAATGACATTGTTGATTTTGTGGTTAACAGCTCCCTTAACCCGAACGAAGCTTGTTGATGACACTCTTGCTCTAGTCCTGGCTGATGTACGCACACGCATATCCGGGAGAAGTGCCCATACAAGGAATTCATAAAGGGCCATACTCCAAAAAAACTTTCTGAAACTTTGAATCCTGAAGGAGTATATTTTTGTATACAAATTTTTTTTTAACATTTTGGCCATGTTTAGCATCCAACTCTTTAACAGTGCATGAAATAGCATTAGACCCCCCCTTTAAAACACTGCAGTGATACTCGGGCCAGATTATCAGGTTTGATTAAATCAAGGAAGGCCATCACAGAAACAGTGCTACTCAAATGTGTAAAGTACATTTGTTTTGTTCAGCTTTCACATTTTTTTTATATTCTATTGGCAACAAGCCAAGCAAACGGCAATCATATCATCAACCACAGCACTTCCCTGGAAACCACATACAAGCAGACACAAGTCACATTTTCTTTGAAAAATGTCACAATGGGGGGCAAGTACTCACCCGACAGTCCCGCTGTAGCGTCTTCATCAGGGCGTTATATGTCTCTGTGTCAAAGTACAAGCCATCGTGCATGTCCACAAAGTCTAGGTCCTTATATGTGGGGCAGGCCTTTTCCCGCTCTTTTCGTGAAGCCCGTCTTTTGTACGTGGAGCCCTTCAGATCATATTTGTAGTGCATCTTTAAAGACCGTGGCAGAACATTGTTCATAACCACGAGACGAATGTTCATTCCTCCAGACTGAACACAGTACAGGCCGTAGAATTTGGGTAGGAGAGTCCTTGGGTTCTGGTTGAGGTTCTGAGAAAGTGAAACCGTTTTAAATTAAGGAGATGTCTTTTTTTTGTGTTTAAATACTTTCTTCTATTCTAATGGTTATAGTCAAATTCAAGTGAGTCATTCTGTGGCTCGTGACACTATCAAAAGCACAAAACTTACACACTTCACCTGAAATTTTGAACTATAACAACAAGACAACTGCTGAGTATGTACGTAAACAAACATTTCTGGTGTGTTTAGTCATGTAATGTTTACACAAAATACTGAACTGTAAAGGCTGGAAAAAGAGACACAGAGGACATATATGTGACCTGACCATGAAGAATAGAAGAATAGTCACCTATAACAGTAAGATACCTAAAAAGTACATATTACTTGCTTTAAGCAATCAAAACGAGTGTATAAATATTTTTATAGCGAACATATAATGCACCGAGTGACCCAATGGTCTGTTTGCTACAAATATACACAGGAAAAAAAGTTAAACATTTTGTAATATTATTTACTATTTTTATATTTAAATATGATTTAATTTATGTATTTTTTTTAAATTAATTTTACAATTTTATTTGAAATATTATCTTAAAATACACTTTTGTGGCTGGTAAGAATTATTTATGGCTTATTTCAGCCACAAAAAGTAAATCTATATTGGCTGATTTAGATATATCTGCACAAAAGTGAAAGGTGAAAGTGAAAGGTGAAAATGAGAAAGGGTAACATGATATCAAAGGTCATTTAAAGCACTTAAAGGTTGGCATAAGATTATTTTTGAGTTGATTCCACTAGAGTCTCTTATGTATCACATCACAAAACAGGCCAGATTTATAAGGTCTGGACCCCATATCTAGACTATTTGGAACCTCATCTTCATCCTATTATATTAGAAATATTGTAATTATATCTTCATCTTTTTGGAGTTTGTTATTTTTTTATTAGGTATTAAGTATTCCTGTCTTATGTATTATAAAGTATTCCTATTTTTTATTTGTGTTATAACTAAAATTCAATAAACAATTATTAAAAAGGTCATTTAAAGACATCAGTAGTAGTTCTCTAGACAGATGAGTGAGAACAGAACAGTCTGTACTACTGAATCACAGCGTTTTATTCAGGCTTCTTCACTGAAGAGATGAATGACTCTTTACTCTACTGAGACCTACCATGTAATATCCTGGAAGGAGTTTTTGCAGGAACTCAGCCTCCTTGTGCTGGACGGTTTTGATGATGAACTCATCATCGCTGGTCAGGTAGAAGAGTGAGCCGCTGGCGCCCGGATTAGACAACTCAATCAGGGGCTCTTTACAAATGGCATACTGCAGGATTATAAGAAACAATAATCCATTATATATAGTTACTACAGGTCTGTTGAATGCTTGAATCTGATTGGTTGACGAACATTCTAATCTAAGGTTTCTGTTTTCAGGGAAACGCATGGCTAAAATAGTTCAAGGCAGGTCTTGACTGCATTACAGTTCCATATCACTTCACTTCAGTTATTTCAAAGGTCCTTACAGCCGACAACAGCAAAAGAACCAAAACCCACAAAGGCACTGACCAAGCAAATAAATATAGTAAACAATAGGACTAATTATGTCCATGTTTTTGCCACAAAATTACGCTTTATTATGTACAGAAAGCACATACTCTCTTTCTCCCGCTCCCGCTCCCACTCAAATGTACACATATACAATAAGGCACAGAAACATGTTGTCAGCCCTACTCTGATGAATTCATCAGTAAACTAGTTAAGCAACTTAAAAGCTACATGAGTCTGCTATCTATGGCTCAAGCCTCCATTACTAGCTCTGAAATGGTGTTTTGGTGTGGGATGAGATGTGTAAGAAATTAGTCCTCCACACAAGAGAGTTTTAATAAAAAAAACCTGACCTGAAACCTGAAAAAAATGTCTTGAAAGACAACATCTGAACATTGTCTTGAGGTGTGGTAACTGTAGTATAAGTGGAATATGACTCCGGCCTGCTTCGCGTCGTGGCTGCATTACCAATATTTTTGCATTATTGCATTATTTTCTAATAGTCCATAGTCAATATACGCATGCTATCTGAAAGAGGCTCATATACACATACTGAATTGTAAAATAAAATATAATATATAAAATATAATCTATAAATATAAAATATATTTTTTATACAAATAATAAAACTATTTTATTTTGGTAATATATAGTGTTGTTAAATCGATTAATCGTGAATAATTCCATCTAATATAAAAGTTTTTTATATATACACTCACCTAAAGGATTATTAGGAACACCTGTTCAATTTCTCATTAATGCAATTATCTAATCAACCAATCACATGGCAGTTGCTTCAATGCATTTAGGGGTGTGGTCCTGGTCAAGACAATCTCCTGAACTCCAAACTGAATTTCAGAATGGGAAAGAAAGGTGATTTAAGCAATTTTGAGCGTGGCATGGTTGTTGGTGCCAGACGGGCCGGTCTGAGTATTTCACAATCTGCTCAGTTACTGGGATTTTCACGCACAACCATTTCTAGGGTTTACAAAGAATGGTGTGAAAAGGGAAAAACATCCAGTATGCGGCAGTCCTGTGGGCGAAAATGCCTTGTTGATGCTAGAGGTCAGAGGAGAATGGGCCGACTGATTCAAGCTGAGAGAAGAGCAACTTTGACTGAAATAACCACTCGTTACAACCGAGGTATGCAGCAAAGCATTTGTGAAGCCACAACACGCACAACCTTGAGGTGGATGGGCTACAACAGCAGAAGACCCCACCGGGTACCACTCATCTCAACTACAAATAGGAAAAAGAGGCTACAATTTGCACAAGCTCACCAAAATTGGACAGTTGAAGAAGGAAAAATGTTGCCTGGTCTGATGAGTCTCGATTTCTGTTGAGACATTCAGATGGTAGAGTCAGAATTTGGCGTAAACAGAATGAGAACATGGATCCATCTTGCCTTGTTACCACTGTGCAGGCTGGTGGTGGTGGTGTAATGGTGTGGGGGATGTTTTCTTGGCACACTTTAGGCCCCTTAGTGCCAATTGGGCATCGTTTAAATGCCACGGCCTACCTGAGCATTGTTTCTGACCATGTCCATCCCTTTATGACCACCATGTACCCATTCTCTGATGGCTACTTCCAGCAGGATAATGCACCATGTCACAAAGCTCGAATCATTTCAAATTGGTTTCTTGAACATGACAATGAGTTCACTGTACTAAAATGGCCCCCACAGTCACCAGATCTCAACCCAATAGAGCATCTTTGGGATGTGGTGGAATGGGAGCTTCGTGCCCTGGATGTGCAGCCCACAAATCTCCATCAACTGCAAGATGCTATCCTATCAATATGGGCCAACATTTCTAAAGAATGCTTTCAGCACCTTGTTGAATCAATGCTACGTAAAATTAAGGCAGTTCTGAAGGCGAAAGGGGGTCAAACACAGTATTAGTATGGTGTTCCTAATAATCCTTTATTTTTACACATTATATAAAAATATGTTTATGTTAGATACGATTAATCGCGATTAATCGACTTGACAGCACTAATATATATATATATATATATATCTTTTTTTTTTATTGTCAATGGCAATGCTTCATGGGATGTGCAGATCATTTCATCAATAGAATTCAAGTAGACAAGTGCCTGCTTTTCAAATTTTTGGCTTCAAATCACATACTGTAATGGATTGTAATTTTGTTCATTGCTTATTGAAAATGTTTCTGAAATACCTATGAAGAAAATGAATGGAAAAGTGGGCAGTCTTGTTGCATGCTATACAATCATCAAGAGCAGAAGATGTCTGAAATATACAAGACTACAGTGTGTGTGAACTTATAATGAGGTACTCTGGGACTTTTATGAAAGAGCATCTATTTTTACCTGTTTTAAATATACAGTATGCTTCAAAAAAAAAAAAAAATCCTAATCACCAATTCATATCTATGCTAAACTGACACCAAAGAGTAAACTCAAAAGAAACAAGTTACTCATAAACCATGAATTATAAAACATCCTCAAACTGACTGGCTGCAGTATACTGTGTTTTATTACAAAATCCAAAAAACTGTTTGCCTTTACACCACTAAAAGACCAGATTATTACTGCCTGGAAGTCCTGTGGTTTAATTAGGGTTATGTAAAAAACCCAAAGCATTATGAGGTCTTAAAGCAAACATTTCCACTGCCTTTTCTAGCGGGGTTCCCTGAGGAGGTCTGGACGCAGCAGCAGCATGAGGACAGTGTTGAACTGAGGCCAGACTCATATTCAAGGCCTGCCTAATGAAAGTCAACAGTCACGTTGTACTTCCAGCCCAAACACATGGACATTAGCATTTGGACTGCGTGTCATCCCGCGTGTGTGCAGCTTCTTAATTAGCTTGCACGTCCTCATGCCTATCTGAATAATTACAAAAATGTACACAACATACTCAGAAGAGTATACTAACATCACATTCTATCATCTTGAGCCTGACCATTTCCTACTGTTTTTTAGTCTTGTATTTTCTTTTCTCATTCCTTATTCCTAGTGCCCAGTTATAGTACAAACAATCTACATTTTGTAGTTTACCCTTGTACTAAAGGATTTGGAAAACACAATATTGTGGGCACTGCTAGTGTATAAAGACTATGAGTATAACACTCAATAGCATAACACAAAGCAACGCACAATTTTTTTGCATTATGTATGCACAAGTATGCTGAATTTCTGTATGCATGTCTGTGTTTGGAATAGATTACTATCTCACTGAAAACTGTGCTGTATACTGCCTACTACTAAATAAACTACTGGATAAATCTTACTTTTTAGTATTTTTAATGAAATTTTGTGTAAAAATATCTTAAGTCTTGTCAGTTAAATCAAATAATCAGTCTAAAAAAGCATTGCACTGTGGGATACAGTATTCTGTGCAGTGTGCTTTGTTGTATACTGCACACTTTGGCAAATCTAGAAGGTCATCTAGAAGGGTATTTTATGAGTTCAGAAAATGTGCAAACCTTGCACAGAGCACACTGTATTATATTTCAGTTTTGACAACTCTCTGAGTAGTTTGTAACGCAGTTTATTAATAATAAATCTAAATTTGAATGCAACTAGGTTTGGTTTTGGCAGACTAGATCTGCTACCCTGCTGCTGCGGAACAAAGTACCGAACAAAGACTTGCTCTGCTAAACCGCAAGAGTGTATGATAGTAAAACGGGCTGCTTCAAGACAAAAGAGAACCTCTGTAGCAGATCTAGACAGGTGGAGCTGGGGAAGAGGTGGGAATGAGTCGGACCGGAAAAAATAAAAGCGAGCATAGTTAGGAAGAAGCGACTGATTGGCTGAAAAACCAGCAATGAGACAGCCCACACTGTCTCATTGCTCACAGTGGCACGGAAGAGTTTCATGACTAAAGGCCCTGATATACTTAAAGCGAAATCGAAGAACGAACTTATGTGATGTCATTTTTAAAAAATCAGGCCAAAACGAACTTCGTTTGGAGTTCATTTTGGGAGTTCGAAACAGCTTACCAAGGCAAACTTTTCAGAAAAGTTTGCTACGGCTGCTAAACACCTTTGTACTACCACTGGTCCGTGGCGATTACTTAATAGGTGTGTGCGGAGGCTCAGCCTTCCTTCATGTTCATCTTTTCTGGTTCAGTTCTCCTGTTCAGCCTATCGAGATCAGACGTCCACAAGTGAGAACATGAAGAGACTGGAGAGCTGCTTTATAGTAGAAAATTAAGTTGTACTCCTGATGAAATGACACATTGACACTGTTTTTCATGTTTAATACGGTAAAGCCCATAACACCTGATGTACTCGTTACATCATAAGAAGAATGGCATCTACGCTAATGCTAGTCTCTCTGTTTATCCCGAGGTTTACTGCAGTTAGCCGGATCCGGGCCGTATCCAGATCAGATGGTAGACCTGCGCCTGGACATGACCAACGCATCCCTGAAGTGTCTGCAGAGAACATGTCAAATAAACTCCCCCCGTAAATGCTGCATCGACACGACATCCTCATTAAACCCGTCTTCGGCGTGACGACTCCAATCTCTCGAATAATCTAACAAATATCTATTTGCCTAATATGAATTAAGACCTGCTATGTTGCCACAATTATAATCATACACTGTTTGTTGTTCGTTGGCCAGAGGAGAACTGGCACCCGACTGAGCCTGGTTTCTCCCAAGGTTTTTCTCCATTCTGACCCTGAAGGAGTTTTGGTTCCTTGCCACCGTTGCCTCTGGCTTTTGGCTTGCTCAGTTGGGGACACCTAAATTTCATCTATATTACCGATCTGCCCCCATTGACACTATATGATACTTTAAATTAGCTGGATAACATCACCGTTTCACCAGAACGGCTATACAAATTCTGTTGCATTATTTTCCTGTTAACAATGTGAAGCTGCTTTGAAACAATTGGACTTGTTAAAAGCGCTATATAAATAAAGGTGATTTGATTTTGATTTAAAGCTACTTGATTTTAAGCAATCTATTGTATAAAATGCTATATAAATAAACGTGAAGTGACTTTTCTAGAGTGCCGAATTGCAGAGCTTTTGCAAACATATCCACTTTGATCAGATGCTTTTCTTATGCTTTATTAAAATTTTCAAATTTACCTTGTTATTGAGAGGAAAGCGCGCAGCACACATCTAAACGCCGCACTCAGCAGTGTGGGCAAAGTCAGATGTTTGCTAACAGTATACTGCTGGTCATGTATTTCGTTTACCCCTAAGCAAAGAACGAAAAAGAACTTTGCAGTGAGTATATCGGGGCCTTAAACTTGGTATATGTGACCCTGGACCACAAAACCAGTCATAAGTCGCATTGGTATATTTGTGGCAACAACCAATAATACATTGTATGGGTCAAATTTATCGATTTTTCTTTTATACCAAAAATCATTAGGATATTAAGTAAAGCTTCATGTTATAATTCATATATAAAAACGGTATTATTAGTAGTAATATGCATTGCTAAGGACTGTTAAAGCGATTTTCTTAATATCTAGATTTTTTGCACCCTCAGATTCCAGATTTTCATATTGTCCTATCCTAACAAACCATACATCAATGGAAAGCTTATTTATTCATCTTACAGATGATGTATAAATCTCAATTTCAAAAAAATTACCCTTATGGTTTTGTGGTCCAGGGTCACATATACTTACATACTGCAGAAACAATGTTAATGTTAAGTAGTATGTTAATATTCTATTCCAAACATAGCCCATAATATACCTGAACGTACTTCATTTGCCAAAATACAACACACACTGCATGGAATACTGTATCCCACAATGCAATGCTCTTCCATTTCAGGTTCTTTAGAATGAATATTGTACCAGACTGCCAAAATGTGTTTATTTACAAAAATTTTTTTATTAAAAATCCTAAAATAACTGTATTTGAGAGATAATTAGAACGCCACCCACTAATATATAGTTTAATGACAAAAAGTAGCATACTATTATTTGAAATATTAATGTTGCATACTGCATACTGTTTAACATACCATTTATAGCGCAGTATGCTAGTATATACCATTATGAAAATACACTAAGTCACATTTATGCATTTGGCAGATGCTTTAATTCAAATTGACCCATAAATTTGTAATAATACTTCACAATATTACCTTATTTTTAATCAAATAAATGCAGTATTGGTGAGCATAAAAGACTTTAAAAAAATAAAATCTTACTGATCCCAAACGTTTGAACATTAGTTTATGTGTTCCTGGGAATAGAAAACATTAACGTAACATAACTTAAACAGATTTCACTTGACAGTCACTTCATTCAGATTTTTCTAGAAAACTTAAGTGTGTCCATAATAAATGCAAATAATAAGGAACTCCCATTCGCCTATGCAAAATAAAGAATGCAAAAAAAGTTAGCTTTGAATGGAATTACGTAAAAAGGTATTCCCTGATCATTAGAGACATCCTAAAACCCAGCTTCTGCATCGTGCACATTATACAATTAACATTTTTGTGCAATGTAAGCTCAAGGTGGAATACAATAGATTCATAACAGAGGATGGTATAATGCAGGTTCATAAATTACATGGGAAGACCAGACTATCAGGCACCTGGGATTGATACCGCTCTGCTGGGCTAATTACACGGCCATTAGATGTCAAAGTGCAGAGGAGGCAATTAACAGCTTGACTGAGATCATATGCCTAATCAGCATCATCCACCCTGACTCATACACGCAAACACACAGATTAAACTGTATGAGAGCTGCAGAGATGCTGCAGAGGCACTGCAGTGGCTGAGAGGCAGTGATGCAGTGCAGGGAAACGTGCACCTCCAACAACTCATCGCAATGTGCCAGGACACATCTTACATAGCGAGAACACATCAAACCAAACCGCTAATCCCTGCTGGGAATTTAGAAATGAGGACGTAGATTACGTAGACGTCACAGTTGGCAAGGTGCAGCGGTAAAGTTCATCAGTGGTCAGCAGTGCTCTTGGTCACTCTTACTGGCGCCTGATGTAAGCAGGCTCTAAACTTTAATTCATACAAAGATGCTTTGTTATGGCTTAGGAACTTTTAGGGAATGGGACACATAATAATCCTGGCATTAATATGGGGGTAAAAATAGCGTTTAATTAGAGTCATAGCAGTTCATGCATGCATCTGGCTTTGCAATGAGGAATTGTGCAAAATAAGACCAGGAACATGTAAACTACATTTCAAAAGTTTGGGATTTTTGATTGATTTTGAAAGAAGTCTCTTATGCACACCAGGGCTGCATTTATTTAATTAAAAACACAGTAAAAACAGATATATTGTGAAATATTATTATAAACAGGGCTTGACATTAACACCCACCAACTTGCCAATGTGGGTGGATTTCAGCAGTGGTGTGTAAAGCAGTCACTCCTACATGGCGAGTTGAATTTTATATATATGTTATGTGACCCTGGACCACAAAACCAGGTTTGGGTTGAGGCCAATGGGCAAATATGGCCAGGATGCCGGGGTTACACCCCTACTCTTTCTCGAAGGACATTTTTAATGACCACAGAGAGTCAGGACCTTGCTTTAACGTCTCATTCGAAGGACAGTGATATTAAGTAAAGATCTTGTTCCATGAAGATATTTTGTAAATTTCCTACTCTAAATATATCAGAAACATATTATTATTAGTAATATGCATTGCTAATTACTTCATTTGGACAATTTTAAAGGCGCTTTTTTTTCCACTCTCAGATTCCATTTGTTTAAATAGTTATATCTCGGCAAAATAATTTCCTATCCTAACAAACTATACATCAATGGAAAGCTTTCATATGATGTATAAATCAAATTTCCAAAAATGTATGATTTTTGGAAAATCATTGGATGATTTTTGGTGTGGGATTGCATGTATGGTGCATAATTTTACTCATTCCCACAGATTTTGTGCTCACGGCCCAAAGTGAGCACATATAAAGCCGATTAAACAGTCAAATACACATAACATAATGTCAAAATGCCGGTCTTAGCAAGAAATCACATAAACACAGTTTATGTTTTAAGTGAACTTAAACAGTCGAGAAAGAAAACGCATGTGTAACAGTATAATGGATCCGTATGTCAGGTCTTAAAGTGACAAATTATGAGATAATATAAAAAATATCTATATGGCAGTTTTTCCCCATGGTATAGATGTCAAAATTGTGACCAATAAAAATGCTGAGTGGCTAGTAACTTTGGAAAACCACTAGCCACAATGGCTACTGGCTAGTGAGCAAAAAAATTTATGTCAAGAACGGATTATAAATACATTGAAATATATGACAAACTTTTAAACGGTAGTCACATATGTATTTCATGTTGACTTTAATAAAAAAAAAAAAACTAGGCAAAATAAAAAAAAAAACAAGTAATCATCTTTTACCAAGTAATCATCTGGCTTGATCCCGAACAGCTCGCGGAAGTAGCGGAAAGCCAGTGGTGCGTACGTCTTGAAACGGAAGTCTGGATAATGGTGTGCTGGAGTCAGGTTGCTTCCCTCACTGCAAAAGTGAAAGCATTTGCTTAAGGTATCACAATAAACAAAGCGTATATGTCATTTCATTAACGATTATCACATTCCCTAACACAAGAGGCTTCTGGGCAGAATCTGTCTGTAAACATAATCCTGTAAGGAGACCAGAAATTGTGAGAAACTGTTACCCAACCTAAATGCTCCTTTATGCCCAAGGAACAGAGACACATTTGATCTTTCTGAGCCCCATTGAGCGTGTCCCTGTTGCAATGTGACCCACCAGCAGTAAACACCAGAGGTACTCTTTTCCAGAGACACACAACAGTAGCCAATGCCTGAGGACAAGGAGGTCCTAGTCTTACTCTACTAACGGTTACACAAACTAAACACCAGGGTCAAACACATCAGTTACACATGATGAAATGTAAGCAAGCACTGGGAAAAAAAAAAAAAATCCTGTAGCCCACTTTTCACCTTTTTTATTATGAGGCAGGTCATTAGTATTTGGATTAACCCCATTTGAATAATTCCTAAACGTGTGACTTGAAAGGGCCCGATGATGTCATAATCGCTCAAAATACCGCTAAACAAAATGCCTGTGATCCCTCATAACAAATGGGTTAGAGAGTTGCTGTTTTTTCAGGGCACTTGAATAAGTTCTGAGCATTAGCTGTTGCAGACGATAAATCCCAATCCGTCTATTGTGTAACCCAATCCAAAATGTACAACTGACCTCTGAATTAGAGCTTGTCTCTAAAAACTAAAACAATAGCAGGCCGATGAGGGGTAGACGACTGACCTAACTCTGAAAAATGGGGCTTCGGCATGTGCAAATCTGTCTCATAGAAATATAGTCATTTCTCTCTGCCTGTTTTTGGCAATGTATCATTTTCAGAATAGAATACTAGTGTATTACTATAGTATTTCTGCCAGATTGCCTTATTCGAAAATAACTCAAAACATATACTTCTGAAAAAAAAAAAAGAAAATACTGATAATATCATCAAATATTCATTATCAACACATAAAATTACAATTTAATATTAGTTTTTTTTTAGAATATTACTGCTGTAATGTGAATCGTGTGCTTGTCATTTCATTTTATTCAATTGCCATGCATCTAAAGCATGTGAGTATACATACTAGCCTACATTTGTTATGCATAATCTCTACTACTTCTTACTATGCTAAATATACATTACGGTTTAAAAGTTTAGGGTTAGTAAAGAAAATTATTATTTTTATTCGGCAAGAATGCATTAACTTTCTATTCATGAAGGAATCCTGAAATAAACGTATTACTGTTTCTACAAAAATATTAAGTTTTAATTTATAATAAGAAGAAATTTCTTGAGCAGCAAATCAGCATATTAGAATGATTTCTGAAGGATCATGTGACACTGAAGACTGCAGGAATTCAGCTTTGCATCACAGGAATAAATTACATTTTAAAATATTAAAATATGTTAATATTAAAATAATTCGAATTTTCAAAATGTTACTGTTTTACTGTATTTTTGATTAAATAAATGCAGTCTTGGTGTGTATAAGAGACTTCTTATAAAAATTTTTGACTGTAAAGTTTTGAGTAATGAATAAGAAGCATGTGCTTTACATTTTAGATTCTTGTGTTTTAACCAACTTATTGTAAGTTATGTCCACTTCTGCTTTTAACCGAATACAAATAAATGTATCACCATAAGCAATATACTGTTAATGGTATATACAGATAATGTTTTGTTGCACACCCCTATACAGTATATTATGCACAGTATGCAGACTTTAATTCCAACGTTGCATAAAGCATTTTGCTTCATCATAAAGTATATGCAAAATATAGTAAGTAGTACACTAGCAATCCATCCCGAACACAAGCACAGACTGTCAAATTGGTTCAAACTGAGGGCGAGCACATGCAACTGGAGTGCAATCCCCAGTGAGAGAATCAGACTCTATAAATAAGGAAGTCAGGCTAGTGGATCAGTGGCATCCCTTTGAATCTTGTATATACTCTGCTCACTCAAAAGAGTCTTTTGGGAATCATTTATACAAAAAATCAACCATGCAGGATTTAGCATGAGCTCAAGTTTCTAGTTCTCATGATACACTCTCATTAGTGTGTGAATAATCACTCAAAGATGTACTGATGTTAAGATGTCCCTATTTGGGGAAAGAATGGAGAGCAGATGACCCAAACTAAATGCAATAGGAGAGAATTTGAGAAATTTCCTCATTCCAGACCACTCTGACAACAACAGATGAAACAACAATATGCACATGCAGCGTCCTGCAAATGTATGCATCCTCTGTCTGTCCATACCTGGGTAAAAACACACTCTCCACCACATAGAAGTCCTGCATGAGCACATCTCGGTCAGGTTTTGAGGTCAGATTCCCCACGGTGTAACCAATGCCAAGCTGGATAGCTCCTTTCAGGGCAGATGATGTAGTCTGAAACAATATCCGTAATAAAAAGCAAAACAAATTAGTATAGAGTGATTTTAAAACCTGCTCTTACGTGGGTTTATTGAGGTCATTTTTAGATGCACAAGACTAAACTTGCCTCCTAAATCTCCTTTTGTTATACAAATGACATTTGTGGGTCAAACTCATGAGCAAGGTTCACTAGAAGTATTAGATCAGCCATAACATGAAAAGGTATGTAGCGTGACTAGCGGCTAACAAAACCATCAAATCTTGGAATTTTGGAAAGTTCATTGATAGGCCTCTGTTGATATCAACATTTAGAAGGGTGGACATTATCAACATGCTAAACTTGTCACTGGACACACTGACATTAACATGATTGGAAAAATGTAGCTCATTCTTCACTGAACAGAGGTGTTGGCGGACAATTTGTTGATCTTTTTCTGTGTTTTATCAACATGCAGCGAAACATTCAGACTCCCTGCCTTGGAAAATTCGATCACAAGAGAACCCAGTTTTTATTTTGTTTTATATACAAATAGGTTATGCAAATTCGTAGGAATGCTGTTCTTCGCACACTGTACCATTTAGTTGCTACTGTATGTACATTACACAACGACAACTCTGGGCCCTATCATACACCTGGCGCAATGCAACGCTAGGTGCGACGAAAGTGTTTTTTGCTAGTTTCAGCCTGACGGTTATCATTTTCATGTCCAGCGCCATGTTGTTTAAATAGCAAATGCACTCGCGCCCATCTGTTCGCCCATGGGTGTGCTGGTCTGAAAACGAGGTGTGTTCAGATGCATTGTTGGTGTGTTGCTATTTTGAGGCAGCTGAAAACGACTGCACCATTGACCAATAAAAACCTGGTCTAAAGTCAATAGCGCTGTATTTTTTGTTATTTAAAGGGTGCGTTAGTAATATGTGCCTATAGGCGGGTGCACAATGCGCATACACTCTGCTTATTACACACACAGGGATGTGCAGCAGCACACAAAAATTTTTAAATATTAAAAATAAAAGGATTCCTCCCTGGAAATTTCTGTCATTTATGACAGTGGTTCTCAAACCTGTCCTGGGGACCCCTCACCACTGCACATTTTGTATGTCTCCCTCATTAGACACACCCAAATCTATTCTTGCAGTCTCTACTAATGAGCTGATAAGTTGAATCAGGTGTGTTAGATGAGGGAGACACGCAAAACGTGCACTGGTGGGGGGGTTCCCAGGACAGGTTTGAGAATCACTGATTTATGAGACAATGCTCCCCTGCCATTGACGGAAATTTCCGGCTTTCTGTGTTTTCACTGTTATACGGTAGGGGGGCACTATTAGGCATCTTCTGAAAGAGTACAGAATCTCTGGATCAAAATATAGGCAGAGAAGAAGCAGAGGCAAGCGGTAGCATATGTAAGCAGATGCATATGTAAAATAACGTCATCATCGACATTAAATTGCATCTTAATCTAAACTGCCTAACGTTATCGGATGAAATGTGTACCCAGGACCTCAGCCTTTTTGTTGTTTAAAAGCAGAGGCTCTGTTCTTATTTTGATATAATGCATATTCAGATATTCATTCAACAAAATATTCTGGAGGCCATGAACATTTTGTGAAAATGATAAAAAATGCTGGTGGTGGCTAGAAATTGGCAAATGATGCATACAAGAAGCTTGTGATCCAAGTTGTCTGTGTGCTGATTTGCAGCAAAAAAGAACAAAGAAGAATATGAAGGAGAGAATGGTTGCTTGACGAAGCCATGCTTGCTGATGTTCTGTTGCAGGTCTATGACTCCTCCCCATGAACTTTCCATAGCCCTGTATCTTGCACTCTCATTGGCTGTAGGTCATTTCCAGTCAAAACACATTTCACACTGCAAGACTCTGAGCAGAGATGGTCTTATTATTGGGAGGCATGAGGCTTTCCTTCAAGTGGCTTTGCTCTGAGTCACACACAGGTCCAGATATTTAGCATTATAAATATTTCACGGGCATCAGTGACACATCAGCGCTTCTCTCAGAGAGATAATACACACTATGTGATTGTTACTCACATGAACGAGCACCGATTTCTCTTTGATTTCAGGCATTTGTTAGCAGATTCCACAAAACTGTCGGTGAGTAAAAGATCGGGGCTAAAATCGAGCAGTGTGTACCCGGCATTAGATGACAGGAGGAGGGTGTAAGAAAACTCCAAATTATATTATAATATTTTAAATATATTAAATTAAAGGTTGAGGGTAATATTTATACAAATTAAACACTTTCCAAATATGAAAAGTTATATATTTTATAATAATGGGTTCACCATGAAAACAAAATATTGTAGATATGAAAAAAGCAATAATGAAAAACAATTTACCTTTTTGTATGTTTTCTCTCTACTGTTATTGCTAGACCCACTGCCTCCATTCTCATTGGCTGATGACATCTACATGAAGCAATAAAGAGTTAAATGTTACACAAGACTAGTTTACAGCCATTAGCTGAGTGTATGTAAATAATGTCCTCAGGCCGTGCCCAGCCGTAAACCATCAGCTTTGCAAAGGAGCCCGACACAGACCACAGGATATCCTGCCAGAGTAATTGAGTGGCTTGTAAATGCAGTACATGTGTGGCTCTGCTAATAAAATATGATGCAATTAGGGTTTAGCTACCTTGTTTTAACCAAGAACACAGGTGTTGGTCTGCTGTTCAGCGCTGCTGCGTGGCTCAGTCATGTGGACGGGGTAGAAAGCAGAGGTCTGGCTCAGAATTGATGTTCGTCCTGTCAACCAGAGGATGGGAAGGGGTATGTTGTAGTTAGTATAGCAGTGGATGGAAAACCAAAAAGCTTTAAAAGATTAGTTCAGCCAAAAATGAAAATTCTGTCATTAATTGCTCACCCTCACGTAAGACTTTTGTTCATCTGCGGGACACAAATGAAGATCTTTTTTGATGAAATCGGAGAGCTTTTTGTCCCTCCATAGACAGATATGCAACTACCACTTTGATGCTTCAAAAAGTTCAGAGATCGCAAAACGAATCCATATGAATTGAGCGGTTTAGTCCAAGTCATCTGAAGAGACTCAAACACTTTATATGATGAACAGATTTAATTTAGGCTTTTATCCATATTTAAACGTTGATCAGCAAACATAAACAGAAGCTCAAACGAACCTGCTTGATGCGAGAGAACAAATCTTATTGGTTCCTGCTGAAGCTCAAACATGCTGTGTAACATGAGATTGAACCTCATTGGTTCTCGCTGAAGCTCAAACGTGCTGCGTAACACGAGAATGAACCTCATTGGTTCTTGATGAAGCTCAAACGTGCTGCATAACACGAGAACGAACCTCATTGGTTCCTGCGGAAGCTCAAACGTGCTGCGTAACACGAGAATGAACCTCACTGGTTCTCGCTGAAGCTCAAACGTGCTGCGTAACACGAGAATGAACCTCATTGGTTTTTGAGGAAGCTCAAACGTGCTGCGTAACATGAGAATGAACCTCATTGGTTCTCACACATCAAGCAAACAAGCTTGAGCTTCTGTTTACCAGACCTGATTTGTGATAAATCCTAAATTAAATTTGTTCATCATATAAAGCAACTGAGAATTTGGACTAAACTGCTCAATTCTTATGGATTAGTTTTATGGTCTCTTAATGAACTTTTTGAAATCAAAGTGTCAGTTGTGTAGCTATCAATGGAGGGACAGAAATCTCTCAGATTTAATCAAAAATATCTTAATTTGTGTTCCGAAAATGAACAAAAGTCTTACGGGTTTGGAATGACATGAGGCTGAGTAATTGATGAAAGAATTTTCATTTTTAGGTGAACTATACCTTTAATGTCAAATTTCAACCCAAAATCCAAAGATAGACATGTTACTGCATTATTTAGTGACATGACAAATTAAGCACATATTGTTTATACATTTTTATTGATCATTATTATTTCAATTTGTATTTTATTTCTTCTATTGATTAATGTATAGTTTTATTAAGAAATAAATTAAATTTTAATATATATAAAAATCAACTATTTTAAATACAGCTATTTTAAATTGTTATAATATTTCAAAATATTAGGTACAATTTTACTGTATTTTGATTAAATAAATGTAGCCTTGGTAAGCATGAGACTTCTTTCAAAACCATTTAAAAATCTTTATAACCCCAAATGTTTGAACGCTTGAAACATTGTTTTTACAAAATATATTTTTCTGAAAATATAAAAATATTTTAAAACAGAAATTGCATTATTGATCGACTAGGCTGAACTGACTTTAACTTTGGTTAATCTTTGCAATTCTGTTTGCAGGGCTAGAGGTGCAGAAACTACACACGTCACCTTTAGTGAAAGATTGATTTCAGCCATTCTCATCGAGACAATGCAGAATGTTTTTAAGATGATCTTGTGACCACCTAAGTGTGTGTTTGCAGCCACAGCACTGAATAAACGGTGCGTCGTAAAGTCAGCAGACAGAGTGCAGGGCCTCACAGTCTGTGTAAATGAGGAATAATGGTCTTTCAGACTGTCTGCATAAACAAACAGTGAGACTGAGCCCTTATTTAAAGTCAAGAGCACCCTGTGACTCTAAAGCACCCATGCCATTCGCTCTGTGCCAGCATATTTATATCAGTTGGTCTGCAGAGAGGGAAAACAGAGGTAAACCCAGGGAAAGTGTGGATGTTTGCTCCTGATAACCAGCTGCTGTCTGAGAAGTGTCTAACACCTGCATGTCAGTTCGCCCTGTGCAATACAGATCTATTACACAATCCACCGCGAGTGAAACAATCCATCCCATGTTGAGTGACTGCTAGCCAGATGCATCATGGAACATTAAGATCAAATAGAGATTTAACCATAGTAAAGGGGTGTAAAAGACTGTGTTGTTGCCTCTTGAGTTTTTTTTTTTTTTCATGAATCCTTGCTGAATAAAATGATCAATTAAGCAAAAATCTTTTGAACAGTCTTGTGTCTTTATGAATATACAAATTATTATATAAGCAAGCAGTGTCAATATAAGATGATATACTGATACAGTGAATCAATAGAGAAATGGCTAAACAAATATTATCTATATTTAGCAAAGCATCTTACGCAAGTTACGGGAAATCTCAACAACTGGTTTATGTAAATATCTTAAAAGTTATATGGTATTACATTCCACCTTTAACCTGTTAACAAGCCCTGCAGGCTTGTCTGTCCAAACTGGAAGCCCCCCGATTATCATATTTCATTGTAACATAAACCCTAAAGTTTAACGTACAGCATATGACGTTATTCTATTATTTAGTTAAGAACAATAGTCTCCCTGTAAGAAGCACAAACAAATTATGTGGCAATGACAGTGGAAAAGACATGGATCATGAAGTGCTCTCAGAAGAGGCAAGTGCCCTTTAAAGGTATTAAAGATATGTGACCATGTGCCAGATATTAAGAGGACAGAGAACAGAAAACACTTATGTTTCTATCACCATGACACTTTAAAAACCTATCCTCACTTT
The DNA here is from genome assembly GCA_018749465.1 of Paracanthobrama guichenoti. NCBI lineage: Eukaryota > Metazoa > Chordata > Actinopteri > Cypriniformes > Gobionidae > Paracanthobrama > Paracanthobrama guichenoti. The sequence goes on along the minus strand of CM031950.1, from coordinate 1,123,615 downwards.
CGTTCTCTCTCTTTATCTATCTCTTCTTCTCGTTCGTTCTTCTCTTTGTGGTTGCTATGAGTCCAGGTTCAGCGCTTGTAAACAGTGGCCGTACTGTATGCACCCGCAGTCATCTCTCTGAATATTCACACTGATTTGACTGGTAATCAACACACTGATTATAGTCTCAACATTTCGGGGGTCAGTCTCTCAAAACCTCTAGCATAATCAACCATTCAAATTTACAAGTAAATTTTAGCATACAGATTTATAGATTTTTAGCATATAGAAGTCTCCCTGTAGTCAATAATTTAATCCCTTAAAACTCATCTTTGATCACCAAAATGACATATTTAAACATTTCTTGTGGAAAAAAAATTAAATAAAAAATCTTCATGCCTTACAATAGCTTGAATGTAACTACAGCCTTGCTTCATTTAGTATACATGGATTTATGCAAATTAGCCCCGCCTCCACTCACTCACACCTCAGAGATCCACTCGGTCAACTTTACTGTAGTAAACGCTGTACGATGGTATCGCTCTTTACAACGTCAGACACATAACGGTAATTAATATGATTAGCCTTTTTGCTTGACTACGTTATCAAACAGCTAATAATGTGTTGCTAATGTTACACAAACCATGTTCCTGTTTGCCATCTCAGTCTGCCTTCTAAAAATCAGTATCCTTAGGCATAACATCGTAATATACATCATATACATAATTCATATACATAAATGTACCCGAATGTTCGTATCAACAGAAAGATAACCTAATAATAGTATGGGCTCTTTAAGGAATCTGAGGTAAAAATAATTTGTATTATGTTTCTTTAAAAATCATGTTTGCCATTCAGTTAAAAACGTTTTTAATGTTGTTTATACGTCTATGTGGTGTTTTAATATGCTTTAAGGCAAACCATGTGCAAATTCATCAGTCAACACCATTGCTGAGTATTTTCTCCTTAAAACTGAAGTGAACCAAAGACAGTCTCAAAAACACGCCGGTGTTTCTTATGTATGTCTAACTTGTACCCAATTACGTCAACATGCTGGCGGGCTTTAGCATATCATTAACTGCTGCGAAGCAGGGGAGTCTCAAGAGAACACAATCAAGCATTGCGTCAGTTCAGGCAGGCCACGTCAGTCAAGCTCGCATCAGCTGATAGCCAGCTGTTCCTGACGTGTACCAATCCAGTCTCGACACTTATCATCATTTAAATTCCCATTTCTCAGCAATTCTCTATCGCATCGCTGCTTGCAACAAACTCCCTCCTCCAACCCCAACTCCACCTTTACCTGTGTTTATTTTGCTTTGTTTCTTTCTGTAGGTCTCTACATGGCAAGCTTTTCTCTCATGTATTGTCTACATTCGCATAATGTGAATTTGTAATTACATATGCATATACTGGTTCCATTCTGTGCCCCGGGGGGGTTGACTTGCTGCTCTCCCCTCTCTGTCCAGGCGGGGCGCATGGACAGGAGTGGGGAGTTCTTGCCCAGAACAGAACCATACCGCCAACACTAACTGTACGCTTTCATTGTCAACAACGATAATAAACAATATACTTGACGAAGTGGTCCTGACTGCATTATTGTTCACATATTTTAACATTGTTACAGCACCTCTCTTCCCAGTCTGTCAGTTGGGTGAGTTTCCCATACAACAATGTAACTCTCTGCTTAACTACAGGAATTAACTAGCTAGTCACAACTGTTTCACAAAACCGCATTTGTCGCAAAGAAACTGTCGTTCAACCACGTTGGTTAATAATGTCACACAGGTGGTGGTGTAATAACTTCTTAATACTGTAATCTGTTTTGAGACTTTCTTTTCTAGATTTTTTGCTATAAATTACGAACATGGCATCTGAGGACTAATTCTCATTTTTCTTAGTTATTTTGCTTTATTTCCATATTTAAAGGTGCAGTGTGTAGTATTTATGAGGATCTATTGACAGAAATGCAATATAATATACAGAACTAAGTTTTCAGTGGTGTATAAACATTACATAATACCGTTATTTTTTTATTACCTTAGAATGAGCCATTTCTATCTACATACACCACGGGTCCCCTTACAGTGAAGTCACCATTTTGTGCCGCCATGTTTCTACAGTAGCCCTAAATGGACAAACTTCTCTACAGACCGCTAGCTACTCTCTGCTGTCTACGACGATGACATCTTTGTCCTGTGTCAGCCACCGTAGCTTCTCTATGTGCTTCAAAAGGGAGGGGTGAGTGGTGGGCGGTTGCAATTCGCAACCTCACCGCTAGATGCCGCAAAAATTTTCATAGTGCACCTTTAATCATATGCTTCTTCATACTAGAGCACGCACATGTAAACTCTTCAAAAATAGTGCTTGACAAACTAAAAGACGTAAATGAAATACATTTACAATGAGCAGTCATCCCAATTCTACTTAAAATTATATTTTGAAGTGGAAACTTAACTTTTATTCATGAGTGAGTGGGGTCAAAATTCCATGTCTGTTCACTTTAATTGAGGGCTTAAAGCTAGAGAACAGGATTAGGGCCGCATCCAACATGGCACAGGCCGCACGTATACACTCTTTGTTCTGACTGGAGGTTCTTTCTTCAGTTCGCTAATTGGATACAGTGACAATGATTACATAACTGGCTTAGTTAGTGTACTGTGTGAAGTTTCCGCTAAAAGCTGTAATTGGATATGATGTTATTAAAGGCATTTTAGAAGAATTTGTTGTACTTGGACAACATGCACAGCTTTGCATTGGAGTACAGTGAAGCTATAATTACTAATTATTGCTGTAGCGAATACAGATACAGTCAGTGGGAAGGCACATGCAAAAAGAAGAGAAATATCCAATAGAGATTCGGCAATTCAATTCAATTCAATTCAATTCAATTAAAAATTATTCTTTATGATTCGTTATTTTCTTGTCTATTATACAGTGAAACTTCTTTGAAACAATCTTTATTGTATAAAACTATATAAAAAAATGTGACTTGTCACTTGACAAGCAATTCATAAACTAGATGATAACAGACGCATAAAGAATCAAACATATGAATGTGTAAAAATCTGCGTTATTATACACATTTTTTTAAATAAAAACAAATACAAAACACATCTCATTTTATTTTACTTTTATGTAGTAAAATATCTAAAACTAAAATTGAAATAAAAATGAATATGAATATAAACAATGTAGACCTTTAAAAATAGGGCCTACAAATGACAAAAAGACCCAACAAAATTACTAGTAATAAAGTATAAACAAGTATAAAAATAAAAAATAAAATGGTATCTCAATGTAACTAAAATAACACTGGTTTGAATCCAACTTGTGACATTAGGAGATAAGCTTCCCATCATTTCCAGTCCTCTCTCTCACTCATCTCAGCAAACAGAAAATGCTTTTTTATTCAGCGATGTTGAGCTTATCTTAAGACCTCTGAGGAGCAGAGGGGAGTGTCAGAAGTGGAAGTGCAAGATAAAGGAAAGGAGCAAAGAGTAAATGAAAGAGACGACATTCAGGCTATGCTTATTTACTATTCTGAGCGAGTTCAACTCAGCATGAGCCAGGTGATCAAGCGGACCAACTGCTGAAAGACTCGACTCGTTGCAAGGGCAGAGCGATTCACTGTGAAAGTCAAACGAGACTAAATGAACAGCTTGACAGAGGCAGTCAACACTTTACCCAAGTATTTAACCAATAGGCTAAAGTTAATGTCTGTGCCATCCAGCCTGAAGTGGTACACTGTGTCCTAATTAAGTTTGGGAACAGATAATCACATTTTCACTTATCACATGCATTGAGCACGGGAAACCGTGGTAAAAAAGACTTTCCTGCAATACTTACTCAACTACGTTGCAACACTTATTATTTTTTGACACGTGACCGCAATACATTTGGCGGGAATTTAATCTTATATCCAAGTGGACTATTAGTGGAGTAATGTAGGGAATAGTGAATGAGAGTATAGGGGACAATTTCAAACACAGCCCCAGTATTTTCTGACTCTTGAACAAATGACTCTTTTGAACCAGCTCTTTTTAGTGAATCAAACACATGCAGCAAATCCGGTGTAGTCCAATTCCAGAATGAATGACTCTTATTTGACTCTTATGAATGGTTCTTTTTAGTGAATCAAAAACACACAGTGCCACCAGTATAGTCCAATTCTCAAACAAATGAATATTATGAGCCAGTTCCTTTAAGTGAATCAAACAAATACAGTGCATTCTGTGTAGTCTGATTGCAGAACAAATGACTGAATTTGAAATTGAATACTTCCCTAGGCGAAAAAGGAAACAGTATGTTACCAGAGTAGTATGCCTGAATTCACAGTACTCATACTATTGTGTATGAGTAGGAGTAGGCAAAAAGTACCCAGATGACCTACTTCCGAGATTCCGAAGTGAGCATATGATGGACACTTTACTATCCCATGAGGTCACAGGAGAGGATTTGTAAATGGCAGTCTGATTTTAGAATGAATGACCCTTATGAGCCGGTTCTTTTTAGTGAATCAAACACATACAGCGTATCCAGTGTATTCTAATTCCAGAATGAATGACTCTTATGAGCCGGTTCTTTTTAGTGAATCAAACACATACAGCGTATCCAGTGTATTCTAATTCCAGAATGAATGACCCTTATGAGCTGGTTCTTTTTAGTGAATCAAACACACACAGTGCATCTTGTGTATTCCAGTTTCAGAACGAATGACTCTTATGAATCAGTCCTTTTAAGTGAATCAAAACCATGCAGAGAAACCAGTAGTCCGAATAATGAACTAATGACTCTTATGAGCCAATTCTTTTTAGAAAAATCGAACACATACACATCATGTGAAGTTTGACTCCTATGAACTGGTTCTTTTTATTGAGTCAAAAACACAGAGCGCAACATAAAGTTTGTTTCTGACTAAAATATAAGAATAAGGCCAAATTCCTCCGCATAAACACAAACATAACAGTGATCCTCATTTAAAAAAAAGAAAGAATAATAATTCACTTTACTCTTCAGGGATAAAACAAAAATGTTTTGAAAGTCAATGAGGCATAACTGAAAGATATGGAAGGTAGAGGTCTACCACAAGCACATAATAAGCCTCTTTATGCACTTTAATCACACTTCTATCTGATAATGGTGTACCCAGGATGAAGTTGGACCCGCTGCTCCACTCTCACTCTGGCTGAGGTCCAGACATGTGATAAGAAAACCATTATGCACTTCCCTTTACTGTGCCTGTTAAGTCATTGCATGTTGCAGACAGGAACTTGTGAGGTAGTCATGGAATTAAATGACCTCTGTAATACTTTAAGTTGAATCAGCACCTATGGTCATAACCATTCCAGATATCTGCAGTCTGTACACTGCTGTTCAAAAGCTTGGAGTCAGTAAGATTATATTTTTGAAAGAAATTAATACTTTTATTCAGCAAGAACACACTGATCAGAAGTGACAGTATAGACATTTATAATAAATGTAAAATAAATAAATAATAATTTCAACTAAATGCTGTTGGTTTGAACTTTTTAGTCATCAAAGCATCCAAAAAAAAACATATCACAGTTTCCACAAAGATATTAAGCGGCACAACTGTTTTCAACATTGATAATACTAATAAATATTTCTTGAGCATCAAAGAACATTAGGATGGTTTCTGAAGTATCATGTGACATTGAAGACTGGAGTAATGATGCTGAAAATTCAGCTTTGCCATAATGGAAACACATTACATTGTAATAATAGATTGTAATAATATTGCATAATATTACTGTTTTTACTGTAGTTTTGATCAAATGAATGCAGCCTTGGTGAGCATAAGAGACTTCTTTCAAAAATAGATATTGTGATTTAAAAATGTATAACTGAATACATTTCACAATGGAAATAGAACACTTTAATCTTAATAAAACAATAATGAATAAAATGTTTATTTGTGATTAAAAAAATGGTACTTTATTACAGTCCTGTTCCCCATGTACATACTATGTACTTATTATAGTAATTACAATAACTGGGTAATAACTAGGTACTAACACTGAACCTACCCCTAAACCTAACCCTAACCCAAGTAGTTACCTTATATTACCCAGTACTTTCTCAGGTAAGTACACTGTAAGTACACATAGCGCACATACTTTAAAATAAAGTGCAACCTAAAAATGTCAGGATTTAGTGAAATTCACTATATTTCCTGAATGGTTAACATGATATAAAATCGCAGGAGGTCTTTAAAAAAATAATGTTGGTCATAAGAGTCCAGATTCCAAAGTAAGTAAAGACCAAAAGAAATAATATAATATAATTTCCACTGCATATGACATTAGGAAAACATTCCCAAGTTCTCTCAGGTTGTTGCGAGGGCATTTGCTTATAGAGAGGCATATGGTATATGAAATGTTTGAACCTGATCATAAGACTCATAACATGGTAACTAAAACAAAAGGTCCCATGACCAAGCCCTGTCCATGCAGGGGACTAATAACTCCCTCAAACTGTATTTGACAATAAGAGCCTTCCAGGAGCCTGTTGTTGCCTGCTGGGGGCACGTTGCCATTGGAGGCGATTGATGCTTTTTTTAAAAATCAAAAGAACAGGATATGCATGTCTAGATTCCATTGTTGTTATGAAACCTGTGAGATCAACAACATTGCCTGCAGTTTGTCTCTCCCCCACGATGTTTTCAACCAGTTAACATGCACTGCTGTCTGACATTTAACACTAAATGTGAGAATGTTTGTTCAGTCCTACACATAAAGCAGCCAATCACTACAACAAGCTCATTGACAGACTTTCCATGGCAGGGTGGGATTGCCCTCCCACTGTAGTCTGAGTAATCACTGTGCACTTTTAATTAAGTCATAGTTGTGCTTGCAAAGGCAATTAGGGATTGCTCACATAAAAAATTGTTTTTAAAAAATTGGTTACACTTCATTTTAAGGTGTCATTGTGAGAATGTAATTATATATTTAGGTACTGAGTAATATTGATTAACTGCATGTACTTACTACAGGGTTAGGGTAGGATTAGGGTTTGGTTGAGGGTAAGTTTAATTTACTGTTATTACTATGGTAAATATGTAACATTTTTAACAAGGACACTGTAAAATAAAGTGTTACCCAACAAACAGAGTATTAAAGTTACCATGAAATCTATTTATTATAACTGATTTATTCGTGCACATCCTTATTTTTAATTCATGTGCCCTCAAAATCTTTAATCAAAATAAGTTCCCCTCCCTCTTGCAGCGACATCTCTTCTCTTCTCTGATGATGCGTTTACTGGCGTGAGAACCTGCCACTTACATGAGCTCGACCAATAGCAATTAGGAAACCACAATAATCCAATCAATTCCTCATGGATAAAATCAAGTCCCACCCATTTTTTCTTGTTCAAGAAGCCATTTCACTCTAATATACATCACAGAAGGGAAGTAAAGACTAACGCAATTTCCATTTCATGGCGACTTTAATGGAATAGATCAGCAAAACAACAAAAATGTGTCATTATTTGTTCATTCTCATTATTTAAATTTGTGGAAAATTATTTTCTGAAACACAAAATGACATTGACAGATCAAAGGCAAAGTGTATAATGTCTGCACAATTAGCATCACTGAACAGACACTGAACAACAAAAATGTAATGGGTAAAAAATCGAAAGAAAAAAAACCTGACATAATTCACCTGTCCCTTCCATCAAAGCTCTCAAATCTCATCCATGGATGTGTTAAAAAGTGTTGCCACTGACAAGGCATGCCAGATTTAAAGCCAAGCAGCATTGGCATTACTTTAAAGGGGACCTAATATGCCCCTTTTTTTTTTTACAAGATGTAATATAAGTCCCCAGAATGTGTCTGTGAAGTTTATGCTCAAAATACCCCACAGATCATTTATTATACCATGTTGTAAATAAACATTTTTGATTGGAAGGAAAAATTCAGTTTTTGTGTATGTATCTTTAAATGCAAATGAGCTGCTGCTCCCCACCCCACTTTCCAGAAGAGGGTGGAGTCTACGACTCATGCATCGGATACTCTGCCAAAAACTAAAACTTCTGTTTGATTTTGATTATCATCTCTATCGCGGTCACACTCGCGTGATATTGCAGTTCTTCATCATCATGAAAGTTTATTATCTGCATGCGTTTTAAAGCCATCTTCTGATATGTGGTTTTCTGAGCGCACACATCCAAAGCACACGCACAGAAAGCTGGATGTCAGACAGCGCGTCCAGTTAGTATTAAACTATTTCTCTTTGACGTCTTATTGTGCTTAAACTGTCAAATACACACAAGGTTATGTCAAAAACACAAAGTTCACACAAACACTGCTGTTTATGTTCACAGACAGAAACTCAAATGGCTTATTCTGAGACACTGCTTGCGATTTATGGGGATTAAAAAAAGGAGTGGGTGGATTTTTACCATTATAGGGTTGTTACATACACACACTGCCAACACACATTTATGTTCAAACTCAAACACCATGTAAAAGTGAATTTACATAATTTAAACTACTCAGAACACCTTAGCAACCATCTTTTACATGGCTTTCTATGAAGAGACTGATAGTGGAACAGAACCTATTTGGCACATCTATTTTACTATTTCCAGTGAGTGAAGTATCTAGTGTTAAAAAGATGGATTAAAACAAAAAGTCATTTTCAAACAAGCTATTATTGTCACATACAAAGTAGTAGAAGACATATTCACGGTCAGCAATGTTCAAGAATTTCATTATGCTTTTAGAAATGTCACAAGACACAAGTGATCATGACCGCCTGCTAAATAGCCTACAGGCTGAAACAACCTCGGGGAACGTGGTTATGTAACGTGTCAAATGAAAACCTCACTTTTTTTTTCATTGGGTCAACGGGAGGAATGTCCTTTGCAGCTAGTGTTGGAGTCACAATTAACTGAATCATCTGTGTGTTTATATTCAGGAACAGTGTGACATTGACTGACCTGTGATTGTTCAGACTAAAGAGGTTCTCGTCTCGACAACCTTCGGCTCAGCTATGCGTCATCACAGGTTTTGATTTACGTAATTCTTCAAGTGAGAGTTACGCACAGGTGAAAAGGGAAAAATGACCATGATGCGGTGAATGTGTTTTTGCAAACACTCATTTGCATCTGCTGATTTCCCATTCAAAAGGACTGGCTCAGTAGCCTTCAGCAGTGAAGAGCTGCGTGGAAGATTAAGAAATCCTAAGCAAAACACTGTCTTTCAGTTTTCTCAGGTTTAATAATATAAACTACACTAATGAATAAACTAACACTGCAAACTGACCAACAAATGCTGCATCTTAAGTGGCATATATACCACAAAAAGGAGCATTTACACTGTTCAATGCTGCGCAGAGGCATACAAATAATAATGGCAGAAATTATTTTAAATGAATGTCTTTTATAAATTAAAAAGAATTTTTAAATAAATAAATGTAAAAAAACTTTTTTAACTAATTTTTAAATATACAATTATGAATGTAAAAATTTATTAAACTATGCAATTAAATGAATTATTAAATGCGTTCATCTAAATAAATAAGGCTCTGTCATGACAATAACAAAGTTTAAAGCTGCACTTACGCTGCATTTCATTTACATAGAACCAGAGCTGCCACTTGTGCTAGGGGGGTATGAAGTGGGTCAGAGCTGCATATCTTAGCATGATTTTAATTCTGCTTTGCATTTTTATACAGAATTTGGATTGATACAGAGCCTTATACCAGTAGCCTTATAGGCTGTGTAAAGGTGCAGTAAGCAATTTCTGAGAAGCGCTGTTGAAAGTGGACTGAGCAGCACAACACACAGTAGCCAATCAGCAGTAGGGGGCGTGTCCACTCATAAGCGGGGCGAAGCGAGAGTGAGCACAGAGATTGTCTTATGAGAGGGTCTGTATCTCTTACCATTGGAGAAAGTGTAACGGCTAACTTGGATCATGTGAGGCACCTCAGCCTATAGTGTAATGGCAGTGAGTTCAAAGTTTTATGACAGTCAGTCTTTTTACATTAATCAGTTTCTTGTGGATTAGCGCATTGGTTTTGTGAATAAATGTTCTATATTTGGTGTTATATCGCTAGTTAACGTACAATAGGACTGCATTGTTTGTGGAATGTGCTTTACTGCAGAAAAAAAGAGCCCGAATATATATCTCTATTAGCTGCAAATTACTAGTCACTGCAAGGCACATAAAACTACATTTAAGTGTACACTAAAAACCTAATTCTAATTTAATACATATTTAATCCATTAAAATCATATGTATTTTTACCATCATTCATTAAGAAGGGCTACATCATCATCATTAGGCACACAATCTGGCAGTGATAGAAGGAACACTTCATTTTTTTATTTTAATTAAACTACATACAATATAACACAATATTTATAATTAAATTATTAATTTTCTCTTTATTCATTAAAATGCATAATATCAGTGTCATATGCATACATGCAGTTATAATAGTCATTACAATTCAAGTCTTGTACTGGTAAAACCTGAAAGTCAAAGATTATCTTTCTTTAGATAATATACAATGTCATTCAATATGAAATGAGTAAATTAGTTCTACCTGTCACGACATTCCCTTCTCTGCCTTCTCTTATAAAATAACCTTGTTATCATAGTAAAATCTGAATATCGTTCCCAACAAAAGTATTGTTTGGCGTAAAACTTGTTGAAGATTAGTGGACATGGGCTTTCGATTCCTTAAATGATAAGCTATTTCCTCACAAAAGCGGTTTATTCAGTGTAGTGAAGCCTCTTCTCCATTGACATCCATTAAAAAAACAACCTCTGGTCTCCTTCCCTGCGTACCGCCATAGTGTTAGCATTAGCCGTTATGATTTTTGTAGGCTTGCCTTCTAGTGGCTTTGGTGAGCAAGAGGGAGATTAGAAGAAAGACTGTAAAAGAGAGAGATGGCTGAGAGCAAAGGTCAGATGAATATCAATGGAAAAAGAAGGGTTCTGATCATGTAAGAGCTTTAGGACCCGTTTTAATATTAGAAAAGCTTTCCAGCGCTGGAGGCCTGAAAATGGACACTGAGGTTGCGTTGTTTCTGCTGCGTACATGAGTAACATTGGTTTTGCTGTTTCACAGAACCCAGAAATGCTGTTGTTGTAATGTTAGCTATAGTAACAGGACAGTTTCAGTGTCATTGTTTATCTGGAGCTGGTGTGCTGCTGCTGGCGACTAACAATCAATGCTCTCTTATACTCTTGTGTGCTGTATGTTCAATTTTTGTTCTTGCTTGTCATTCATTTATCATCTTTATTTTTCGCTAATTTGCTTCACTTCAGCTATGATAAAGCCACATCCACTCTTTCATTGCGTGTGTGTGCATTTTGGGGGCGGAGCAATGAAGGGAATGATGTGTTTGTTTGGGTTTAATTTCAAACATCAAGAGAGTTTTGCACCTTTAAGTAACGCATACTAATCTTGATATCATGTAACAAAAAGTTATTCTTTTAGTCAGAAGTTCACCATCAAATCCCCCACTACAGGTATAATAATGATGATGGTGGCATAATCCAACCAGGGAGATGGTATTTTACACGTCAAGCTGAAAAGAGCAGGTCACATGCCATCCCAGCTCTTCTGTACTGATCTAAGAGCAGCTTAGTTAAATAAAACAGATCTTATGTCTTATATAAGAGGTGGTTAAACTGTTGTGGGTCAGTCTGTCTATTGGCTGTCTGCAGTCTGAATACTAGGGAGGAATGTAGCATGCCACTGTGGGAGCAATAAAAAAATGTGCATGGGAGTGAGACCGCCGGTCACGACTGCTGTTCATCATTCAGCTGCTGGTTTGAAAGGCTCCAGAAAGATTAAAAAATGAAATGAAATGACATGGCTTATTGATCTGACAGAGGACTGGGATACAGATGAAACTTGCACATCAAAAAGAACATGCAGTACAACCTCATCATGTTGCATATGAGTGGCATGCAGTAATCAAATTGGCTTTTTTTTATTATTCAATTTTGTGTAAAAAAAGACTTGTCAGAAAAATGGTGAGTCATAAAAGGAGATGTAATAGATGCATCTGCTAAACAATAATGAATTATTACTAGACAAACCTTGACCTCTTGATGCATACTGAAAATATGCATACTATGGACAGTATACAAACTATACACTGCAGAAATAGTGAGACTGTTATGTTAATATTCTATTCTAAATATTTCTCATATTTGTGTTAATGAAGATAAAGTTGCTACCAGGCTATTTTGCACAAAAGTGCAAACTTCTGATACAGATTTATGCAACTCAGTATTGCTGCAGAACGCTTTAGCAAACAACCACCTGGAAAAGGATCTGCACAAGAGACACTGAGCTTTGCAACTACAAACACTAGAGGGATATTTCTTCTTCCTCTCATTGTTCTTGGCTGTCATGTGATTTTGTGCCTCCAGGTACAAAGCCTGTCTAAACAACTGCCCAGTCAGGGTTATTTTCAGCGTGGCTGAAAGTTAGAAGACTTTTCTCATAACCTCTTTTGATCCGATAAATAATAAGCAATAGCAATTCAATATGTCCTTTATGACTTTTCTCATAACATACAGTACGTTTCCTACAGTAATAAGACCAGACTATCTGGATATTCAGAAATAACCTTAATATGCAGTTTTTCATATGGTGATTCTGGACTACAAAGGTAAATGTAGTTACTGTGTTCTATCCCACTGACATTATAAAAGACCAATCAATAGGAGGATACCAGGGCTAGTTGTCTGAACTGACTTCAGCCGAACAACAAATGCATAATTTTCCTGTTATCACTGTAAAGCTGCTTTGAAACAATCTGTATTGTATAAAGCACTATATAAATAAAGGTGACTTGACAAAAAAAAAAAAAAAAAAAAAGACAATAATTAACATCTTCACTGTTATTGCTCAGAGACAACTGATACAATTCACTGAACACAGATTAACCTTTTGTGCCAATATAGCCTATAATGATATATGACCCTTGTGACACCTAGCCCTAGTCTCACCTACTTAATTGTGTTTATGTGTGATTTTTAAATAAAGAAGATGCAAACATGTATGCTAAATGATACAATATATGAATTACAACATGAACTACAACATATTTTGTTGATCCTGGAACAACTTTCCTGTCCGAAAATGTAGTCCTAACCCTATACCTACCCCTCCTTATAACATATCCTTAAAATCAGAGGGAAATTATAGATGAATAACACTGATGTAGACGCACCTAACCCTGGTTGTAAACCTAAACGTAACCCTCAGAACATGTTTTAGTGAAATCACGTTCGCTACAGACATCACACTAGGTTTTGAGATGCAGTCGACGCCGGGCAAGATCTCGTAATATTTCTAAGAAACCTCTTCCCTGCGATAATATTACGTAATTTTTTGACACTCTTAGAGAGTAAAGGATATAATCTTGAAATGTAAAAAACAGTCTGTTATGATTTTGCAATGAACAAATATATGACAAGACAAAAATGTAGTATATAATGTGACATAAATTATTTTAGTTTAGCTTTTTTTTTATACTATGCATATCTAAAGTATTTAATATAATTAAACGCATTAATATGTCAATGTGACGTCTTGCCTACATGAGAGCGGAAGAACACACCGCTGGTAGCAGGTACAGGTGTATGTCCATCTGACAGGTTCAGACAGGTTATGTCGCAAAAACGTCAATTTAAAATATCTTACCTTTATATGTCTTCTAAGGTGGGGGTCTGTCTTGCTTTCAGAGAGAGCGAGGGGTTGAGTACACACTAATATTCCGAGAGCCTGTAATGTTTCGCTCACTACATGTAAGTGCACTCAATGTTCCTCTACTTTGTGGAATCGTTATTGAAGGCGACTAAAGTCATACGGCAGCGAGTCTCCGCCTCCTCCTGCACTTCAGAGAAACATCTTTCATTCCCACCACGCTCAATGTGAGCAGTTAATGCCACCTACTGGCCTGAGGTGGTGTTTATCATATTCTAGAATTTAAACAGAATTCTCAACTCAAAATATTCTAGAATTCTCAACTCAGAATTATGTTTTTGAGTGCTAATGCTATCATTCTTAAGTGTTGTTCTGTATTTGTATTATGCTGCTACCCTGTTTATGTAATGGCCTTCTTTTGTCTATGTATTATTTTTATACTATTCTATTGCTTGCATTATTCAATTGTTGTGACTGTTTTATTGCTGTATGTGTGTAATAAAGCATCCTTAAGCTATGGAAAGGCTCTGTATAAATTAAACATTATCATTATTATTTATTAATTTATCTTTACTTTCTAATTATTTCCATTTTTAAAAGAACATTTAAAAAGATATTTACAGTTTATCTCAATCGCTTTGGCACATTTTTGAAACAGTTTTAAGAGTTATTTATTATATTAGTATTAGTATCTCTTAGTTATTCTCTAAACTGCTCAATTGCCACAACTGTTTGCTGGAACATCAGAACTCAAATGTCTGCAAAATGTAGTTACTCACCCAAAACATTTAATTCATGCTTCAGTTATTGTCAATTAGCCAATGGCACCAAAAGTGTTTTTGTCATTGTGTGCCACACTGGTCAAAATATTTAGATGTTTTTCATAAATATTAAAAATATTAAAATATGAAATATTTGTTATATACAAATGTCATGTTTTTTCTGTTTTTTTAGTTGACATTAACATCTTTTTATACTATACCAGAATGTCAGTTTTGTCTGTGTATCACACTGAGCATTTTACAGTGTTTCTCAATATTCTCGAATAAGACTTTTTTCCTCCTCAAAACAATAGGTTCAGATCTCTGAACGATTAGTTTCTTGTTCACATCAGATTAGAAAGTCTTATTGATTTAAGCAAATTGCATTTGTTTTAGCACATGTGCAAACGAGTAAGTACAACTGTCTACAATTTGCACAATGACTAAATGCACAAAACTGATGAGTTGATTCTCAGTGAAACTGTCAGACTCTTCACAACTTCTAAACATTCTTTCATCGTGTGAGCCATCACATTCAAGATGATCCATTCAGTGATCAAAATCTGTCAGACATGTTATATTCCATATATATACACTCACCTAAAGGATTATTAGGAACACCATACTAATACTGTGTTTGACCCCCTTTCGCCTTCAGAACTGCCTTAATTCTACGTGGCATTGATTCATCAAGGTGCTGAAAGCATTCTTTAGAAATGTTGGCCCATATTGATAGGATAGCATATTGCAGTTGATGGAGATTTGTGGGATGCACATCCAGGGCACGAAGCTCCCGTTCCACCACATCCCAAAGATGCTCTATTGGGTTGAGATCTGATGACTGTGGGGGACATTTTAGTACAGTGAACTTATTGTCATGTTCAAGAAACCAATTTCAAATGATTCAAGCTTTGTGACATGGTGCATTATCCTGATGGAAGTAGCCATCAGAGAATGGGTACATGGTGGTCATAAAGGGATGGACATGGTCAGAAACAATGCTCAGGTAGGCCGTGGCATTTAAACAATGCCCAATTGGCACTAAGGGGCCTAAAGTGTGCCAAGAAAACATCCCCCACACCATTACACCACCACCACCAGCCTGCACAGTGGTAACAAGGCATGATGGATCCATGTTCTCATTCTGTTTACGCCAAATTCTGACTCTACCATCTGAATGTCTCAAGAGAAATCGAGACTCATCAGACCAGGCAACATTTTTCCAGTCTTCAACTGTCCAATTTTGGTGAGCTCGTACAAATTGTAGCCTCTTTTTCCTATTTGTAGTGGAGATGAGTGGTACCTGGTGGGGTCATAGATTTTCTATGGGGTTAAGGTCAGGCGAGTTTGCTGGCCAATTAAGAACAGGGATACCATGGTCCTTAAACCAGGTACTGGTTGCTTTGGCACTGTGTGCAGGTGCCAAGTCCTGTTGGAAAATGAAATCTGCATCTCCATAAAGTTGGTCAGCAGCAGGAAGCATGAAGTGCTCTAAAACTTCCTGGTATATGGCTGCGTTGACCTTGGACCTCAGAAAATACAGTGGACCAATACCAGCAGATGACATGGCACCCCAAACCATCACTGACTGTGGAAACTTTACACTGGACCTCAAGCAACGTGGATTGTGTGCCTCTCCTCTGTTCCTCCAGACTCTGGGACCCTGATTTCCAAAGGACATGCAAAATTTACTTTCATCACAGAGCATAACTTTGGATCACTCAGCAGCAGTCCAGTCCTTTTTGTCTTTAGTCCAGGCGAGACGCTTCTGACGCTGTCTGTTGTTCAAGAATGGCTTGACACAAGGAATGCGACGGCTGAAACCCATGTCTTGTATACGTCTGTGCGTAGTGGTTCTTGAAGCACTGACTCCAGCTGCAGTCCACTCTTTGTGAATCTCCCCCACATTTTTGAATGGGTTTTGTTTCACAATCCTCTCCAGGGTGAGGTTATCCCTATTGCTTGTATACTTTTTTATACCACATATTTTCCTTCCCTTCGCCTCTCTATTAATGTGCTTGGACACAGAGCTCTGTGAACAGCCAGCCTCTTTTGCAATGACCTTTTGTGTCTTGCCCTCCTTGTGCAAGGTGTCAATGGTCGTCTTTTGGACAACTGTCAGGTCAGCAGTCTTCCCCATGATTGTGTAGCCTACAGAACTAGACTGAGAGATCATTTAAAGGCCTTTGCAGGTGTTTTGAGTTCATTAGCTGATTAGAGTGTGGCACCAGGTGTCTTCAATATTCAACCTTTTCACAATATTCTAATTCTCTGAGACACTGAATTTGGGATTTTCCTTAGTTGTCAGTTATAATCATCAAAATTAAAAGAAAGAAACATTTGAAATATATCAGTCTGTGTGTAATGAATGAATATAATATACAAGTTTCACTTTTGAATGGAATTAGTGAAATAAATCAACTTTTTGATGATATTCAAATTATATGACCAGCACCTGTATATATATATATATATATATATATATATATATATATATATATATATATATATATATATATATATATATATATATATATATATATAAATGCAATCAGCACCATTTTTGAACATGGAGGAACATCACAACAGCAGCTACATCAGTACTTATTTGTACATATTTGTACTTATTTGTATTTATACAGTACATTTATTTTTGTAGAATTGTATTGCATGTAAGCTGAAATTTCTTGTCATGGAAGAGCAACAGGAAGATGTTTACAGTTTTCTCCAATTGCTAACACACTAAAATGACATGCACAGCACATTTATTTAAACTGACACACAGTGAGCAAAACCTCTACTCAAGTCTCCTAAGTCTAAACACATTTTTCTGCTTTACACACATTTTGCAATCCAAAACGGCACTTTTAAAATGCACTGAACATGGTTCTCTGCATAAGACACAACAATCTGACATAAAGTCATATGTTTGCCATTTCAAAACACTGCCATTCAAAATGACACTACATGAGCTAATTGGACAATACATGTGCCACCTGGCCAACAATGGAAGACGTTGCAGAGAGAGGGGAGAGGGAGAGGGAGAGGGAGAGGGAGAGGGAGAGGGAGAGGGAGGGAAGGAGGGAGAAGAAGATGAAGATGAAGAGGAAGACGGAGGATGCAATTTTCTTTTTCAATTTACTGTTTTTTGTGAGCATATTGCATACTGTATGTTGCACTGACTTGTTTTAGTGAAAATTTTAAAAATAAATGTTTCAACAGCGTGTGTGTGTGTGTGTGTGTGTGTGTATCTGCAAATATTTCTGTGCATGTGAACAATCTGAAGAATTTTCTACAATTTGAACTACATATTTTAGTATTATGGCAAAGCATACTAAAGATGAGAGTGCTTTTCATTATGCCCAACAGTGTGTAGTTGGTTAGACAAAAATCTGGTAATATGAATGAAGTGTGTGCCTTTTCGTGCAAAAGTTTGATTTTGATAAGGCTATATGTAGTTTTGGTTGCTGTGCTTCATTTGGCAAGATATATGAGGTATTTTGCAGTTTGGGTTTGTGGTTTTGTGAATTGTGTTAAGCATTTTGATCAAGCAAGCCTAGTTTGCAAAATTGTGTACTAGCAATTGGGGAAAAAAACTAAGATGTATGTGTTAGAGAAAGACATGATAGAGTGTGTAAAAATGAACAAACGACTGTGAATTTTAAGCTTACATGTTAACACAATTGTTCAAAAAATAAATGTACTGTATAAAGACAAATGTTTGTTTTCTTTTTGTGAAATGTTTGTACATTACTGACTTTTTTTTTCTCCAGTCAATGTTTGTCTGAATCCGTATTTACAGTAAAAAGCTCAGTGTGGTCCACAAGAGCATTGAGCTAAAAATGACATTATTGTATAGAATAGAATGCAAAAAAAAAAACATTTTGACCAACGTGGCTCACACGATGACTTTTATTTAGGTGGCATTGGCTAATTTACTGACACAGTAACTCTTGAAGCATGAATTAAATGTTTTGGGTGAGTAACTACATTTTACAGACATAGAGTTCTGATGTCCCAGCAAACAGTTGTGGCAATTGAGCTTACAGTTTAGAGAATGTTAAGACCGAAACTCTTCCTGAATAAAACAGACTTTTAATTTGTCGGGACCTGTATTTTGAAATGTAACGAGGCCTGTCAAAGCGGGCATATGCAATCCAGTGACTGGCAGATACTTGCATCCTCTTTGAAGCGATGTCAAGGTTAGCTATTAAGTGTCGCTGTCTGTATCTACTGAACTTGAGCTCCAGATGGAAATGCCACCAACAAACCTCCAGACTGTCAACAAGCAGTGGACTTGATGTGAGTGAGTTTACTTTAAAACAAACATGTCCGGCTTGTTAGCATGACTGACTGAATTGGCATTGTGTGCCATTGCATGTTATGAAAAGTATGGCTCGTATATTGTAGTGTCTTATTTGTCGTAAATGTCTCTTAATTGTTTATTATTATTATTATTATTATTATTATTATTATTATTATTATTATAGAGAGACAAATCCATTGTGTAAAGACGTAACACAGTCTAGCATTATTTAATTTAGGCTATTTGAACTATCAAACATGAAACTTTACCTGTAGTTCAGCACTTGTAGTCTAATTGCTTGATTCTGGTCATTCATTCAGTGCTGAAATGTTGTATTATTTCAATTAGTGTAACTGTTTGTGCTTTATTTGTCAGGAAAATATTATATTTTTAAATCTCTGATTTGTTTGTGACACATTTGATTTTAGTCAATATTTGGTGGGAAGTTTAGGAGTATTTCTTCAACAAAGACAGTCACAAGGACCAATGCTTGGGGAGGACATACACAGGTATTGTGACAGAATTAAAATCTACATTTCTAAATCAAGTCTAAAAATGTATAAAGGTTTAAAGGCACAATATGTAAGATTTTTGGATTCAAATATGCAAAAACCACTAGAACAGTGTTAGGCTATATATTTTGTTGACTTGTGTACTTGCATTATCCCAAACGTTTCCAGGAATGTTTAAATCCAGAGAAATAAGCAATTTTAACCAGGACACGGACCATGTCTGTGCGTCGCTTATCAATGAATCATACCTGCGTTGCCCTCACCCAACACCAAAGATGCTTTAACATATTATATGTTTTATTAGACAAAGGAACAACTGTTTGGAGACATGTATAGACAGAAAATTATTGTACAGTAATACAGCATTTTCTTCATCATACAATGTTTTAAAATTCATTGCATGCCATTTAGCAACACAAGCCATCCAACATTTATTAATATGATATTCTAATATCGATCTAGCTTACTGCATTGTGAAACATCTGTCTCATAGCAGCCGCGGCGTGAACGCACAGGGTAACGTTATAACATAATTTTCAACACACTCAAATGTATCTAATATGATAAAACAGCGCTGTGTTACCCCTCATACGTTTGACCGGAAGAAGCGGAAGCGACGACTGTGGCGTAATAAAAGTTCTGCTGCTGTCGAGACGCGTGTCACTCTCATCTCTCATTAGCAGTCGCTTCAGTGACCTCGTTCTGCTCCCACAGCACTCGGCCCTGCTCCGCTTCATACTAGAGTAACGTTTGTAATCCCATCCATGAACATGATTTCTTCATATGAGTCCCGTCCCGGTTCTTTTCCACCAGCTGTGTGAGGTGAAGACGACATCTCGATCTGATTTGAAAAAAACTACATAGTGTGCCTTTAAAGTAACTGCTATTGTATCCGTCCATATTGTCTGATATTTAAATATTTTTAAGTGGGTTGATGGGAGTCTGAAGAGAAGAGAACTTCATTCAAGTGCGCCACTTGGAGAAGAAAACTCACCTCAGTTGAGGTAAATAGCGTTCACCGAATTCTGAGTGAAAAGTTTAATCTTGTAATAATCACTGACTCATAGAGCACGATATTTGCAGTATTGCTTCTGCAATAAGATACTGCTGTTTATGATTTATCATTGTGTTGGTGATAGTTTGTTCGTTGTAAGCTTGATGTTCATAGAAATATAAATGATTTTTTTTTATTTTACTTGATGTAAAATAAAAATGTTATTTTAGTGTGTAAAATTGCTTTTAAAGCATTAATATGCAGTTCACTGTTTTGTTTGTTTGTATACAAGAAAATTCAGCCTCAAATTCCCTGTCCTCATAAAATGTTTATATTGCTTGCTTATAGTCTAAATAAGCAGCAATGTTCTTACCATTTACAGTTTATAATATATAGTTAAAAGTATTTTTGACTCGAAAACATTATACCATACAAACTCTTTAATATAAGCTACTATTAATAAAACCATTTTTGTTTTCTCATTGTTAACATTTTACCTTTAAAAGGTTTCATTTGTTAACTATAGTTAACATGAACTAATAGTGGAAAAATGTTTCTGTCCTTTATTAGTCTTGGTTAATATTAATCTCAACATTTACTAATACATTATTAAAATCAAAAGTTGTATCTAATGTATTGCTCATTGTTAATATTAGGTATGCATTAACTAATGGGACCGTATTTTAAAGTGTTACCTTTTCATATATTATTTAAACATTAGCATCACATGCACCAATATTTTGCAATGAAGGGATACTACTTTTTTTTAACAAAGTAATTGTTTTGTATAGAGAACTAACAGAGACAGACTATGGGAGACTAGCAGATGAGACACTGGACGCATTAGCAGATTATTTTGATGACCTCACAGATGAGAACTTCACTGGAACGGACTATGATGTTGTCTTTTCTGTAAGTACATATACCCTTATTCTCACATCCTTGCATGTTAAATGCGTACAGTGCTTTTACATCTCAACCATATGAAAAGTCTGTTTTTCCTACATGTCCAGTAGGGGTCAATGTTGGTCTAAAAACTCAAGAGATGCTGTTTGCAACAGATTGCATATGATTCTTGATTACATTGGATCTTCAATGAGAATTTTTTTTAATTATTTCAAAAGAACCATTAGCAACAAAGAAAAAAGCATACACCAGCAAAATATAGGCTATTGCCTTTACAAAATTAAAATTAACAAGATATATTTTTTTTTTTTTTTTTTTTTATCAAGAACTAATAATAAATTGAATTAGAATGAATTGAGTTGGTGTTTCCAGTCTTAACTTAAAGATACACGCTTCACTTGTCATGTGTCCTATTTGTCTAACCTTTACATCCCCAGCCTTTTTGTGGAACATTGCAATTAAGTTGTTGCTCTGTAAGGTGAAAAGGGACCCTAAAACTTTTATGATGATCTTCTTGTATAGGAAAAGGGGTTTGCTTGAGTGGTGTTGTTGTTGTTAAGTGCTCCTGCACGACACCTGTTAAGAGTTCACAGCCAAAAACAGCCTTTTGTGCAGCAGCCTTTGTTGGAGCACCATGCAGAGAAAATGCACATCTTGCAGGATTTATGAAGGCTACAAACACTCTGAGCTTTTAGTACGTTATTGTAAGACTGGACTAATGTAACTTTCAGTGATTCCACACACATACATTATTTATATAAAAATTTGTATATGTGTGTATATATGTATCAAAAGAGGTCCAAGGAAGGAACAGTGGTGAACCGGAGACAGGGTCATGCGTGGACAAGGCTCAATGATGCACGTGGGGAGCGAAGGCTGGTCCGTGTGATCCGATCAAGGAGACAAGCTACTGTAGCTCAAATTGCTCAAGAAGTTAATGCTGGTTCTGATAGAAAGGTGTCAGAATAACACAGTGCATCGCAGTTTATTGTGTATGGGGCTGCATAGCCTCAGACCAGTCAGGATGCCCATGCTGACCCCTGTCCACAGCCGAAAGCAGCAACAGTGGGCACGTGCGCATTAGAACTGGACCACGGAGCAATGGAAGAAGGTGGCCTGGTCGGATGAATCATGTTTTCTTTTATATCACGTGGATGGCCGATCAATTGAGGTCCCATCCCGCAACTTACAGAACTTAAAGGATCTGCTGCTAACATCTTGGTACTAGATACCACAGCACACCTTCAGGGGTCTAGTGGAGTTCATGCCTCTATGGGTCAGGGCTGTTTAGGCAGCAAAAGGGAGACCATGATTAAAGCCTTGCACTTGTTCCATTTAAGCATCTGGCGGGTGGCCAGCAGGCCCTGCTGACAGATTGATTGGTCATTCACGCTCCTCGCTCTCCTCTGGCTGGATAAATGTCAGGCGGTGAGCTTCCTGTCAGCTTCTTGTTCTGAGCGCTTGTTTTTACACCTCTCTATAGCCTCACATGCAGCTGGCAAATACTGTGCTGGTGTATGTAGTAGTTTCACAGTGCAGCCATCCCGTTAAATGAGATTCAGAAAATTCTCTCACTAACTCTATATCATGCAACTGTATAAACAATGACACCTCAACCCTTTAAATCAAACATTCGGACAGCTGCAAGCCAAGGTTTGGTTGACACATTGTGCCATGTTCCCAATGCTTAGCCTCAGATCTGACTATCCACATTCTAGATCATCTTTATTGAAGTTGTTTCATATACATTGTATCACATAATTAAACCATAATTTTGTTTTTAAAGAATTCTAAACCAGTGGCGTTTTTGACATCAGATTTAATGTTACAAATAGTTTGTGGTTTAAAGTGAGCATTTTTTTTTTTTTTTTTTTTTTTTTTTTTTTATGATTTAGGATAATTATCTGGGAAAAATCTTAAATGTTGGCATATTGATAATTAGACTTAATTTGGACCGCATTGATGGGTGAAAGATTATAATTAAGACATTTTATTTAAAAATATATCTACAAAAATGAGAAACAATAAGTGCGCCCCTACTTTTTATTTTTAAATATTTTCGTTTTTGCAATTTTTATTTTGATAAGTTTAATTGTTAAATATTTGTTAATCTCTTATCAACTCATTCCAGGTTGTTCTCCCTGTCAACGCCACTGTTTCAATGTTGAAGTCACACACTGAAGCGCTCATGTTTACGTGTGTGTGTGTGTGTGTGTGTGTGTGTTAAATGTCTTAACAGAATGGTGTGCTGACACTGAAAGTTGGCTCTGACCACGGTACATACGTTATCAACAAACAGACACCCAACCGACAGATTTGGCTTTCCTCGCCGACAAGGTTAGACAGTCATTCGTTGATGTTCATATGTAATGCAACTGTGTGTTTGTTCTATGTAAAAGAATTAGAATCAGCAAATTTCTTGATAACATGTTTTACCTTTCTAATTACTTGAAGTGTCAGTATTTTTTTATTCTTCAACTGAGTGACCTTAGAAATTCTAGTTCTTGAATTACATATCAACGGTGTGATTTATAATAAGAGCAAAAATGTTCAATTTTCAGCTTTTATCAGACATTTCTGAATGTTTCCTTTCTTAGTGGGCCAAAGCGCTACGATTGGACGGGGGAACGATGGGTGTACGCTCACGATGGTGTGGCTTTGCACTGTCTGCTCTCCAAAGAGTTGTCTATCATCTTCAAATCAAATATAGACCTGTCACATCTCATCCATTCATGATGAGAGCAATTTGAAAATCAGACACCGTTGTTGATCTTTTCCGTCACCAGTTCTCTTGTGACTTTCGTGATCTTACTGCTGTAGCCAATGCTCAAAAAACCTATTAGGCTGCCTATATCCCTACTATTTACAGACCTGCACACTCTCCATAACAGCACAAAAAGTATAGAGCTCAGATAAACAGTATTTGTATGCATTAAACCTGTATGCAATTCTAAGCTTTAAATGCACTCAGAACAGCGGGAAGTGCTGTCATAATCAAATCCCTGTAAATGAACCAGGTTAGATTTAAAACTAGATTAAAGAGAACACATTTAATGGCTCTTAAACCAGCTGAATAAGACAAATGGACATAGATTGTTTTTTGGAGGCTGTATTTGTCTGCAGCTTTTTGCACGCCCTGGTTGAACTAGAGGCTGCTGGGTAGATGCAGGAAAAGAAGAGGATTATGACAGACAGATGGAGAAGTTCTTGCTGTAAAATCCCCCGGCCAGAGCCTTTATTCAAGAATTATCTGTGAATCACGGCATTGCTCTCCGATCATTTTCCTCAGAGCTTTTCCACCGCCCTCAGATGATTTAAAAATACCAGCCTAATTTAGCATCAATCTACCCGTCAGTTAAAGCACCGTCATTAACTCTGGTGATACAACACAGTCGATCATTACTCCCCAGACGCCTCTTAACATAATAGCCCATATATCGCAACATTAACTCGACACGCTGTCCATGCAAATGTTGAAATATGAGATGGATTGTTCTGTGATGAAATGTTTGATGTCTTTACAATCAACAACAATGGCACATCTCCTGCAGTGTTGATGTCTGACATCTGATGTTTTTGTCCATTGATGCATATGTGTATATATAATATGTTAATATGTTAAATAAATTAGAATGTTGTTTTTATTGTATACACGTTATAGTTTTATTATAATTTTTGTATTAATTATGATTTTGAATGATGATTATTAATAATACATGTTAAAAATATTAATATTTAGTTGCTTTTTATTAATTCATTATTTAATTAATTATTTTTTACAAGACAATGTTTGACCAATATCTTTAGACCGGTTTTCAGTAATTACATTTTTAGCATTTTATTATTATTATTATTATTATTATTATTATTATTATTATTATTATTATTATTATTATCATCTATTAAAATATTTCGTCATTATATTGTCATTAAAATGTTGTTGTTATTATAAGTATTAATTGTTTATTTGAATGATTATTATTAATACATGTTAAAGTATTCATACTTCGTTGCTTTTTATTAATTCACTTTTTTACAAGGCAGTGTTTTAGGCTAGGTGTCAGTGGTTTCAATTTTAGCGTAATTTGTTGTAGTAATGGTAATAATAATAATAATCATTTATTTAAATATTTAATTCTTATTATTATAATTTTAAATAATTATGGTTATTAATACATGCTAAAATGATAATACTTGTTTTTATCTATTTGCAAGACCAGTTTTCAGTAATTTCCTTTTTAGCATTATTATTAATAATTAAAATACTGTTTCATAATTTTTATATATATATGTGTGTGTGTGTGTGTGTGTGTATATATATATATATATATATATATATATATATATATATATATATATATATATATATATATATATATATATATATATATAATATATAAATTTTATATATATATTATATATTTATTTATATCTATATTTATTTATAGCTATATATATATATTTATTTGTATATATATTTATTTGTATATATATATAATTTTTTTAAATTTTTTTATTATTATTAGAAGTATTAATTGTTTGATTATTAATTATCTGATGGTTATTATTAATACATGTTATAATAATAATAATCATAATAATAATGCTTAGGTGTTTTTTTTTTTTTTTATTTTATTTTATTTTTTTATTTATTTGGGCAAGACCGTGTTTTAGATCAATATCTTTAGACCGGTTTTCAGTCATAAGTTTAATTTTCATAAGGTGTTTGAGAATCGGAGGAGTCTGCCTTGATCTGCATGTGTTAAATGCAACTGATTTCAGTGTTGCACTTTGATATGAAGATTGGAGACCAATTACTTTGAGATAAGCAT
The DNA here is from genome assembly GCA_018749465.1 of Paracanthobrama guichenoti. Lineage (NCBI taxonomy): Eukaryota > Metazoa > Chordata > Actinopteri > Cypriniformes > Gobionidae > Paracanthobrama > Paracanthobrama guichenoti. The sequence goes on along the minus strand of CM031950.1, from coordinate 1,097,625 downwards.
CTCATTTTAATTGCACCAGCTGCTTTTAAATCTTTGTGAAAGCTGTAACTCTCTCTGTCTTTGAGCTAAAGTGTCCTTTAAGATGCCAGATTATTCCCAGTACTAATGGCACCTAATTGTAATCTACGAGCAGCTATTGAATCAGAGCTCACGGCTGATGATAAACACTTCGAGCATCTTTTCTCTCTTTGTCCAGACATGAATATGCAAATGTCTATTATAGAGCTCGACTCGCAGGCCCAAAAATAGCATGAAGTTTCCATGGGAACATGGATTTATCACTGAACTCTGATGTCAATTGAGTGGTTTTGCTCCAAACAAGCGAAGGAAGTCTGAAAGATTCCCAGAGCTCATGGACGTTTTACTGTCATTTCAGCCTCGTTCATGCCATCAAACTTCGCCCTCGGCAGAGCGTTTCTCAGAAGGATGTCGTCTAATGTAAACATTCTGGAATAACCTGAAAGCATGGGGCTAAAAATACAATGTGACCTAGGAAAATTAACCCATGTCAAGCGACATTTAGATACATGCCCCAAAACACTTATCTGATGATGCAATCATGATTTTTTTTGCATTTGCTCATTGAGGATTCGGTGTTCTAAAGAAGAAAAAGGAACATCTTCAATTCAGGTGAGTTTTATTCTTGATATTTCACTCCATCAATCCCATGAATGAAAAGGCCTGATGCACTTCAGATGACTCAACTATACTGCGTAGAGATCATGTGGGATGTTTGGAATTAATTCCACATCAAAAGAAACTGGTTAATTAGAATTTGTTGGATGTTAATAAGCACAAAATCTATACTTGTCATTCCTTTGTTGCAACCCTTGGTTTTGCATAGTTATCAAAGGGATTTCTATAATGTCCAGATGGCAATTTAGTCAGCTTTTTTTTCCAAAGTAAAATAAATAACTATAACATAATTCTTATTACACATGTTATGACAGTCAAAATTCGAAGAAATTGTGCATTAATGCCCATCCCCTTTTTCATTGGCGTTAGTTCCGGAATTATTTCCTACCCAATCTCACACAATTCGTACGTATTTTACAAGGTGGCTAATTTGTACCAGCCCACTCATACAAATTGGTGCAATTTTTTTTTATTTATTTTTTTTATTTTTTTATTTATTTATTTTTTTTGCTAAATCGTACGAATGACCTAACCTCAAACTCTGCCCCTAAACCTACCCGTCACTGCGGTTTAGATTTAATCGCATTTAATTCATACGAGTGAAGTTGTACGAATTCGTATGAATTGGGCACCTTGTACTAATTGGTTATATGGGAGCCTGTTTCTGCCACTTAATAAATAAATTAAAGCTGATTGGCTTGGTTCATGGCTTGTAGCTCGACCGCTTATAACTGGAAGCCTGTTTTGCCACTAAATAAAAATTAAAGAGTAATTGTGACTTTTTTTTTTCTTTTCTTTTTTTTTTCTCACAATTGCAAGTTATAAAGTCAGAATTTTGAGATAAAAAGTCGCAAATACTCAATTTTTTTTATTATTATTTAGTGGCGAAACAGGCTTCCATAGGGATACCATTGATTTTTATTTTATTTTATTTTATTTTATTATTTTTTTTCTTTAAGCCTTTTTTAAAGAGTTATAAGCCATGAACCAAGCCAATCAGCTACGAGTCTACAAGGTGAATCACAACACTACAAACTTTGATTTGAATTTTTTTTTTTTTTTTTTGGGAAATGGGACAAAAACACAAAAGTACAAGAACGTGCGGCTTTAGTGAAAGAGAGAACTACAGTCCCATAAAGCATTGCGAACAGAGTCTTATTAACATCGATGGGGAAATATAAAACTACTCTTTTAGAAATGTTGATTATTTATAAACCATATATTTAAAGTGTATTTTACAATTATGCATGCATATACAAATATTAAGTATTTTCCCCTCGATTACATCATTCGCAGTGCTTCTTGGGAGTAGGCGTGGCTAAAGAGCTCATCTGTTCTAGAGAAAATTCCACTATTAAACAGTTATTTTAAGTTGAAATAATGTGGTCGTGTTTCTTCAGCTGAAGCGATACCATCGATTAACAACCTCGTAGTTTACAGTAGAGCTGTATTTAAAGGTTTATAAGTTATCATTAAAATCAATTTCGAACGATCGACAAGAACAAAAAATTAGCATACAAGAATATATACAAACAATGACACTCAAAACTGTCCTGTTACTATAGCTAACATTACAACAACAGCATATCTGGGTTCTGTGAAACAGCAAAACCAATGTTACTCGCGTTTGGAGCAGAAACAACGCAACCTCAGTGTCCATTTTCAGGTCTCTCCAGCGCTGGAAAGCTTTTCTAATATTAACTCTGGTCCTAAAGCTCTTGTCTGATCATAACCCTTCTTTTTCCAGTGACATTCCTCTGACTTTGACTTTTTCTCTTTTGTAATGTCTCTTAGCCATCTCTCTTTCTACAGACTTTCTTCAAATCTACTTCTTGCTCACTCATTCTCCTCCCACCTCATGAATGGACACCCCACTGCTGATTGGCTACAAGTGTGTTGTGCTGCTCGGTCTGATCCACATTCAACAGAGTTTCTCAATGTGTGTTCACACTTGGCATGTTTGGTTTGATTAAAACGAACCCTGGTGCGATTTGCTCTGTTAGCAGATCAGTTGGATAAGTGTGAACGCTGCCATCTGAACCCTGGTGCGGACGAGACCGCTGAAAAGATGGGTCTCGGTCTGCTACCAAACGAACTCTGGTGTGGTTTGAATAAAATATGAACGCAACACTGACCAAAGACATCTAAACGAACCAAAAACGGGAAGATGAGACTCTAAAAATGACAGAATGCTCAGGCATACCTGTTTTTTCTCATCATAGTCACGATGTTGCCCATCACAATTCAGTACAGGCATCAGAACCGTGTCTCCACGCAGCAGATCTTCATTTGTGTTGACTCCTTTACACTCATTTTGACTCCTTTACACATTATTCTCAGCTGGTCAAAATACTATCATATGTAGGCTACGCACATACAACAAGAGCATGAAGCCCTGCACACAACGTTGTTTTGGATGTTTGATAAGTTCCGTCTCGAAATAGACAGTATGTCATAAAAGCCGACCAATCAGTTTGTGGACGTATCCTTTAGGTTCAGTGATCAAAAAGCCAATCTGAACGCTAAGCGGACCAGGACTTTTTTTTCTTTTTTTGGTCCGGACCAAACGAACCAAGCAAACCGAACTACAAGTGTGAACACCCTCAGAAATCACTTTCTAATGGTGTTGCACTAATTATGACATAATAGATTGTTAGGCTGAATACTATAGAAAGCATCGTTTTGGCCTGGTCAAAAACACTAAGTAACAAGGAAAATGTCAGTGTGTCTCATTGCACCTTGTTTGCTCATAACATATTGATCGTGCTCAGTAGACAGACAGCTACAGTAGTGAGAGCCACTTTATATAGAAAGATAAAGTCCATCTCAAATTATCCTTCAGATGCTCTCTCAAGGAGGTCTCACAATAGAAGCAAAAAAAAAAAACCTGTTTGTCCTGCTCTGTAGGTACGAGTGCTCCAGAGCCTCTGTCAAAGATGAGAAATTAATCTTTCCAATTTCCGGTGAATGAAGCAATTTGTCTCAATTTTCTTCAGGTCTGTGATGGCACTAGACTCTGCTGTCACACCCGAAGATTAAATTCCTCCAGTCCTCATGAAACGGTTACCATTTGTCATATGGGAGACTTTATAAACGTGAAGAAAAATATATACATACATACATACATGCATACATACAGGTGCTGGTCATATAATTAGAATATCATTACAAAGTTGATTTATTTCAATTCCATTCAAAAAGTGAAACTTGTATATTATATTCATTCATTACACACAGACTTATATATTTCAAATGTTTATTTCTTTTAATTTTGATGATTATAACTGACCACTTAGGAAAATCCCAAATTCTGCATCTCAGAAAATTGATTTATTTTGTACATGTACAAATGTGTATATGGGGAATGTATGTTGTTAGTGTGTAACTGGTCATGATTTTCTGTTTTTCACTATTTTAATTATCTTTGGAATTTCCTGGTTAATTTCAGTGGTTCTGTGGCATGAACTACTTTTACAAAGTAAAAAAATGGTGTATATAAACACAATTAATATTGTCATAAATATAATATAATATAATATAATAGTTGCTGTTAAAAGCCGACAGATCATATCTCACTGCACAATGTTAAAAAGGATATGATCAATAAGTCATGACAATATTACATTACTTTAACTCATCAAGATAAGCAATTTTGATTATTTTTGATAACCTTTTTCAGTCAGTTTAATATAATTTAAGTTAAAAATGACTTGTACAGCTAAGTTGATTCTACTTAAATTTAAGGCAGCCACTTTTTTTCAGGACCTTTTAAGTATCTATTTTGACTTATAATTTCCAACATTTGACTCCCATGCAAGATCCACACACTCTCAGAAAAAAAGGTACAGTGCTGTCACTGGGGCGGTACCCTAAGGTACAAAAGTGAAAAGGTACATCTTTGTACCTTACTCACCACTAAATGGTACATATTAGTACCTTAAAAGGTACATATCAGTACTTTAAGAGTGCGTAGTAGTACCTTAAAGGGACACATTAGTACCTTTTCGGTTTTGTACCTTAGGGTACCGCCCCAGTGACAGCAATGTACCTTTTTTTCTGACAGTGTAGGAGCAAGTAAATGTTTAACTTTATGCTTATTAATGCTGAAATCACTATTTGAAACAAATTCACCATTCATTTTTAAATATTTTTTTTACCATGAAACATTTTGCTTCATATTTTTAAGGGATAAATATATTATAAAATATTTAGTCTCTATGACAGTGGCATTATTTGGCTGTTTCATTACAGCATCATTCTGTCACGGTCTTATGTTTCGCCCCCTTCTGTCTGAGTTTATCATTTGTTCTGCTGGTCACTCAATCTACTCATTATCACGTGTATATGTTCAGTTCGGTTTGAGTTAAGTTGTCCGGTGCCTCAGTACTTGGATGTGTTGTATGCTGTGAATTATACTGTGGATTTATTAAATATTGCCCTTTAACCTTTTATCTTCCTCTTCGTAACCCAGGATAACTGATTTTGATTAATACACAAAAAAAAAACACAATCAGTTAACTTCATGCATGTGTAACGGAGGCCAGCTAGTAGTTGCTGTGCGAGTAAACCTCACTCCTCTGATTTCAAGAGACGCTCTAGCGACTGACGCTAGAGGTTGCAGCCTTTAGCCTCCTTGTTAGAGCGTCCGACTCTCATGCCGGCGGACCCGAGTTCGAGACCCGCTTGGAGTGGGGTGGTTCGAACAGGAGGGGTTACACATAGCTTACTTGAAAAAATTAAGTTATGTGAATTTTTTTACATTTTTTTCAATTACACATTAAGTTTATTCACTTAATCATTTTAAGGCAATGGGTTTCCTCACTCAACTGAAGTGTCAACGGATCACTTTTTACAGTGTAGACATAGTTTAAATTCAGATTCAAATCATTTACTGGCAATTTTTTATTTACTTCCCAAAACAGATTTTTACTCACATTTGGCTTTTGGCAGTTGTTAATTTTAGACCTCATCAGAAAGCATGGAAGTAGTTATCATATACACAAATATTGGAGGTAAAACATTCCCTCTTTTTAACATGTCTGAAAAATTTTATTCCCTGTTGGGGTCCTGATTAGCATCATTTTCAAGAATCCCAAGAGATTGCATGTGATGTTAACTGCCACTCTAGTTTCTGCCTCTCTTTCCCTATAGACATAAAGTATCAAAGGTGACACCGTTCTCAACAATAAACACTCCTGTATTGGCTTCAGACGATTCTCAAGGCCATAAGGCAATATAGAATCATGTAATAAGTATGAGCTTCCCTGTCCTGAAGCTGTTAATATGACACATGACCAACAGAATGTGCTGGCATGGTTATAGACTTTGTTGAATCTGATATCAACACCAAGGTAATTTCCTCTGTGACACCTGTTTTTAGATCAGTTTAGGAATATTGATGGATCTGGACATGCTGAGACATGTAAGAGGGTGAGGTGAATCTCTAGTCTGTTATTAAACAAAAATGTGTATATATTCCACTTAGTTCCAGATGCAGGACACACACACACACACACACACACACACACACACACGAGCCATAGATGCTAATTTGTCTAAAGCCATAGGAAAATGCCTCAAACACATAAAGAAACAGTAGGCTGATGTAGTATCATGAAGAAAATGTTTGTTACTCATAAAGACATGGTTTATTGATGTACCATGATGAAGTCCCAGTCACTCTACATGGTTTTATTTATATACCATGATGTGTAGAATGACAACTAGAGCCTTTACGCATAGAATGCGTAGAGTATGTGTCTGAAAGTGATGTGACAGATGAGCAGGAGAAAGCGATAACCGCTCTACCGACTTTCTACTTTTCTTCCTTTTATTTCCCCTTTTCTATCTGTGACCTCAGTTGTATGTTTATTTGTATACTTTTTCCTCACTCAATCCCCATGTATGCGGATGAGTGTGTGATGTGTCATATTAAATGTTACGCCAGCTCTTGCCCCTGTATCTTTTCCTCCGACAACACACCTTTGTTTTTTTCTGGGCAACAACACCTCAACTGTGCGCTACACATGCCATGCGGTCTGCCTGAATACTCGATTCTGATTGGCAGGAAAGTGTACAATAAAACCGTTTAATGCATAGGCAGAGTCAGTTTAATCATCAGTTCAACAACCCTTGTGCGACTTTGTGGACATTTTTGTCTTTCAGTTTTGTTTTTTGATAACTTTGCCTGTGTTAACGGGATACTTCAGCCATTAGCATTAAGCTTCGTATCAGTAGAAATCCGGAAGTATATTCGAATGATCATGCCTCCACCCCAAATATCATCATTTTACATCATCGAAGGATTTTTTTGTCCAGAGGCTAAAGACTACAGCCAGTAGTAGGAGCTAGTTCCGCATGTTTTCAACCCGCCCATGGGGGGTGTGCTCACACTCGCACTGCAGGCATTCATGTAAACGGAGCGGTGCGGAGCAAAGTGAGTGTTTCAACTTTTCAAATGAATTCCTATGAAAGTTAAGCTTCCATAGGCATGATCTGAAAACGCGCCAGACTGAGCACGTGCCGTGAATGACGGCCGCGCCCGCGCTTACCTCAGCTCTTCGCTCTCGTGATGAATGTAATCTGACTCCTGCTGCGTTTGTGCTGTGACACTCGCTCGGCTCACTCACATTATATTGAACAGACACGTTCAGTTTTTAATTGTAGTGTCTGTTCTCTAAATGAACTAAATTATTTTATTATGAAAATGAAAACAACGATAGGAGCGTTGCCGCGGTGGGCAAGTGGTCCAGTGAACCAGTAGCAGTGGCTTTGGGAGTGTCTTCGTTGGGCAGTGAAGCAAGTGCATTCTGGGAGTTGTTGTCTTTCATCCACATGGGCCAAAAATACATTTTCTGTCTTTTCTCAGTCTAGAAGGCACCAAATTCAAAAATAATTTCACATTTCTACTACATAAATGACCCAGTTTAAATACACATTCATCTTCCCAGTGCTGAAGTACCCCTTTTACTGCATGAATGTTGGCACAAGTGTGTATTTTTATTGGAATTTTACTGTTTATTTTTGCACTGAAAAAATCAATAGCAGATTTAAGTTGTCAGTGCTGGCAAATGACCATGCTATAAGCAAGATAATCCATGGCTAGCTGTGCTTTAACAATATGAATTAAAATCATTGGTTGCACTATCTTACAGTATGTGTAACGTACTGGGTAATATAAGGGTTTAGGGGAAGGCTCAGGGTTAGTACCTAGTTATTACCCAGTTATTACTATAATAACTAGGCCTACATGGCGTACATGCAGAACAGGACTGTAAAATAAAGTGCTACCAAATAATTTAATGCATCTAGTCGTGGATTATCCCTTACTTATCATGTTGTTCCTTTTTGTATTTTCAGGTCCTCCAGATATTTGAGTAGATTATCGTGTGCTTAGATGACCTTCCATTTAATGTTTCTCTGAGGTAAGACTGTAGAGTGAGTCAAAGAGGGACATTATCTGCACCAGGAGGTCAGGCAACACAGTGTTGAGTAAAGAAACAAAAACCCCACTGAAGTCAAGTGAGAAAGAGATGTTACATCTTACAAGAACAAAACACTCTACAAGAGATGAGTTGTCCTAATACATAGTGTTTGAGAGCAATGCACTAGACGACACACTATAGGGTGCTTTCCTTTCTAAAGTGATCATGCTTTTGAACAACATGCAAATTTCATTATATTATTGATAGCCTATCGGAAGTTATAGATTTGTTTATTTAAGAATCAGTCAATACTGGATATGTAATTGTGCATGTTCATTTCCCATGTTTTTACATTTAGATTACCATAACCATCATCTTAAAGATTAATTGTGACACTATCTCAGAATTCTGATTCTGAAAAAAAAAAAAATTTTAAACAAAAAAACACATTATGGTCACGTTATAAAGTCAGAATTGAGAAAAAGTCGCAATTCCTCTTTTTATTTTTATTTAGTGACGGAAATGGGCTTCCATAATAACCCATTTTTCATACCTACATTAAAAATCTTTGCATATATTCACTTGTAGCATTTAAAATAATTACATTTTTTTATTTAGACAAAATAGGCCATAATTGGCCATTTGTTGAAAATGTTGTTAACACTAAAATGGTTTATCGGCCACAATTGTAATATTAGTGCATCCCTAATAAGTATTTATTAAATATTTAGATATCTCAAAATTAATATTAATTTCTCACTGTACATTATAATGTTGCAGTTCCAAAATAATATCCACAATTTTGATATTAGTTTGATCCTATTTATATTATTTTTGTTAGATATAGTACGTGTCTTAAAAAACATGAAATGGATTTATGTTTTCCCTCTGTCTGCTTCCTCTGGAATCAGGATAGTTGCTATTTAAGGTCTTCATCTGGGAGGTCTTTAATACCTGGAGAAAGTGATCCGTTAGCATTCCCATTCATCTCAATGGCAGTTGCTCAGCTGGTTCTGGACCCCCTGAAAATATATGATTTGAAGTCCAGCGAACCTTGAGCAGATTTATGGTGATTAGTCCAAACTGAGGTGTCCATCAAAGACAAAGACTGAGGTGTCCTGGCCCTTTTGAAGTAGTTGTTTTGGTGCTTGTGGCCACCATGATTGTTCTCCATTCGAAGTCTTCTGCGTAGGCATCATTTACGTCATCTGGAGCGCTGTTGGTGGTATGACAGGTGCCGTGCCACTTTGATATTTAATACAGATGCATGAGGCTATAACCACTCTGTGGTTTAATACATCATTTAGAAGTTACCCAGCGGAATTGGTGCTCCGCTCAAGATGAATGTAACAGTGTGCTAATAAGAAGGTGTGAGTAGAGACCCATTTATTTGGGTGCAGGTTGCAAATAAATCATGTTAGTGACTCTGACATAGGGATATTAAATTATGTTTAGACATGAGAAATAATTTGGTGGCACAGTTGATGAAAATCCTCTGTTGTGTGAGTATTGACTAGTTGAAGTCATCTATTACGAAGCTCAACGCTCTACCTTCCTTAATTTAATCGAGTTATCACAAATTGTAGAGCAAATTGTTAAAGGTAAAGTATTTGTTTTACTCAAAGACACTTTTGCAGATTTGCTGTGCATTACATGTATAGAAGCAAATTCATGTTCAAAGTGTATTGACTTTCTTATATACACCTTTAAAAATAAAGGTTCCAAAAGGGGGTTTTGCAGTGTTGCCATAGAAGAACCATTTTTGGTTCCCCAAAGAACCTTTCTTAAAAAACCTTTTTTTTTTTTTTTTTATGTGCAAAGAACATTAATCTAAAGAACCTTTTTCCACCTATAAAGAACCTTTTGTGGAATGGAAAGGTTCAATCGACGTTAAAGGTTCTTCATGGATCCATTGATGTCAATAAAGAACCTTTACTTTTAACCGTGTACTATAAGGGAGATTGGGGCAAGTTGTCACCTTTTTTTTTTTTTTTTTTTTTAAACAAGTGAATACTTCTCACACTGTAAACCCTAATGCTCAAAATAATTAATTGGTTTGAGTAGAGCCAACTTAAATTAAACAAATTAGTTCTAAGCCAAACAAACAAAAGGAGAATTTTCTTTTGAGTTCTCAAAACTGACACATTTTAAGTTATCTGCATTGTTTCATTGTTTTGAGTTTTATGAACTTGTTTCTTTTCATTTGGACTAAGGCCACATCCACACGAAGCCAGAGCTTTCCTTATCCAATCTTTTTTTTTTTTTTTTTTTTCTTGTCTCAAGAAATATCTACCACTGAAACGGACTCAAAACAATGGATCATGAGCGAGACGTGGGGTGATGACATCATCGTTTCTCAAAATATACGGATTGGCTGTACACACAAAAATGCAAGGGTGTCGTTTTCAGATTTATCCACTCTGGGTCCCAGTTTCAAAAAATAGTGGTTTCAGGCTCCCAAAAAGCTGGATCTATGTGGACGAAACACTGATATGATTTTTACATATACAGCTAAACGCGTCTCCGTGTGTACGGGGCCTAACTTAAATTTAACCGAAACTAGGCTGGGATTTCTATTTCCGAGCATGCCTTGCCATAGTGTTATAATAATTTTTATCTATTTCCACTAATTTTGCTGAGGAAAAAAAGCTAATTTAATTTAACACATCAGACCTCATTCATAAAACGTGCAGAACAAATTTGTGTAAATAAATAAATAATCCATTCTTGCATAAAGTGTTGCATTTAATTGTTCTTACATAAATTGTCACTTTCAGTTTTGCAAACAGTGTACACAGGGATTGATGGTGGGGCATTTTGTCACAATAGAAACCTGTGTTTTTTATTAACACTGAGTTGAGAAGAATAACTAAATGTTTCTCAAATTAAAAAAAATAATAAAAACCCTCATGTTTCACATAATATCTGCATATAATTATAGGCTATTAAATACCTTTCCAGTTACATTTTTACACCTTGCCCCCAATACATTTCAAATAGTTTTTGAACTCTTTGTCTGAATCTAAAACACAAAACCACTGCTAGAAGAAATACATTTGTGTAACTGACTCAAACAGGACTTTTGCCCTTGTGACAACTAACCCTGGTCTTCCCTATAGCTAGGTAATAAGCAAATACCCCTTTAAAGTCATGACTGTGCTTACATATATGTTCTGCTGAAAGTGCATGTGAAACAGCTTGTATTACGCTGATCTCATCGGTACCCTTCCTAGTGAGGTGGTGTCCATTCAGCCAGTAGAACACTTATAAGAGTTCAGTTGTTCCCTTCAATCCCATCATTTCATATTTCATCATCAGAGTGATGCCTTTATACTTTTTACACCATCAGTCTCACAGCAGCAGTGTACAGTAAGCCATGGTGGAATAGAGCCAAAGGGCTGCTTTAATTGGCCAAAAACAGCAGCTCAAGGTTGCAGCGATGGGTTTTCTATTTTGTCCTTGACACTCCTCCCCCTCACTGAGGAGCCAGCTGATGTGTTAGTCTCATTCGCTCCTTTATAGGAGAACATATCTGAAGGTTGTGCCTTGTGTTTAGTGCTCCACACCACCTGAACTCTTGTGCCTTGTTCCTATAGTTTGGAGAATCCATGATTTAGCTATGTAGCTAATGTACCTGGAATATCTTCTTTTGCAGTATAGGCTGTTGTGGTTAAGTATATAACTTATTGTTTGTTGGGCTTGATGCAAGTTTTCATAATGCAAGAGCTGCAATGATACAAGAGCTTTCAAATATCAGTCACTAGCAAAACATCTGCTATTATATCCAGTCAAATGTGTGGGGGCAGTAAATGGAGAAAGATGCTTGTTTTATCTGCATATTGGTATGGTTCACTTCCCACATTTACCAGTAGAGACTAACTAGTCCATGCTAACCAGCCAAAACTGACCCCATTAACACTTACATTAAACCTAACCTTAAAATCCGATTGGCTGATAATGATGTCATTACAGGACCAGCTGGGATGTTGATTCAGAACATGTCCCATTTGATTAAATCACATTAAGCTTTTTGCAGTCAGATATTTGCATATTTTGCATATTTTTGTCCAATTTGGGCTGTATCAATTGATTTTAGCAGTGATTAGTTCACAGCCTGACATCTACACAAGCAGATAATTGTCACCCATTTGCTTTTCAGCTCTTAGTGGTTGTAATGAAAGGAGTAATCAGCACATCCTCAGGGTGCTCACACTAATTAAAGAGGCAGAGTGTTGTGACAGGGTCACCTCTGTCAGTGGCACTGAACCAACACAGATACAGTTCCGTCCTGTGACTGCTTTCATGATACATACAGTAGCTCTTTCATCATCTACTGTACTGTATTTCAGTATTGCTTTAATTGCTTTTTGATTGAGTTGTATTCACAGTTCACCCTAAAATGTTTAAATTGTTACACACATTTCCATAACATTGCATCATTCGCATGGGCATTTAATAACTTTTGATCTCTTTTTTGGCCAATTTTATCAAGAAAACCTGCTTGATAGCTAAGCACATCTGAATATAAGGTGTTTTTTGCTTCCAGCTCTTGTTAACAATTATAGGGGAGAGCGGGGCACAACCTAACGCTTTTTGACTTTCTTAGTTTGTGTAAATCCACTTGGGGTTCAGAGCATTTATTTTTTCCCACATTAATTTCCCACATGTCTAGTACAAATATGTGGTTTTGTTTCATTAATACAGTGTATACTTTTTTCTTGTTGGAAGAATGGAAGTGAAATGTGACAGCATGCCCCATAGTTGGGGTACATTGTAACATGTGAGGGGCACATTGTAACATCACCAGATGACAGCTTAAAATGATGTTATCTTAAATAGTTCTAATAGGGGCTCATTGTAACGCAGTGTTACAACGCACCCGACCTGCACAACTGGGATTTAAACCGCGGCTCGTGTCTTCTGCTGTTAGATCAGCATTAAAGAACGAGCTCAACTGTTAAATAACGGATAGAAGATTACAGTAATATCAGATTTGTCTTATTTTAAATAAACACAAAAAACAGAGATGAAAAATAAACTTAAATGTACTTTTGCTATGGTTAAATAAATGTTCAGTGATATCTTCCAAAGATTTCTTAATTTTGGTGCAATTTTTTTTTCTCTAATGTTGATATGACAGCTAGTAAATACACAGTTTCGTCATCCTGGCATGTGTGGAAAGTTTACAACTAACCCCGCGTTAGGTTGTGCCCTGTGCTCCCCTATGTCACTTATAAATTATATATATACTGATTATCTCTTCATCACAGCACCTGTTAGTGGGTGGGATATATTAGGCAGCAAGTCAACATTTGGTCCTCAAAGTTGATGTGTTAGAAGCAGGAAAAATGGGCAAGCATAAGGATTTGAGCGAGTTTGACAAGGGCCAAATTGTGATGGATATGACTGGGTCAGAGCATCTCCAAAACTGCAGCTCTTGTGGGGTGTTCCTGGTCTGCAGTGGTCAGTATCTGTCAAAAGTGCTCCAAGGAAGGAACAGTGGTGAACTGGAGGCAGGGTCATGGGCAGCCAAGGCTCATTGATGCACGTGGGGAGTGAAGGCTGGCCTGTGTGGTCCGATCAAACAGACGAGCTGCTGTAGCTCAGATTGTTCAAGTTAATGCTGGTTCTGATAGAAAGGTGTCAGAATACACAGTGCATCGTAGTTTGTTGCGTATGGAGCTGCATAGCCACAGACCAGTCAGGATGCCCATGCTGATCCCTGTCCACCGCCTAAAGCGCCAACAGTGGGCACGTGAGCATCAGAACTGGACCACGGAGCAATGGAAGAATGTGGCCTGGTCTGATGAAACATGTTTTCTTTTACATCACATGGATGGCCGGGTGCGTATGCATTGCTTACCTGGGGAATACATGGCACCAGGATGCACTACGGGAAGAAGGCAAGCCGGCGGAGGCAGTGTGATGCTTTGGGCAATGTTCTGCTGGGAAACCTTGGGTCCTGCCATCCATGTGGATGTTACTTTGACACGTACCACCTACCTAAGCATTGTTGCAGACCATGTACACTCTTTCATGGAAACGGTATTCCCTGGTGGCTGTGGTCTGTTTCAGCAGGATAATGCATCCTGCCACAAAGCAAAAATGGTTCAGGAATGGTTTGAGGAGTTGACTTGGCTTCAAATTCCCCAGATCTCAATCCAATCAAGCATCTGTGGGATGTGCTGAACAAACAAGTCTGATCCATGGAGAGCCCACCTCACAGCTTACAGGACTTAAAGGATCTGTTGCTAACGTCTTGGTACCAGATATCACAGCACACCTCCAGGGGTCTAGTGGAGTCTATGCCTCGACAGGTCAGGGCTGTTTTGGCAGCAAAAGGGGGACCAACACAATATTATGTATTATAATACATAATATTATGCCTGATTGGTGTATATCAATTTATAAGTGATATGTAATTATTAATAATAGTGTATATATTGGCCAAATTTATTTTGCATGCAAATTCAAATTTTGAAAATTAAACAGCACTAACTCATTATAACAGAGCAGTAAACCACTTTAATAGCTTCTACTCATTTTGCTTTTTAATCACAATTATAGACCTTACTCAGGACTTTTTGACAGGAATGAAAACAATGCTGTAAGGGATAAAAAAACATTTTGTTTTTACAGCTCTCTTTTGATGAAATGTTATGCATGCATACATCAACGCCTGTGTGTTGGGTGGTTAAAGGGCAGATTTTATTACCAAGATGAAACACTTCAATTGCCCACTGTCACTGCAAATTCTTAATCTTAATGTGAGTTCATGCTGTATATTTCAGTTTATTTTAATCAAAGTTAGTGCATGTGGAGAAATGACTTTTGCATGAAGGTCTCCAATGTTCCTCAGCGGGGTATCTGTAATGTCACAGCAGGAGCTCTTTGGTCAATGCTAAGCTTGATATTTGCATGCCATTGTAAGTGCTTAATATTTCCAAATGACTCAGCATTGATTGATTTAGCAAAATCAGAGTTGCACATGTGCGAGCAGACCTGAGCCAAATGCACAGCCATGCTTTCATAAGACTGCTGACTCCAGACCAGCTGACTCCTAGCAAGAGGATCATGACTTGTAATCAAATGAGGATGATCCCCACACACACACACACACACGCGCGCACACACATGCACGCTCTCGCTCCTTCTGTCCCTTCCTAACCCTCTTCCATCTCTGTCTTTCTCTCCTTGATGTTGTTTGTGTTGTATATGAGATTGACCTTGTGAATATCCATGGCATGCTGCTATGCATGTTATTGATCTGAAAGAAGCTGGGAACACTGTTCAGGCTATTGGATGCATCCAATCACCTTCTTTTTAGTAGAACCGTTGGTTTTATTGCATGTTTGGGTCATTAGTGGTGCTTGCTATTACTGTTGCTCATAAATCAACCTTCAAGGTAAAGGGATCGTTCATCCAAAAAAAGCAGAAATTTTCAGCATCATTACTCCAGTCTTCAGTGTCACATGATCCTTCAGAAATCATTCTAAGATGCTCATTTGCTGCTCAAGAAGCATTTCTTATTATAGTCAATGTTGAAAACAGTTGTGTTTTCCAGGATTCTTTGATAAAAAGGAAGTTCACAATATTTTTGCTGCCACTTTTGATAAATTTGTGTTCAAAAAGTGATAAAAAGATAAAAAGTGATAATTTTTGATTAAAAAGTGTTTTTTTTGTTTTGTTTTTTGTTTTTACTGAAGTCTTATTGTCAAACATCTTATTCGCTTAGAAAAGTACTGCAATGCCACATCTGTTCTTAAAAGGACATGAAAATGACATTTCTGTCATCAATTTACTCATCCTCATGTCGTTCCAAACCTCTTATGATTTTCTTTCCAAATCTTCAGAAGAATGGCATCGGAACGATGTCACGAAATATGACAGAATTTTTGCTTTTGGGTCCTTTAATAAGTCAGAGCTGTCCAGGACAAGTTGTTCACCTATAATTACATTAGTCATACATAGGGTTGGGGTTTTTGATAATCTGCTAATCTTAAGTGTGAATAATGCTTTGCCTTAGCATGTGTCACTAATAATTCTGAACGAATACATTGATGTCTTATCAGAGCTGCATGGCATATTCTCTAGCCCCTAATGCGGTCACCCATGCATTAAGGATTATGTTATTAAATCATAGCCTATTACTTCCATAACATCATAAGCTTTTATGGATTTTTATGTGTGTGAGAAAATACTTTCAAATCCTTTCAATGCCAACGGCTCATTGTGATACATCTGTGCAGCCAAAAACAGACCTATTCATAGAATTAATTCGTGGAATTTTCCCCCCGTCTCACCTCGAGCTCTTTGACAGTGAAATCCCACTTTGTGCTTGTAACCAACGCGTACATAATCCGTCCGCACAGACTGCCATCGAGTAATTTCATTTCCAAAGCTCACGCTGGCTCAGTGCCTACAACCCTGACAAGTGATTACTCATCCTACGTTTTTTCACTTTGTGTTACACGTGTTTGTGGCCGAGACTGTGCGTACATGCGTGTGCACTCATTTGGGTTTAACTAGGCCTGGTTGAGCTCATAACCACGCTTGTAACCATGTCCATCCCTGTCCGCCCTGTCCGTAGCTGATCATTTGAATGGCAGAAGAGCGGGAACGGGGAGGGAGGTGGTGTGTTGTCTTGAGGGGTCATTGTTTAACGCACGTAAGGGCTTTTGAGCCGCAGTTACGGATTAAAGAGAATGGAGAATCTGCATTATCTCCATGGGCTTAGTAACACAATTATCCCTCTAGTCCGTTTTCATTTGTCTAATGTTATAAAGGTCTTCTCTGAATTATGTAAGGATAACAGCCACACAAATCTCCAAATTAATGTCTTTTTCCTTTTTTAAAGACAAAAGACATGTATGGACAAGATCGGTGCAGAGCCACAGTTGTAGAGGAGCGTGTCATGGTTGTTTTTTTTCTCATGACCACACGAACATCCGTCCAGGTTGAGTGTTTTGGCATTGGTGACTGAGCCGCATCGACGAGATGAAGTACAAGAAGTTTTTTACCGTAATGCAGGCGGCTGTTGGCATTGTGCCGCTCAACAAACGAGAATTCCTTCCACCCCCTCGAAGACTCTGGAAATCTTGCGAGTAAGTGTGTGTGTGTGTTTGTGTTAGTCTGTTTGTGTGTTTAGTGGGCAGGTGAGCGCAAAGGAAAATAAAAGATGGCTTGAAGCCGAGAGTCACACCTCACAGAACTGCTGATGTGGTTATTATTGGTTTCTATTTATAGTATAGATCATGATGAATTTTTTTTTTTTTTTTTCTCATTATAATGAACTCAAACTAGTCTCCATGGAGAAGATAAATGCTGTTTTCCCGCCAGACCGCTGTTGGTTTAATATGAGATGGAATTCTGTGATTTAATGGGCTGCTGTATTTCATTTGGAATAAACAATGAAGTAATGAAATATAAGACCGTATAGGTTCCAAAAGGGTTTTTTCCGCAGTGTTGCCTTAGAAGAACCACTTTTGGTTCCCCAAAGAATCTTTCAGTAAACAGACATTTTTTTTTGTCATTTGTGTGAAGAAAATCCCTTTTCCACTATAAAGAGCCTTCTGTACAATGGAAAGGTTTGGTGGATGTTAAAGGTTCTTCATTGAACTATCGATGCCAATAAAGAACCTTTAGTTTTAAGTGTTTTATTTTTGTTAATATTAATTAATTAATTCTTGCTTCAAAGCTTTGATGTTTGAAATATCCAGTCTTGCCCTTAATGCAAAGGCTATTTACTGAAGGAAACCCTTTTCACATTTCTGGGGTTCTCCGAAGTGTTTGTGTGGTTTTCCAAAAGATAGATTGCAGAGGAGAGAAAGATGTTAAATTTGCCATTGCTCCTCAGCTATTGTACTAGAAACACTCACGCTGCAGTTAGGTAAGAAAATGCAAAGTATAGTGTTATAAATGTAAATTTTTTTGTTAACACTTTACAATAAAGTCTAATTTGTTAATAGTTAATGCATTACTTACATGAAATACTGTAACTATGAACAATATATTATTACAGCATTTATTAACCTTTGTTAATGTTAGTTAATAAAAATGTCCATAATCATGTTTGTTTCTCAGTGCATTAACTAATGTTAACAGATACAAATTTTGATCTTAAAAATGTATTAGTAAATGTTGAAATTGACAAATTAAGATGAGCAGATGATGTATTGTTCATTATTAGTTCATATAGTTATTTAACATTTAACAAAAATTATTGTTGGCTTAACTTTTAAAAAGTAAGTCTGGTTGCTTTGAGTTGAAATTGAGTTAATTGAAATTAATTGAGTTCATTGGTCTAATCAACAGAAACTCAAAATAGTATGTTATCTGAACCACATTAATTATTATTTGATTTGACAAAGGAAAAAAAAAAGTTGTGATTAAATCTTGAAAATCATTTTTACAGTGAAATTAAACCTTATTAAAGTGTTACTCTTTTTTTCTTTTTAAAAATGAATGTATAGAAACATTCATGTATGTATTTTCATTGTTATATGGTAGGGGCGCTATTACGCATCTTCTGAAAGAGTACAGAATCTCTGGATCAAAACACAGACAAAAAGATGTGGAAACAAGCGATAAATGTATTGCTTATGCACATGTAAAATAATGTGATCATCAAACATTCAGCAGATATAAATCAAAACTGCCTAACCATCTATGTTTTGGTCATCATTCTGAATTGGACCCGGATGTAGTCTGTTGACAAAAGCATAATTTACTCAGCTTTTTGTTCAAAATGTTGTATTTTGTTGAAATGTTGAAACTTACCCATATTCAAGTGTTGATAAAAAACATTAAGCTAGACTAAACTGTTTTTTGTTGTTGTTTAAAAGAAGCTCTGTTCTTTCTTTTGATATATAGCATGTTCATATAGATATTCGTACAATAAAATATTCGGGGGGCCATGAAAGTTTTGTGAAAATTATCAAAAATGCTGGCGGTGGCTAGCAACTTAAAGGGGTACTTCACCGCTGGGAAGATGAATGTGTATTTAAGTTGGATCATTTATGTAGTAGAAATGTGAAATTATTTTAGAATTTGGTGGCTTCTAGACTGAGAAAAGCCAGAAAATGTATTTTTGGCTCATGTGGATGAGAGACAACAACTACCAGAATGCACTTGCTTCGCTGCCCTACGAGGCCACTCCCACCGGTTACATCACTTGCCCACCACGGCACCACCCCACCGTCGTTTTGATTTTTATAGTAATAAAATAATTTAGTTCAGTTAGAGAACAGACACTACAATTAAAAACTGAACGTATCTGGTCAATACAGCACGAGCCGAACAAGAGTCGCCGCACACACCAGCAGCAGGAGTCAGATTTCATTAATCACGAGAGAGAAGAGCTGACAGACAAGATAATCGTGGAAGATTTGGTTTCAAAGCGAAATGTAAAAGCGCCTATTTAAGTGAGTTTTTCATTTTACCGTTTTGTAGTTTTTCATTATAATAATAATAGGCTAATGAACCCACAATTCAAGTAACCCGCCCCCGAATTGGCACTAATTCAAAACCGAAACTAAAACACGGCCGTCCGGCATTCATTCACGGTTGCACAGCCATTCACGGTGTGTGTTCAGTCTGGCGCATTTTCAGTTCATGCATATGGAAGCTTAACTTTCATAGGAATTCATTGAAAACACTCGCGTTGCTCCGACCACTCCGTTAAGGCTGATTTATACTTCTGCGTTGGACCTGCGCCATAGCCTCTATGCCATGGGCTACGCGCCGATTTGTATTATTTATACTTCTGCGTCCTTGTCTGTGTTGACGTGCAGTTACACATACAGAGGGAGCATGTGTATCCCTAATGGAGGGGTTCTGGCAGACCAATCACAGCGCTTGCGGTCCGCGTAGATTTGACGCATTGTTACATTTTTGGAGAGGTGCACGTCAGGGTATGTCGTAGGCTACACGTGCAACACACAGCCTACGACGTATCGACGCAGAAGTATAAATTGGGCTTTACGAATGCCCAAGCCGAAAAAAAAGACAATATTTGCGTCATCGGAGGCTTTTTTCCTGACATAAAATACATAAATCTCTTTTATATAAATGTATTTATTCTTAAAAAATGTATTATGTTAATATTTGTAGTCAATTCAAATGCTCAAACCACTTCACATTTAAAGTTAATTTCATGGACAACAGTATTTCCGTCATACGTGTCTTTGGTTAAGTGTGAACATTTTAATTGATCTTGATTGATTTATTTGCATATTGAATTGTGATTGGTATATTTTTACAATCTTCTATAAAAGCTGACACATGCTAAGTCTCATGACAACTATAAAGCACCTCGCATAGGGAATCTGTAAACTCAATCACTTGGTTTGTTTCGACGACTCCTTTCAACTTCAGATATTTTTAGCCAAGTCTGATTGTTTTTCTCCATATTACATTCAGTAGATGTGAAAGTTAAGCAAATTTAACTCGAGGCTTCAGTGATGTGACATTTTGACATGAATGTAGTGTTTGTTTCAGTTTTCTGGGTGGAAATGTCACATAGGGTCAGTTTACCCACACTGCTTCCCCGGAGACAAATGGAAAGCTCAGTCCTGTCACTCAGACACTGGAAAACAAGCAGCAAGCAAACTCTAGATATTTGCATTAATGAAGAAAATCAGAGTGGTTCTTAACATTAAAATATTGTGAGTTGGAGCCAGTGTGTTGCTATGTAGTGGCTGAGGCAAGTGTTTAGTATCTTCTATGCGGTTGCTTATTGTCTAAATTAGTTAGAATTTGTCTCTATAATATTCTAGTCTAGATGACTCGGTCATTCCTGAAGTCGAAGCCAGTGGTTCTCAACGTGGGGGTCAGGACCCACTGGGGGCCATAGCAAACTTTCAAGGGGGTCATAGGATGATTTGAACATAGTCAAACCAAAATTTGTTCAGACACCTTCAACATTTTCCCACATTATCACAGTTTATTCGCTATAGTTTTGAAAATGGTAATCAAATATGACAAGAACTCTCTTGATGATCTTGATAATGTCAGATAACTTTGATAGAAAAACCAATCAGCTGTTGAATTTAAGTCAACCAATTACTAAGCAATGCAAGTAAAGAAAAAACACTTCAGCAAAACATGATCAGAACAATTTTACTGGTATATTTCACTGTATGAAGAATTTTTGGGTATAATATGTCATAGTTTATTTTGCTATCCTCACCTGCACCCACTAGTATAAAATGATATCTGGTGTCTGAATAATTTTAGGTTTAACTGTATTTAAATGAATAAATTATTATTAATATATAAAAAAAGTTAACTAACCCATAAAATCAAGGTAAATGGTTGAGAACCAAAAACAAGATATTTTGTTTTGCCAAGGAATCATTTTTGTTGACACTGACAGGGAAAGCATTTTATATAAGTTGCAGTATAGTTAATAACTGATCATATCATGAATGATCAATGCATGAATCAAACTCTTTCAGAATGCTGACAGTTTCCGTTTTATCAAGCATCACCATCGCTGTATGTGACCAGATGTATGGAGCATAAATCATTAAAAAATGAAATCACTCACATTAACATGAACTTTTCCATCTTGCAGACACTCAACAATCTGACAATCGATTGGTCATCACATCACTGAGCAATTGCTTAAATTTTTTTTTTTTTTTTTTTTTTTTTTTTACATAGCTAATGCTCGTGTTGGCTGATTTCACTACCTCTCATGAGAAATGTATTACTTTTAGTTACTTTGCCACTGCAGACCACTGTTCCAAGTTTGGGGTCAGTAAGATTTTAAAAGTAAATTAATACTTTTATTCAGCAAGGATGCGTTAAAAGTGACAGAAATCTTTTGTAACATTATAAATGTCTTAACTATTTGAATACAGTTCTTCTGAACCTTCATATTCATCAAAGTATTCTGAAAAAAATGTATCACCATTTCCATAAAAATGTTAAGCAGTTTTCATTATAATAACTGAAGAATAACCAGGGACTCACCGCTCCTCAAAAAAGTGTCCAAATAAGGTGCGTAGACCAAAAAATCAATCAGGAAAAAGATTAAAAATAGCACACACATTCTATTAATGAGGGAAGCCAACAATTGCGAGATAAAACCACTACTTTAATGAAAAATTCTCGATGCCTCAATGCCTAATGAACAATTTCATTAAACTGTTGTTGTTGTTGTTGTTGTTGGTTTCCCTCATTGTTAGAGTGTGCTGGCTTTTTTAAAATATTTTTCTTGATTGATGATAATAATAAGAAATGTTCTTGAGCAGCCAATCAGCATCTTAGAATGATTTCTGAAGGATCATGTGACACTGAAGACTGGAGGAATTGCATCACAGGAATAAATTACATTTTAAAATCTATTCAAATAGAAAAAAAATTCACAGTATTACTGTTTTTACTGTATTTTTGATCTTTGTATGTTTGAACAGCCCATAGAAATCTCTCATCATTTATTCACCGTTATGTTGTTTCAAACCTGAATGATTTTCCTTCTTCCGTTGGAACACAAAATAAGATCATTTGAACAAACCCATTGACTTTAATATACATACAAAAAACATATAAATAAATAACCGCTGAATTATCGGCACTCGTTGCCTAGCCTGTTTTTTTACGACTTGTTTATAAGAGAGTGTGTTTGTAAAAAGAAATGCTGCGTGTGTTTTAAATCCTGTATGTCACATCCACATGCTGAGGAAGATTTACACAGAGACACCCTACAGCGCGCAGAGGACTGACTGTGTTATTGGATGCATGTTTATGTGTGTGAGAGGGGCATGTCAGCTAGAATCAAGGCTCAGGACCCTGTGTGTGTGTGTGTGTGTGTGTGTACGAGGAGGGGGAGGACAGTTGCCATTGGCTGACCGGTTCGGGGCTGCACCTGTTGTGTGTGTGTGTCAGCGTACGGAGCGCACAGGACCTGCGCTAGAGTGGAGGCAACACTCTCTCTTCCTCTCTTTCTTTCTCCTCGTCTCTCCCACTCTTGCCTCACTCTCCGCACTGACAACATCCAGGGACCCAAACCTCTCCTCCCTTCTTCTGTCATCTTCAACTCTTTCATTCTGTCCGTCCATCTGTCCCTCTTGAGCTGTCACCATGCGTCTGGGAATTTCGGGCTTCATTACGGATATCCTCAGCACCTCCAGCAACATCTGCTTCTGTTGGGCAGAGGGAAAGGTAGAAGGATCCCTCTCCTCTCCTCAGGAGAGCAGGAGAGGAACTTAACTTCTTTAACACTTTGTCTTTCTCTTTGTAATGCGCTGCTTTAGTTTTTTGTTGACTTGAAGGAACCTGGTTGTGTTGGAATCATCTTTGTGTGAGTGTTTCTTGGCAAGCAGGGGTGTTTTGATGTGTTGAGCGGCGCCAACTCGCTGTCACAACATGTGGCCACCGAGAGTGGGAAGACAAAGAGACAGAGAGAGAAACCTCTAGATTTATGACTAATAACTCTGAGGCGGACGTCTTGATGACACTTCTGTCATGTTAGAAACCATGCTGGCAGCTCTAGATGGAGTTTATTCAGTAGGAAGTGTTGCTTTAAAGGCATAGTTCACACAAAATATGACAGTTCTGTCATCATTTACTGATCCTCGTGTTGTTTCAAAGTTTAGCTAAATGTTGACACTGTTTTCGTCCATATAATGAAAGCGAATTGGGACTGGGGCTGTCAAGATCTGTAAAAATATTTTAAAAAGTATGATAAAAGTGTGACTTAAGTGCTGGAATTCAAGTCTTCTGGATATGGTTTGTCTATTTTGTCAAATCATTTAGTGCTTTACCCTAGAAATAAAAAGCTGGAAATAGATAAGCACATAATTTCGTCCTCCTATGTGGATTCCCAGTGTTTTGTTTTGTTTTGTTTATTTAATAAAATAAATTTTTCTTGACATTTAAAAACCCCGTTAAAAAGTTGTATGGCTTTTAGTTCAAGTCTATTAGCTTTGAGGTTTTCTATACCCTAAAAAGTTGGCAAAACTAACTTAGATGTGCACATTTATCATTTACAGTCTTTCTCTTCTAAAAAACAGACCATTTTTGATAACTTTTTTGTAGCAAGGAATGGCAAATCGTGGTTCAGATCTCACTCACATTCACTTACGTTCAAATATCTTGCGCAACTAAGTATTGCAATATTGACATTAGATACATCTATTTATCCTGCATAGTTCATCATTGATGACAAACCTGAATGTATGTATGTAATTTTCTAATTTTTAAGTTCTTTTAAATTTTGTGTTTATGGCTTTGGGGACTCATTGTATGAATTGTTTTTTAAATTTGGTGAGTGGGGTCTGCTCAGAAGTGCTAAAGATCATTGGAATTATATGTTTGGTGCCTCTTTCACAAGCCAATGTGTCTTTGTGACCTTGGAAGAGAAAAAAGCAAGTGTTGACAAGCGATAAATCCACACTGACCACCCAGCGACAAGCATTCATTTACTTTTATTTGCTTTGGAGTCCTACATACGAGATCCTAGAGCTGCAAAACTGTCATTAAAACTTAAATAAAGAGCAAAATTGATGTTTTCACATACTTTCCTGGCACTTTTCACTCTGCTTTTAAAGGGCTGTAATTAGAGTCAATAATTTAATAGCACAGCATAACCGTGTCACCAGTAATTCTGTTTTAACAATGTTGCTTCAATTAACGCCTAATACATGTTTGTGTGTGGGTTTAAGTGGAGGCATTTCCCCTCCCATCCCAAACGCTGTGAATCTCCCAGCTCAAGGCGAGTGGGAGGACGTATGTCTTTTTCTAATCAGTCTGTACTGGACATGTTACGGCATCACTTCGTCAGATTAATGCTTCCATATTGATTGATCAATTTGGACGTGTAGATCTACGACCGTGATGTAACAGGCCAGCTTAACTCATCCAACACTGTTTATTCCCAGAGGTCCAATAAATTGTTCTGTCTTCAGAGAGCTGCTATTCTGCATTATTGAGCACCAAGCCCTGACAGAAAAGACCTTTTTTTGGTAAATGACCTTTATGAAATGCCATAAATAGTTCAACTGAAATGGTGGTGGACTGCTCTTGCCGTTTTCTTCTTCTTGTCAAATCTGGGTAAAATCAGATGGCAAGAACTGGGCAATTTTGCAATGCTGTCCTGTTTGAGATGTTGTATTTTCCAAGTATACTAATGTCAAAATGCCTTAAGGGTTATTGAAAATGTGGTTCAAGGACGTTTAGAGTCCCACAGGTGTATTGGTACACCAAAATAGACTGTTCTTTGTTTTAAGCATTGGAAAAGTTTGCAACATCTGCAAAATGCAAATGGACCCAGAGCCGATTGAGACTTTGCATCGATCCCGAATGACCCTGTGAAATGACATTAATGTTGATTTTTATTTTTATTTTTTTTTTTTACATTAGTTAACCTGCTTTTAAATCTTTAAGAACTGAAAATAATTTGCAATAGTTGCATGTCCATGTTGAACGGGATGGCTGATCTTCACTGACGTTTTTCCTTAAGGCTGAAATGTTTGAAGCCTGCAGGACGGCAATCGTGTGTCCCGTTTTTATGATGCCGCTCTTGTCCGCAGGCGTCAATATGTGTCAGGTCACTGTGGTTCTGCGAGCAGTCAGTATTCAGTAAAGCCAACCCAATTGGAACAGACAAGCTTAAACATGTTTTCGTTACTTAAATTTTGATGAGCTCGTAAATAATGGATGTCATTGTAATGAATGTTAAATAAGGTGAAGAGCACAATGAGGTCGCGGTTTGTTTCAAGCACAGTTTTGGACATCATTTACCAGTTTGACCTTGAAATAAATTGCTGAAACAAGACAACCAGATGATTTCTTTCTTCCAGGTGGATGCCAGTGGTCTTTTGCAATATCCCTCAGGGATGTATGAGTATGCATTTATTTAAATGTATATGTTTATGCTGTATGTGCTGTAGTGACTGATTGTCTTCTAAAGATCATGTCAAATATGATCATAAAGAGCAAATATATTTTGCTTAAACAAAACCATTTTGGGAGGACAGTTAAGGTTTTTGTTTTGTTTTGTTTTTTGCATTGTTGGTAATTGAACTGGCTATGATAAAAATGTACAGCCTTTTTTGCTTTCATGACAACAAACCAAAAATCTTGACTTTTCTTGTGCCAGAAACTTTTTAGAAACTCCCAGTGCTAACTGTCCATGACTATAGCAATAGCAATATATAATAGCATATATATATATATATATATATATATATATATATATATATTTTTGGGGGCATTTGCATTTGCTCATTAACAGCCTGTACTGTGACATTCACACAATGCCCTTTAACCTTTGTATATTTAAAGGGCACAAGTAAAGGTTGCATTAGAATGAACACATACTGAGCTACATGGTGAGCCACTTTTATGTGTTCTCCTGTGCTCTGCTGATTATTATTTAATAATGCGTTTTTCATATTGATATACTCGATTAATCTTATTGCTGGGAAGTAATTTTCCGTTTCCAGAATTATGTCACATTAGTTGTGCAGGGCGGGCATGTTTAATAGATTCATGTGGGGGATGTGACATTCTGCTGTATTTTATGGGAAAGATTAAAGGGATTTAAGTGCGTCAGCGTCTTCCCACCGAGCAGCTCTGTCCTGCAGCAAACAGCAGCAGACGGGGCCTAACGCGTCTGACCTATGAACCATGCTGACTGCAGGCTCTTCCTTCCAGCTGTTATGATAACAACAGGAGAAATCGATCTATTATCACTCACATTCATTTTAAAGGCAGTTGCTCGGCTAGAATATACAGTTCTGGAAGTATGCAACCTGCATACTAGGGAAAGTACCATTTTACCAGTCTGTTTTATTTTTTAAGTGCAGTCACTTCATTTTCTATAATATCCAATCTTTTTATTAGCATTTTGTCAGGACAACATCTATTTTTTACATATTTGTAATGTATTATTATTATTTTAATATATGTATTTTGTTAGAATTAAAGTAGAAAGATGCTCTTGTGAGTCAGACTGTGTAGTTATGACATCTACCAGCAGGGGCTAATGGCTGAAGTTAACCAGCTAAACCCTGTCCTGATGGTTATGATATGCTACCAGAGATATAGCAAATCCCTCTACTGTTTTTAAAGACTAGCTGGTAAAAAGGGCCTACATGTGACCCGTGAAACACAGATGATGGTTAACATGAGAGGGTCATTATCTCTTTTCCCATGGCCTTGTCCGCCCCCTCATCTTCTATCCTTTAATCCTCCCTCTTCTGGAGATCCTCTACTGTTTTAACTGTGATTCAGGCAGATGTCTGTCAGGAGAAGGAATCCTCCTCGTGTAATTTAAGATCAAATGTTCTACAGTTTGCTGATGTAGACATGATGATCAGTTAGTCTACAGTTGTGTTTATTAGTAAGTCAACTCATCTTATTTCTCATCCTATATTTAATAAAGACATAATTGACATTTATGTGTTATGACATTTATGCGCCAAATGTTTTCTATGGGTGAAAGATCTGGACTGCAGGCTGGCCATTTCAGTACCCGGATCCTTCTTCTACGCAGCCATGATGTTGTAATTGATGCAGTATGTGGTCTGGCATTGTCATGTTGGAAAATGCAAGGTCTTCCCTGAAAGAGACGACGTCTGGATGGGAGCATATGTTGTTCTAGAACTTGGATATACCTTTCAGCATTGATGGTGCCTTTCCAGATGTGTAAGCTGCCCATGCCACATGCACTCATGCAACCCCATCCCATCAGAGATGCAGGCTTCTGAACTGAGCGCTGAGAATAACTTGGGTTGTCCTTGTCCTCTTTAGTCCGGATGACATGGCATCCCAGTTTTCCAAAAAGAACAGAACAGTTTTCCACTTTGCCACAGTCCATTTTAAATGAGCCTTGGCCCAGAGAAAACGCCTGCACTTCTGGATCATGTTTAGATGTGGCTTCTTTTTTGACCTATAGAGTTTTAGCCGGCAACAGTGAATGGCACGGTGGATTGTGTTCACCGACAGTGTTTTCTGGAAGTATTCCTGAGCCCATGTTGTGATTTCCATTACAGTAGCATTCCTGTATGTGATGCAGTGCCGTCTAAGGGCCAGAAGATCACGGGCATCCAGTATGGTTTTCTGGCCTTGACCCTTACGCACAGAGATTGTTCCAGATTCTCTGAATCTTTGGATGATATTATGCACTGTAGATGATGATAACTTCAAAGTCTTTGCAATTTTTCTCTGAGAATCTCCTTTCTGATATACAATATATACACTAATAATATACACTATTTTTCCACTATTTTTGGCCGCAGCATTGGGGGAATTGGTGATCCTCTGGCCATCTTGACTTCTGAGAGACACTGCCACTCTGAGAGGCTCTTTTTATACCCAATCATGTTGCCAATTGATCTAATAAGTTGCAAATTGGTCCTCCAGCTGTTCCTTATATGTACATTTAACTTTTCCGGCCTCTTATTGCTCCCTGTCCCAATTTTTTTGGAATGTGTAGCTCTCATGAAATCCAAAATGAGCCAATATTTGGCATGACATTTCAAAATGTCTCACTTTCAACATTTGATATGTTATCTATATTCTGTTGTGAATAAAATATAAGTTTAGGAGATTTGCAATTTATTGCATTTCTTTTTTATTCACAATTTGTACAGTGTCCCAACTTTTTTGGAATCGGGTTTGTATTTTAAGTGCGTTTTATTTTTTAGAATTATTTTTTAAATAATTTTTTGCCCCATCAGTCTCTTTACTTTAACTGCTCTTACTATCAACTCACCCAGTAGTTCTCAGGTTATTATAAATTAAACATGTCTGAAAGAGTCGGTTGAATGAGTCATTGTGCAGTTAACCCAGATCACAGTGAGACATACATGAAAAAGGATATTGATTCAATGATTTGGCAAATTCATGAATTGTTTGTGCCTACTCTGAGTGAGTGAGTGATTGAGTGAGTCAGTCAATGAATCAGAAAATTCATGAATTACTTGTCAACTCTGAGTGAGTGATTGAGTGATTGAGTGAGTGAGTGAGTGAGTGAGTCAATCAATCAATCAGCAAATTCATTAATTATTTGTGTCAACTCTGAGTGAGTGAGTGAGTGAGTGAGTGAGTCAATCAATCAGCAAATTCATGAATTACTTGTGTCAACTCTGAGTGAGTGAGTGAGTGAGTGAGTGATTCAGTGATTCTGCAAATTCATGAATTGCTTGTGCCAACTCTGAGTGAGTGAGTAAAGCCGCGTTTCCACCACAGGAACTTTCCCCAGGAACTAGGGACTTTGGGGTGTTACTCAGTGTGTTTCGACCACACGAACCGGGGTCTAAATAAAGTTCCAGGTAAAGATTTCCCAGTCAAAACAGCCCTGCTCACGAGGTAGTACTTTTTCAAAGTTCAGGAACTTTTGGGGGTGGGACTTGGGCGCTGAACATGCTGATTGGTTGAGCTCACCCAGCATTTTATTTCAACCTAAAAGTCTGTTGCGGTGTGTGCAGTAAGACTCGTTTGCAATTCAAATCAACAATGGAGTTTAAAAAATATGACAGATGGACCAACAACGAGGTTCAGGCTTTATTAAGTTTATTTGCGGAGGACGAAATCCAGTGGGCTCTGGAAAGTCGCGCGTAGTCCTACATCACCGGACTAATCTTCACGGTACTTTAGACTGCGATGGAAATGCGGACAGCAGCAGGTCTGGGGGAAAAAGAGTTCCTGGGAAAAAAGTTCCTGGGACAAATTGTTCCAGGTAATTTTGGTGGATACAGGGATTTAGTGAGTGAGTGAGTGAGTGAGTGAGTGAGTGAGTGAGTGAGTGAGTGAGTGAGTGAGTGAGTGAGTCTGAAAATTCATGAATTGCTTGTGCCAACTCTGAGTGAGTGAGTGAGTGAGTGAGTGAGTCAATGAATCAGCAAATTCATGATTTACTTGTGTCAACTCTGAGTGAGTGAGTGGGTGATTCAATGATTCAGCAAATTCATGAATTGCTTGTGCCAACTGAGTGAGTGAGTGAGTGATTCAATGAATCAGCAAATTTATGATTTACTTGTGTCAACTCTGAGTGAGTGAGTGAGTGGGTGATTCAATGAATCAGCAAATTTATGATTTACATGTCAACTCTGAGTGAGTGAATGAGTCAATTAACTTTTGTGAAAAAAGTTCCTGGGACAAATTGTTCCAGGTAATTTTGGTGGATACAGGGATTTAGTGAATGAGTGAGTGAGTGAGTGAGTGAGTGAGTGAGTGGGTGATTCAATGATTCGGCAAATTCATGAATTGCTTGTGCCAACTCTGAGTGAGTGAATGAGTCAATGATTCGGCAAATTCATGAATTGCTTGTGCCAACTCTGAGTGAGTGAGTAAGTGATTCAGTTATTCAGCAAATTCATGAATTGCTTGTGACAGCACTTTATGCTACACTTTAACACTTTAAGTAAAGAGATGCTGCAAGGATTTGCCCACATGAGCACTACAACTGATACTCAATAGTTTATTAGTTTCCGACACAACGTCAGTTTAGTATATCGGATCCTCCCTTGGCATCTTTCCTCTTGTTTTCCAGCTCTCTCAACACCCCCATTGCTCTCATTTTGATCACAGAGAACAGAGAGGTAATTAACCACAGACAGATGGTGGAGGGAACGGGACAAGCAGGCAGCATGGACACAATGCCCATAATTACTCTTTTCTGAACCGCTGTACTGAGAACACTGCGGGCCATCATTACATAATAACTGTATGGGTCAAACCTTGGCGGATACACGTGGAGATGACACAACACTTTCTCATGTCAGACGGCATGAACGAGGAATGATATATCATTTTCACTGTCTCGCAAATGAAATGAGTGATTAGTGCAGACTATTTGCAGTACTTGAGTCCTCTACCCTGTCAATCAAATGGCCCTCTCTGGACAAACATTGCTGTAAATGTTAGCAAGTTGCATTGAGGAATGACACATGGGAGTCTGGCTGCAGTTGGCACCGATATTCATGACTGGCATTTGGCTGTGAACCACTGTCCAGGTGCACTGCGGTGCCGGCGGAAGACGATTGGCTTTCTCAGCAGGTTACTGTACTTTGCACATTGGATGTATATTTCAAGGACAAATGCATACCCTTATGGTATCACCTGTGAAATAAATTTTTCCTCTTGTTTTACCAGGGCTGGCACTTTCTTAATGTCACACATACACTGGCGGTCAAACATTTTGAGTAATTATGATTTAA
Source organism: Paracanthobrama guichenoti (assembly GCA_018749465.1). Classification (NCBI taxonomy): domain Eukaryota; kingdom Metazoa; phylum Chordata; class Actinopteri; order Cypriniformes; family Gobionidae; genus Paracanthobrama; species Paracanthobrama guichenoti. The sequence continues at coordinate 1,066,394 of CM031950.1, read as the reverse complement.
TGTTTTTAAAAGAAGTCTCTTCTGCTCAAGTTTAGAATAATTAAGATTTTTTTAATGTTTTTGAAAGAAGTCTCTTATGTTTACCAAGGCTGCATTTATTTGATAAAAATACAATAAAAAACAAAATTCTGAAAGGTGTGACAATGAAGATTTTAAAATGTAATAATATTTATTTTGAAATATTGTATTTTTCATCAAATAAATGCAGCCTTGGTAAACAAAAGAGACTTCTTTCAAAAACATTAAAAATCTTAATTATTCTAAACTTCTGATTGACAGTGTAAATGCCCAGATTAGAATATGATAACGCTTTCTTTGTGCATAAAAAGTTGCATTCAAAGATCTGCATGACAGCACAACTCTAACTATCCCTGAAAAGCATGCGGAGGCTTTCTTGTCAATTACTGCGCTGGGCTTCAAGGGGGAAAAAGTGGAAAGCTTGTATTATTTTGACAGGTCTGGCATGTAAATCCCTTTAGTCTGTGGGTCTGCTCATGCGTTAATAAACAGGGTTTAAAATTCGAATAGGGAGCAAAGTTATGCTGACATCTGTCCTCTTACATTGATTTCTGCACCCCAATGTGTATAATCTGAAGCATTTTTATGTCTATAGAGAGTTTAGGAGAAATCTTTGTGTCTTTTGAAAGTATACACTAACATTCAATGTTTGGGGTCAGTGTGGTTTTTCAGAAATGAATCCTTTTATTTAGCAAGGATGCATTATATTGATCAGTGACAGTAAAGAGATTTATAGGGCCCTATTTTAACGATATGAGCGCATGGTCTAAAGCGCACGGCGCAAATGCACTAAGGGCGTGTCCGAATTCACTTTTGCTAGTTTAACGATGGGAAAAATGGTCGGCGCTTCAGGCGCATGATCTAAAAGGGTTGTACCTAGTCTCTTAATGAGTCATGGGTGTGTTTTGGCTGTAATATGCAATAAACCAATCAGAGTCTCATCTCCCATTCCCTTTAAAAGCCATTTGCACTTGCACCATGGTGGATTCGCTATTTACATGATGGAATTTGCAAGTGGAAAGACTTATTTTTTATATTTAAAAATGTTTGTGTGCTGCTGCACATCCCTGTGTGTGTAATAAGCAGAGTGTACGCACATTGAGCACCCGCCTATAGGCGCATATTACTAACACGCCCTTTAAATAACACAAAAAATACAGCGTTATTGACTTTAGATCAGGATTCAGTTGGTCAATGGTGCAGTCGTTTTCAGTTCCTCAAAATAGCAACACCACCAATGCTCCTGAACACCTCGTATTCAGACCAGCACGCCCATGGACGAAAAGATGGGCACGAGTGCATTTATTTAAACAACAAGGCGCTGGACATGAAAATGATAACGGTCAGGCTGAAACTAGCAAATAACACTTGTGTCACGTCTGGCTCCGCATTGCCCTGTGTGTATGATAGAGCCCATAATGTTTTTTATGTTGTAAAGATTTCTGTTTCAAATAAATGCTGTTCTTCTGAACCTTTTATAAAAAATAAAAAAATCCACAAAAATATTAATAATATAATAATAATAATAATAATACATGTTTATTGAGCAGCAAATATTAGAATGATTTCTGAATCATGTGACACAGAAGAGTAATGATGCTGAAAATTCAGCTTTGCCATTACAGGAATAAATTATATTTTAAAATATACTAAAACAGAAAACATTTATTTTTAATAGTAATGATATTTCACAATATTGCTGTTTCAAATAAATGCAGCCTTAGTGATAATAATTAGACTTCTTCCAGATCATTAAAAATATTACCAAGCCGAATCTTTTGAATGGTAGTGTACTTGTTGGACTTTTCTAGTATTCTTTGCAGCTTTTTCTGGACAAACACAGTTTACAGTATACTGTTTTTAAGCACTGTTTAGGGGTAGGTCCATCTAAAATAGTTCATACCACAATAAAATTGTGACACCTCAAATAATGGCAGCATATGATGCTCTGTAAAGAAAATACTGACTTAATCAGCAGAAATGTGTGTAGTAGCTTTCAATTATTTGAATAGACCTTGCAAGCTTGCCATTTTTTTGTGCAGTATATACATCAGACTGACTGTGTAATCTATGGAAGCCTGATTCTAATAAACCTGTAATTGTGACAAAGTTCAAAATAAGAAAAAGAAGTCACGTTGTGAGATTTAAAGTTGCTGTTATGAGAAATAAATAATGGATTCAATTGCCAATAGCAGTCATTCTTTTGTTGGCAGAAACTGTGGTTTTCCTGTTTCATCATATCTGCACTTGTAAACGGCCCTGTATTGCTCAACAGAATATTAGCATTTAGTCAGGTTATGTTATACGAAGCTTGAAGCCTCACTGACATGTTTTTCATCACAGTGGCACAGTGCCACAACACCATCATCAGTACTGCGCTTCAGTGCTAGGCTTATTGAATCAGGACCTTGGAGGTGTTTCTCTATCATACTATGGCTGTCTGCCCCACCGTCTGTTTGAGAATGTAACCTTGCGTTTGTGTGTGTGTGTGTTTGCGGCTGTTTTCATGAGTCAGAGCAGATGAGGCTCGGGTAAGCCCTGCGGGTCAGTTGATAGGGGGTGTCACATCAGAGTCTGATCTCCGCTGTCAGTTCCAGATTGATGTCTGGCCGTGACATTGCCAACTCAAAATCCCCTCTCACACACAGCTCTGCTGGCATCCGGGAATACAAAAATACACACACCGCTCTCTGAGCGAGAAGCTGCCACCAATTCAAGAGTTCTGGGATAGATTTTTGTACACACTGAGGTTGACGGATCTGTCACCTTCTGTGTTTTTGTTTACTGTCACACACACACACACACACACACACACACACACACACACACACACACACACACACACACACACTTCCATCTCTGACAAGAGGTCAAATAAGGGTTAAGTTTTGTCCTTAGTAAGTTATGAAATGTATGGTGTGTATATGTGTATCTGCTCAACGCTCATTATCTGATGATTGCATGATCTCTGTGAATGAGTATGTACTCTCCTCTTACCTCTCACCTCTATCTTTGTGCTGTATAAATGTGGATTTGTGGCCCAATGAGATCTGTTTAGGCATACCCAGTGCTCGAAGTGGGCCGGTACGCACTTCTATATTTTAATCTGTAGTTTAATATTTAATCACTTTTTCTTGTGTCCCGGCATTTCTCACATGAGCACGATTTCAACCAAGAACCTTGGTCATTTTTTGCCCCCATTAGGAAAACAGCTTATAAATCATACTTTGGGCCCTATTTTAATGATCTGAGCTCATGGTCTGAAGCACATGGCGCAGATGCACTTAGGGCGTGTCCAAACCCACTTTTGCTAGTTTAACAGCGGATAAAACGGTCTGCGGTCCAAAAGGGTTGTACCTAGTCTCTTAATGAGTCATGGGTGTGTTTTGGGCGTAACGTGCAATAAACCAATCAGAGTCTCATCTCCCATTCCCTTTAAAAGCCAGTTGCGCTTGCACCATGGCGGATTCGCTATTTATATGACAATTTGCGAGCAGAAAGACTGAACGTTTGTGTGCTGCAGTGCACCCACCCCTAACGTGCCCTTTAAATAACACAAAAAATACTGCGCTATTGACTTTTTGTTGGTTAATGGCGCAGTCGTTTTCAGTTGCCTCAAAATAGCAACGCGCCAACAATGCTCCTGAACGCACCTCATTTTCAGACCAGCACGCCCATGAGTGAACAGATGGGCACGAGTGCATTTGCTATTTAAACAACATGGCACTGTATGTAAAAATGAGAACCGTCAGGCTGAAACTAGCAAAAAACACAGTTGCATCTGGCGTTGCATTGCACCGGGTGTATAATAGGGTCCTAAGTGATGTTTTTTGAAAATGTAAAAACTGTATATGGAATATCCCAATAAAGCACGAAAATGTGTGTTGACTCAAAAAGCAACATGAATTTCATTGCCTTACAATATACCAAAATATCAAACCAAGTGACATTTCTTTTAAATATGACAGTACAAGCACACATTATTTAGCAATAAAATTACAGAACTAATATGTTTTAAAAGATAAAACATTAGACATACTTGAATTGAATATCGTATTAAAAGGATTATGTCCTTTTGGTACTCAAGTGTTAGTGCATCATGTTCTCAGCTAATGTGATAGACTATTACAAAGATACCATTTTATCGTCTTTGAACATTAATGCTCTTTAAATATCAGCATCAGCATTTGCCACAAAAAAAAAGCTAGAGGCACATATGAAAAGTCTTCTGTGGTGTTTTCTTGTGTTTTCGTCGTCACTCCTGTCTCTTTTGGGATGACAGTTTGTGTCGTGGACTGTTTTGTCCTGTCTGTTCTGTTTCTTCCATTATAAGAGACAGATTGTGTGACTGCTAGCACCGCTAACCAGCCCCCTACGCCCCTCACAGTGGGGCAGCTCCAGCCCATATCTCCTCTCTTGCTGTCACATCCTATTACAGTAGCCCAACCTCTCTGTGCATCTGCACAGCTTGTGGCAACGGTCGCCTGCGTCTCAGACCTGCTGCCTGGAGCCCAGAGTCTGACTGCTGCCTATGGCCTTCATCGAACACCCCTATGTGTGTGTCCCTCTCTTTACATGCCGTTTAGGGTATTTCTGTGATTTTTGATCAGATGTGTCAGTCAGAAGTCTTTTGATTGTGTGTGGCAACATACAGTACTTGTGTATGTGTGTTTATGTATGCTTGACCACCCAGGTTAGCTATGGGGGTGTTTGGAAGCAGCGGCTCATTTGCCTCTAGATTGATGGACTGAATTCTGTGGTTTTACTAACGAGGACAGCAATGCCTCAGGCCAGAGCCCACATGCATTACATCCTGGAACGCAACCATACTGTGTGTGGGAGATTATCTATCTATCTATCTATCTGTCTATCTGTCTGTCTGTCTGTCTGTCACACTAACCTACCTTCCTACATGCATACATACATACATAGAGCAAATTACATTAGGCCTGTTTTGCTAAGTCTGGATTGCAGCAGCCGTGATCATTTCTCTGCTATTGTTATAACATCACTTTTTTTTTCTCATGAAGGCCATAATGCTTTAACAATCTCCAGTCAATCAATGAGCTAAATAAATGGAAGTAAACTGAATTGATAGTTGCAATCCTCCAGGTTAGGCTTTAGCAAGCATGTTTGCTAATCTGCATGTTCTATTATAGGGACCAGTACGCCTCAGAGTTGTTCCCCTCCAGCTACACCAGGGAGAACAATTACTGGACCAGCGAACCACAATACATGTACCTCGCAGATTTACGCCGCGCCTCTGTACGCAGTTTAACACATCTGTGGCAGGTATTTCATGTTTCTATTCATTTTATTTCTTCTTTTTTTTCATCTAATCATGTCACCTGATATCTTTTCATTGAGAATATATTCTACCCTTTCATAGCATTATGTTTCCCTTGACTCTATTAGCCAAAATTGACTTTTATATAACCATATCCACCTTCACTCTGGTTCTGTGCCCTTCTCTCGGAATTAAACATGCTGTTAGGTTACTGGACCTGAGGATTTCTCTATGTAAATGATGTTATTAGTTCTGTCGTTCGTTTATTGTATTGTATCACATTTTTATTACAAAAATGCAAGAAAATTGAAGGATCAAAATGAATCAGAATTTTTTTATTTTCACATTCTTGCATCTTAGACATTCATCTTGCTATTATTTCAGATCAGTTTCTTTCCACCCAAAAGCATTTCCATTTGTTGTGTCACAGGTCTTACATGATGAACACCAGGGCCACATAAAGGGTCACAGAACCAGAGGCCTTGCAGACACATCTCATTTTTTTTAAACCACATTTCACAGCAAATCTCTTCCGTTTTTATTGATAGAATGCTATATATAGATCATTTTACATTATCAGCGTCATGCAAACCTGCAGACGTATGTCTAATCCTTCAATAAGCATTCAACACAATCCACCTTTGTGTCCTTCATGTGACATTTTACTCAATCTCTATTCAGAAAGCAGAGCCAAGAAGGGTTTAATGATTATACATCTGTCAAATTGACTTAGAGCATGTAGCTTGAAATAATAGACCCTTTAGGTTCATTTATAGGTGTAATGTAGTTGTTTGTGTTGTACATCTTTATTGGGTGTCTTTATTATTTCACTGCTATAGATATTAGCATACTTCCCCTTAATCCCTATGCAAAGAATAAAAAGGCATGAAAGGATTTTTGGGTATTTTTTACTTTATTTATGATTGTCGGTGAATCTTTCTTAAAGTATTTTTTCAGTTTGCATCTGCACAGATTTAATGTGATGATAAAATGTAAGTTTTTTTTATATTAATTTGTCATTTGAAAATCTCAATTTAAGGTTTAAATAATGCTGTGAGTCTCAAAAATAGTTTGGTGAGGAATATCAAGAATGAACTGGACAAAATATTTAAATATCAAAAAAAATTATCAAAAGGTCCCTACAGTCCTTGCCCTCAGCCTGTTCATATTTGATCTCTTATTCCTCCTGTTACATCAATAGGCAGCAAACAAATTTTTTTTCATACATAATGCATTAGAAAATCATGATGCATTGATTGTTAGAACAACTTGAACCACTGAAGCTGACGTAATAGTACATACATGACCTGTATCATCTCAGCCTGGACACAATAGCTGGGTTGGCCTTTTAATGCGTCTGCTGATTTAGACTTTTCATTGAAGCTGGCATTTGGGAGCCGGGCAATCCATAGCTCTGATTTATGCGCTGACCCAGAGGGAGAAACATGAAGGAGATGGTCAGGGTGACCTTCGTCCATCCATTGTTTCCTCTCCTGCTGAATGTGAACTATCAATTGTTGTCATAATAAGCAGGCGCACAAGGTGTCTGAACTTCAGAAAGCTGTTTATTAAGCTGTTTATTATCCAATACATAAAAAGAGGTTTCTACTATCCAGTACGTTTTCATATTGGACAAAAAGTAAAGTTATATAGTCTATTATTTAAAAATAGTATATTATTTCACTTAATATCACAGTTAAGTGAATTCCAAATAACTTCTATAGGTTCATTTATTTATTAAGAAATTAAGATGTTTCATTTTTTCCGTTTGCCTAATTGAACTTGCTTTCTTGGGAATTTTGTCTTAATAATTTTTTTTTATTGAATTTTTGTAAAATCACATTAACTAGCAAAACCAGTTCATCTAGGAAGTGAATTTTTTTTCTGTAGGAAAACAACAACATATCAGTAAGCATCATAAATTAATTTGATGAATTCTCTGATTTTTTTAGTTTCTGGTTGGTAAAATTACATAAATTGGTAAAATAATATTAAAATCTTCTGAACTATGTAATTCCCTTTCCATGTCAATCTGAGAAAGCCTTCATGTTTTGTGCAGTTACACATCACTTAATCAACTGAATGAAATCTAGTCAGTCATGTGAAAAGTGCCCCTCTTGTGTTTGAAAGTGGTATTACACCAACAATTCTCAGTTGCTGATTCTACTAGAGATTCAGGAACGTTCAGCTTTAATTTTATTCAAAATGATGGCAACTTAAACCTTAAGTTAATACATCTTCACATACTGTACATAAATCTAAAGTGCGCTTAAAATGATGACGTTTAGACCATGTCAGCTGATATGTTCACTGGCAGGAACTGGACATTGACTCAAATGGATATACTTTGTGGATTTATTTATTCATTCATTCATCTTGGTTATTTCTGTCCCTGTCGAGCTGGCCCCACACTTTTGAAATATATTATTCATTCAAGCGTAGCTTCAGGCAGCGTAATCTAGAGGGCACACACACTTCATACTTCATGCCATGCATATTTCAGCAGCAATACCAGTCTTAAGTTTTGAGTTTAAGAGTCCAGCCAGTGTTGTGCAGGATAAAATATTATTACCTTTTACCTAAAATATCATTCAGAGGATGGTCTTTTTTATTTATTATGCCTTTTCAAAGGAAAAGATAGTCTTCTCTTCCCTATTGTTGCTTCCCGAACAAGAAAAAAATGTAGGGTGGGACTTGATTATGTCCAGCAGGAATTGATTGAATGGTTGTGGTTTGCTATTGGTCGATCTCATGTGAGTGACAGGTTGTCCCGCCCTCATGCTAGTAAACACGTTATCATCAAAGAGAGAAGAGATGTCACTGCAAGAGGCAGGGCAAGTTATTTTGATTAAAGAGAGCGTATGAATTAAAAACAAAAAATTATGATTTGCAGACAGATAAATAATTTATAATAACTGCTGCAATATTCTTTAAAAGAACAATAATTGATTTCTTGGTGACTTTCAGGAGCAATGATGTTGCCTCATTTGCATATGCTTTCTGATTGGTCAGTTTACTAATTAATGGAGCATTTATGCTGTCAACCTGCTCTGCCATTTGTGTAGTTTCAAAACTCACCGGGCCTACCTCAAATTTCTTTTTACATTATATCGATCTTATGAAGTTATGAATATATTAATGAACATTACTATGTAAACTGATTAGAATTTTGTCTCTTAAAGGGGTCCTATAATGCCCCTTTTTACAAGATGTAAATAAGTCTCTGATGTCCCCAGAGTGTGTATGTAAAGTTTTAGCTCAAAATACCCCACAGATAATTTTTTACAGCATTTTACAACTTTTTGAGGGTCTTTTTGTGTGTCCCTTTAAATGCAAATGAGCTGCGGTTCCCAGCCCCCTTTCAAGAAAAGGGTGGAGCTTCAAGAGCTCGTGTTAGCAGCTCCGATTACCTCACACAGACACGCACTGAAAATGTCAGAAACTGTTCAAACCAGAGTCGGATAATGATGGAGAGACTCACGAAGAAGTGACAACATGTAGAATAAGACAGGACGTTTCTGTATGGTTAGTTGATTAATTTACGGAGCTGGTGTGGAGTTAACCATCTTCAAGTCATTGATTGGCATATTCTGTCATGATAATCTATAAATCGCTCGTATGGGAACTGTTTTGAAATGCACAGAGCCAGAGAATATATGCTGCATTAAGATAAAACATAGTTTCTAGTTTAGTATAGTATAGTATAGTTTAGTTTAATTACAGTTATAACTTTTGTTGTCATCTTCCTTTTATTAACGTCCAGCTCCCCCTCTGTGGACCAAACAAAGCTTATAACCTAGTTAGGGTTAGTGTTAGGGTGTGGCAGGACCTCCAAGCTCCATCCGTTACATCCAGAGAGGGAGAGCTGGACATCAAGCAATATTGATATTGATTGTGTCAAGAAGCCTGCCCACTTTCTGATTAAAATGAATTAAGGGCTTTAGAAAAACCAGTGATAACTGCAAAGCCACCACAGTGTACTTCATCTCCACTGCATGAACTCAACAGCCTGTTAATCTTTTCTGATTAGTATGTGCAAGACAGCTGAATCAAAACATGCCCACTAGGCCACACTTGACTGTTTCACTGCATCACAATGTTTTTTTTTTTTTGACTTCATTCTGAACTGGATCTTCACTCCAGAGTGTTTTAATGTAATTTTATCTGTCTCTTCTTGCATGCTTTTTCTGTAGGTGCTAATTAGGTCCATATGCTGGATTTTATTGAGGTCCTTGTTTTTTTCTCACCTTTCCTCACACCTAACGTGGATGTGCTGAGGGATAGAGCAGCTCTCATAGACAGTGACAGACCTGATCCAGGCCATAGAAACAAGCTTTTTGTGCTCTGCTGAGTTCACACTTGAAGCACCTGTGCGGCACAAAAGGTCCCTGTATACATTTGCATTCTTGCTGCACACATCTTAGGGTTTTAAAAAAGATAAATTCAAGGCAGTCTGGTATATTTCTTAAATGTCTGTGAAGCCAACACATTTCAGAATTTTAATTGCTTTTAATTCATAAGTTGGAACTGCATGTATTAAAATTTGAATTATTCCCTGATATGTAGAATACCTTTCCTTCACTGATCAGATATAATATTAATAACTGTATAAATTATATAAATAACTAACAAAACAATCAAATAATTTTTACACATTGCCATATCACTCTAAAAATAATAATATATTTCATATATGTTTCTGGAAGCACCTGACATGTTGTGTGTATGATATGTTT
>CM031950.1:981353-1051353 GCA_018749465.1 Paracanthobrama guichenoti | reverse complement strand
AGTTGTTAACTACCCTTGGCAGTAAACATGGTTTAGTGTGTTATCGTGGAACTCTCTCAGGGAACAGTTAAATCAATGTTTGCCAGCTGGGCGCGACCATTTGATAAACAGGGAGGGATGCTTAATTAAGAAGAGCAAAAATGAAGGATTAAATTAAGATAACAGAGTAAAATCTTTTTTTTTTAATTACATACTAAGACTATAGTTCATATTATATATGTATTTACTATTACAGCGCTGGTCTTATACACAAGCTGCGCATCAGCACATGACACCCCTTTTCCGTAGTTGGTAGAATCGTGAAGTAGGTTGGCTTGGGTTGAAAGTCGCTCGGAGCAAAAATGTTTCCCAGGGTCTGCCTTCGCGTACTCAGACGGCGCTGATCGCTCCACCAGGAACGATTTCATAAGGATCTCATGCTCAAAGCCATGCAGACTCCAAGAGGCTGACGACAACGACAAATCTGAAATAATCGCCCTATATTTCCAGCGCCGAAGTACTTTTTTGAACACAGAGAAACCAGGATGCCCGTGAAAGGTGGAGGAAGAGTTACTTATCCGCATAAAAGCGAGAATGTTGTAAGTATCGCTGCTGGAGGAATGTCATAGTTTTCCCGAAACATGTTCGTTTTGAGGGGGGGAAAAAAACGTAAGCGTTAAGATATAAGAAGTTTTTGATCCGAAGAAGTGTATATTAATTTCGTTTATGATAATAAGGTGGTTTCAGCCAATGGAATGCTGTACTGCGAACTTCACCTGTTGAGTTTTCCTCAGTGCGAACACGCTCCTGTCAAATCTGTCCCAAAGGATTTCCTTTTAGAACCGTTTATGTATAATTCTAATGGTCATAAAGTACATTTAGCTATGTTTCCTATTCATTCACGGACGCCCACGTCGAAATACCATCTCATAGAAACAAAACGGGGAATTGTTGTGGCGCTTTCGTTTTGGATTCGGGCTTGGGCAGTGTTGACATGCTTGGCCTGGAAAGTCAAGACTGAAGTTTGGCACTTTGTCGTTTGGTCTCTTGTGTTCCAGTGAGGACTCTGAATAGATTGTTGACATAAGCATAAAACATTACATGCACAGCTATGCTATTTTTTTCCCCCTCTAGTTCCTGTTTTTGAATATATTAGTGATTTCTAATCGATTGTATAGTACCATCAATTAGAAATCACTAATATATTCAAAATTGTTGAAATACCATTGGTATTGAGTGTATACTTTAGTAGGCTACTGTGTATATGATGTGATATATTTCTATCTCTATTTTTCTAGAGATCATTTTTATTACTGTTATCCATGTTTTATATAAAAGTAAAGTTGAAACTATGAAATAACACAAAAGGAAGTAAAGGACTTATGTAGTAACCACAATAATCATTCTACGATGCTTTTTAAACGGTATAAAAGGAGCTGAAAGCTTTTCAGGGCTGGGTGATCGCTGCAAATTTCCCACATTTTGACGATAGTCAATATATATCTTGATATACAATAAAAAAAAAAATAAAATGTAACATGGTCGTTTTTTTTGCTCCCCATAAAAAAACAAGCAGATAGTTCACTGCAAAGTCAACTCAGCTATAAAAAATAATAATCGACACATATTGTCTAACTTACTGCTTTTTTTAAAAAAAGAAAAGAAATTACGTTTTTTGAGGAAAACATTCCAGGATTTTTCTCCACACCACTGACTTCCATGACAACCAAAAATCATGCAATCAGCGAAACAATTGGTCATTTAAAAAAAATGAATATACTTTTGAACCTAAATTGCTCATCTTGGGCTGCTCTGCGGCTTGTCGAAAACGTCACAGTAGACATAGGCAGAAGTACCGCCCCCGTGTTTACAAAGTGCACATGCGAAGACTAATACAAACGCCTTTTAGCAAAAAAAAAAAAGGTAAAACAACGATGTCAGACGATTTTCAAGTTGAAGATGGAGTGTTTTTTGGTAAAGGGCATTTGTATTAGTCTTCACACGTTCGCTTGGGGCGGTACTTCCGCCTACGTCTAGTGTGACGTTTTTGACGTGATTGCGCAATCACTGGCAAGATAGATGAGCAATTTAGGGTCAAAAGTATATTCATTTTTCTTTTTCTTTTTTTTTTTTTTTTCTTTTTTTTTTTTTAAATGACCGATTGTTTTGATAGATAAGACCCTATTCCTCGTCTGGGATCACGTAGAGCCTCTGAAGCACTTTGAAACTGAATTGATTTGGACCTTCAACATTTTGGTTGCCATGGAAGTCAATGGTATGGGGGAAAATCTTGGAATGTTTTCCTCAAAAAAATTTTAAGACATGAACATCTTGGATGAGATGGGGGGTGAGTAAAATATCAGGACATTTTCATTTTGAAGTGAACTAATCCTTTAAATAAAAATATTTTTATATCGTCAGCAAAATTATTGCTGCCATATGTTTTTTAGGTTTACATTTGTTCACAAAACTATTTTCTTTCAGATGTTTGCATCAAAAAGTTTTTAATATCATGATAAACATTGTCATTGTCAAGTCTTATGACTGCCAGTCAACTCAATGTCTCACTCTTTGCATCAGCTCTAGTATTTATGATTTCATATCAGCTCAACTACTGTTACATCAGAACACAACTTCATTAAGCTGTTAGTGATGCAGAAACTATTCCTGGAGCTGCTGGGACCAGGTCACCTTGACTCCGTTTGAGTGAAACGGTGAGCTGCCTGCATAGAATACATTTTGGGACATCATAGGCAAGTTCTGAATCATCCAAGGTGATGATGCCCAAAAATGCTATCTAGTTAGGCAGCTCACTATATTTTACAACTCAACCTATGTTGCCTCTTGTTGCCTCATCCGAATGGACGGCTGATGTTGTCGCCTCAGTGTGGAGGTGTTGAGTTCACCCCGCCGTGGCCTCCTCATTTGGCTCTGTGTTTTCTGTCTGGTTTGGCCCAGCGGGAGAGCAGCTTGGGCTGCAGATTATCAGACCTCATTATTCAGGAGTGAAGAGGCCTGATTCTGATGTTAGGATGAGAAGAGCTGTTATAATCACACCCGGACTTATGGCTTCTCAAGAGCCAATCTTCTTATACTCACACTCACAGAACTGATTTAAAGTCTTTACTTCTGTGAGCAATATTCAGTGCGTTCAATTTCACTTAATGAAGGTTTGAAGACTCATTTGTGTGACATCTGTACAGATGCAATATTAATATTCTTATGAATGTGAATTTTTCAAAAAATGAAAATTGTCATTATTGACAATTTATTTTTTTAAGTGGAATACAAAAGACAGAACAGCAGTTTCTTTCAGTTTTTCCTCCCCTGTTTGGCCTAAGACACTGTGTTTGTGGTCATTCACTTTTGAAGTGTTAAATTGATAGTTAATTAAAATTAATTACTCATCCTCATGTCGTTCCAAACCCCGTAAGATTTTCGTTCATCTTCGGAACACAAATTAAGATATTTTTGATGAAATCTGAAAGCTTTCTGTCTCTCCATTTAAAGCTACACAACAAAAAGTTCATAAAGAGATCAAAAAGCGAATCCATATGAATTGAGCGGTTTAGTCAACATTTTCTGAAGAGACAAAATCGCTTTAGGCTTTATGATGAATAGATCGATTTTAGGCTTTTATTCGCATATAAGCATTGATCATAGCTCAACTGAACCTGTATGACTGGCGAGAACAAACCTCTTGAGGAAGCTCAAATGTGCTTTGTAACACACAAGAATGAACCTCATCGGTTCTTGAGAAAGCTCAAACGTGCTGCGTAACCTCATTGGTTCTTGAGAAAGCTCAAACGTGCTGCGTAACATGAGAGTGAACCTCATTGGTTCTTGAGAAAGCTCAAACGTGCTGCGTAACCTCATTGATTCTTGAGAATGCTCAAACGTGCTGTGTAACATGAGAGTGAACCTCATTGGTTCTTGAGAAAGCTCAAACGTGCTGCGTAACCTCATTGGTTCTTGAGAATGCTCAAACGTGCTGTGTAACATGAGAGTGAACCTCATTGGTTCTTGAGAATGCTCAAACGTGCTGTGTAACATGAGAGTGAACATCATTGGTTCTTGAGAATGCTCAAACGTGCTGTGTAACATGAGAGTGAACCTCATTGGTTCTTGAGAATGCTCAAACGTGCTGTGTAACATGAGAGTGAACCTCATTGGTTCTTGAGAATGCTCAAACGTGCTGCGTAACCTCATTGGTTCTTGAGAATGCTCAAACGTGCTGTGTAACATGAGAGTGAACCTCATTGGTTCTTGAGAAAGCTCAAACGTGCTCTGTAACCTCATTGGTTCTTGAGAATGCTCAAACGTGCTGCGTAACATGAGAGTGAACCTCATTGGTTCTTGAGAATGCTCAAACGTGCTGCGTAACCTCATTGGTTCTTGAGAATGCTCAAACGTGCTGCGTAACACGAGAATGAACCTCATTGGTTCTTGCTGAAGCTCAAATGTGCTGTGTGACCTCATTGGTTCTTGCTGAAGCTCAAACGTGCTGCGTAACACAAGAATGAACCTCATTGGGTCTTGAGAAAGCTCAAAGTGCTGTGTGACCTCATTGGTTCTTGCTGAAGCTCAAACGTGCTGCGTAACACGAGAATGAACCTCATTGGTTCTTGAGAAAGCTCAAACGTGCTGCGTAACACGAGAATGAACCTCATTGGTTCCTGCTGAAGCTCAAACGTGCTGCGTAACATGAGAGTGAACCTCATTGGTTCTTGAGAAAGCTCAAACGTGCTGCGTAACCTCATTGGTTCTTGAGAATGCTCAAACGTGCTGCGTAACCTCATTGGTTCTTGAGAATGCTCAAACGTGCTGCGTAACCTCATTGGTTCTTGAGAATGCTCAAACGTGCTGCGTAACCTCATTGGTTCTTGAGAATGCTCAAACGTGCTGCGTAACATGAGAGTGAACCTCATTGGTTCTTGAGAAAGCTCAAACGTGCTCCGTAACCTCATTGGTTCTTGAGAATGCTCAAACGTGCTGCGTAACATGAGAGTGAACCTCATTGGTTCTTGAGAATGCTCAAACGTGCTGCGTAACCTCATTGGTTCTTGAGAATGCTCAAACGTGCTGCGTAACACGAGAATGAACCTCATTGGTTCTTGCTGAAGCTCAAACTTGCTGTGTGACCTCATTGGTTCTTGCTGAAGCTCAAACGTGCTGCGTAACACGAGAATGAACCTCATTGGGTCTTGAGAAAGCTCAAAGTGCTGTGTGACCTCATTGGTTCTTGCTGAAGCTCAAACGTGCTGCGTAACACGAGAATGAACCTCATTGGTTCTTGAGAAAGCTCAAACGTGCTGCGTAACCTCATTGGTTCTTGAGAAAGCTCAAACGTGCTGCGTAACCTCATTGGTTCTTGAGAAAGCTCAAACGTGCTGCGTAACACGAGAGTGAACCTCATTGGTTTTTGCACGTCAAATGAACATGCTTAAGCTTCAGTTTACCACAACTGGGGCCTGTACCATGATGGTAGTTTAACAAACTCAGGGTTACAGGATTATTTTCGAGTTGACAAAACCAAACCAAACCAATCTGTTCAGGCTTTGTTGGTCCCATGATGCTGATCATCAATTTTCTCTGTCAACTCAGGCTTTTATCCTGAGTTTAGGAGTTCAGCTGTGACATCAGTAGTGAACAGCCAATCACATGCTGTGGATCAGTGGAACTGAGATTCACTTCTCGCGAGAGAAGCAGTGAGATTAATTTCTCTCTTCTGCAGAATATTACATGATTGAAAAATATTAAGAATTTAAACAAATTTACACAGCAAGAAGAAAAGAGCTGTCTATAAACTTAAAGAAAATCTTATAGCCTACGTCAATGCAAGTAAAAGTTATGAAGTTAGTTTAGTTGATAGAGAGAATTGAACATTTAAGCTCAATAAGCTTCTTTATTTTTTATTTTTTTATAGCTTTATTAATTTTAAAGCTTATTTGCATGACCTTTATATAGGCTATTTATATTAATTTTAACAAAGTGCCTATTAATGATTGATGAATTAAAATGAATTAGTATAATAATTACATAAATTATATCTAAATCATTCAAAATTAATATTATTATAAATAAGCATTGTTAAAAGCCAGATGCTTTAGTCTTACTATTTCGAGTAGAAAAGGGGGGAGTGACTTAATTGCATCAGAGGTGTGCCACTTTGCTCACAGCTGATTGGTCCAATTTCAGTTTGAGATCTCTTATCCAGAACATAACCTGCCCTGGAGCAGGTTAGCCGTGGAGCGTAAGTTACTATGGAGATGAACACTGCTAAAAGCCAAACTACTTTAATGGTACCTAAAACCCAATACCTGGCTAGCCAGCTAAACTGGCTTCATAGTACAGCCCCCTGATGTGTGTGTTGATGAATGTTTATTTTTGAAGCTTCAACGTGTCAGTTGCGTAGCTGTCAATGGAGGGACAGAAAGCTCTCAGATTTCATCAAAAATATCTTCATTTGTGTTCTGAAGATGAATGAAAATCAGATGGGTTTGGAACGACATGAGGGCGAGTAATTAATGACACTATCCCTTTAACTATGAACAAGGAGGTTTTTCAGATTTTCCGTCATGGCGTTCTCTCAGTATTTGTTTCTTTGCAGCCTTTAGCCACAGCCTACAATGTGCTGGATCCGTCACTGGAAACTGAAAGTAACTCTTGATGTAGTAACATGTCGACACCATAATGATAAAAAGTTTGCTAAGAAGTATTTTCTACTAAAGCAAAGTGGTCAAGTGTATGCATAACAGACCTGGATTGGCCTTGGATGGCAATATGCCCAGTGCATTATAGGTGTTGAAGTTTTCCTACCTATTTGGCAAAATGAAAGCCAACAGCCTTTTTCAACCGCGTTTTCTCTAGTCAGGTAGCACTGATTACATTTTTTTATTTTTTGCCTTTCTACTGGCATATAGCACGTTTTTTGCCTTTCTATAGGCATTCAAGTTTTATTGAAAGCCCAAGTTTTATTTTGCCAGCTGTGAAGTACCCCTTTAAATTTCTGCCTGTTTGTCACTCAAACATGACTTATAAATACTCAGAATATAGTGCATGATTCATTTGAACCACTTTCATAATTTATTGATGGTGTTTTTGGTCTGTTTTTGGAGCTAAACAGCTATGGTCACTATGAGCACACTGTCATTCCTGAAAAAAGTCTTACAGGTTTGGAATAACATGAGGGTGAGTAAATGATGACTGAATTTCCATTGTTGGGTGAACTAACGGTTTAGATGGGGTTTTACTATTAGAATTCCCTATTGTATTGTTTTTTGCATTTTACTGTCAAGTCTAATCAGACGCATCTAGTGGCTGATCACCCTATGGAGCCCCCCTGACCAAACACGTGGAGCACCATACTCAAATCCGGCCTAATCCACAGCAAGGCTTTTAATTCTGGCCAGTTGCCTTTAATCTCCCACGAGGCCGCTTGGCTTCGGTTTTCCGCTCCAATCATACCTTTTAATTAGGATTCTCTGTGTGGATTCATATTAGGACATCATTTCCTCCGATAATAGATGTGCACGTCCTGAACGAGGACAAAAACAACAACAGACAAGTCTTGTTTTTGTGCAGTGTTCTGAAAGACATCGCAGAGGTTTTCAGGCTATGTTGGGTCTCTTATCACAGCTGGTTTATTGCAAACGCTTTGTGCCAGGCACAAGGGCGCTTGGTTTACATTCTTCCTGCACAGACTGCGCTGCCATAGTGGTTGGACTCATCAATGGTTCCACCTGTCTCTCACATTCACTTCAAAGGATTGGACTAATTAAACTGCTGCTATGTGTTAATAATCTGTTTTGACACCCAAATTGCTTTATCTTACTTTAAAGTCTGAGTGGGGTGTGTGGCAAGCAGCAACTGTGTCAATTGTTTCTCTTAGGGCAAGAGCTGTAATTTGCTTTTGCATGAAGATAAACTATAAATCTGTAATAAAAGATCTTTTGTTTGGTTTATGCAGATATGGCTCTTACTAAGAACTGCTAGGCTTTTTTTTTTTTTTTTTTTTTTGTGTGGCAGGAAAATGCTTCTTAACCCCTGTGCTGGATATTTTGGGCCTTTGCTCCATCTCGCCTGGGTGCACATCCTGTATACATGCACATTTATCAGTAGTTCAGTTCATGCAAGCTGTGTGATCGTTTGATCTCAGTAGGATTCACAATGTCAAGATCAGTTCTCGTGTATTGTGGTTTCCTGTATTCTCATCAAAATTTAGTTTAAAAGAAAAAGATCCACTTGTTTTCTTTCAGATTGACTTTCCAGAGGTTGTTATTTCCTCCCTGGGCGTAAGGAATAAGATTGGGCTGATCTGGGAATGTACAGGATGAGGACAGTTTACAGTTTGCTTCCTCTGGTGCATTGCTTTCCTTTTTGAACTGTACCACACCCTAAAGATTGCTGACCCTGTGCACAGAGAAAACTCATTATATCCCTAAGGCTCTCCAGACGTTGGCCTAATCGCCAGTTGATGACAGAGATTTCTGGGAAGTGCATCTCTCTCCTGCTCTATTATATTTGACGTGAGTCATGTGTTGTGGATGCAATGAACGTTTTGTAATTCCAGGTCATGCTGCCTCTAATTTAAGTTTCATAACCTTGTGGTTGAAAGCTGTCCCTCGCCTTAAGGGTTTCATCAGTTTGGGGTGTTATTTTAATTTATAGTTTAATTGAATTTACAGTATTGTCAGTTTGAAGCAGATGTGCATCAGTTTGTTTTCAGCTTTCTGCAATTACTTAGTCATAAAAAGATGCTTCTTTTTGCTGGAGGGCAAATTTGTTGTTTAGAACACTTATTTTGATTTCCCCAGGGAATATGTTTCATTAGCGGATGCTTGTGGAGATTACTTGACAGAGGGGCGCCGGCATGTAATTGTTTTTGAAAACAATGTTATAGTTAGGGGTGGGCGATATGAAATACAAAATTGTATATCATGATATGGGTTATTTTTGCTTTAAATAAGGTTTTTTAGACATCTACATTTTTTTATACCATTGAAATACCATCATTCTTAATGTCATTATTTTCAACATCACAAAAATGACTAGCCCAAGTATAAAAAAACCTCTCAAGCTTACCGAAGACAATTACAAGCATGTAGGAAGACAAACTGCAATAGAACAAAAACAAAAATGAAGCAGACCTACCTTAAAGTGGAAATGAAGCAGTCAGTCCTGTTTACATTTAGTAAACTGATTTCCACTTCAATTGTATAACAAACACGATTAATGTGACCATTTTAAAGGAAAAACAATGTTATGTTTTAGCTTTTGGAGCAAGGGCGTGTGACGTCACTGTTAGTTTGCTCCGTTGACCAGTGAAATAATATAAGCATTTCTTTACTTTTTTAACACGATGTTTTGGCCTAGTCAGAGTCCAGATTTGAACCCTATAGTGACTATTTGGTCTCATATTTAACTTTTAAAGACTTGTGAACTGTTTGAAGCAATCAACATTGAGTGAACAACACTGTCTCTTCTTCCTGTAAAAAGCTGTCTGCAAGTTTACCCACATGGCATGGGTTACTTTATCTACAGTATATTGTGCAATTCTTGCTAATTTCCAGACCGGTGATTTGTGATTTAAAATGGTTAAGATCATTAAAAGACCACTATATATTTAGCTATTTATGGCTTGGCACATTTTTGTTTTCTTTTCTTTAGCCTTTTAGTTTTATCATATTTATAAAAGACAGATACGCTGTACAGATTCTTTCCAAAAACAGCCGAACTCGTGGAAGCGTGCAGTGGGTGGGGCTAAAGAGACACACACACACACACACACACACACACACACAATGCATCATGGCATTATCCCTGGATAACTTTAGATTTAACTATACTATGTTATACTATGCAAATATATTTGGCACAGAATCCACCTCCATCCAGTCAACAACCAATGCATAGATCAAGTACCTGCCCTACTTTTTTTTGCTTTTTCGGTAAGCCAATTCACAAAATAATTACTACTACTACTGAAATGTAATTACTAAAACTGAAATGTGAAAAAATGTGGAGAAAAAAACAACAAATAAGAGTTATGACACAGTGAAGTTAACAATCCATTGATGAAATGAACTAAAACTAAACTGAAATTTAAAGATTATAGATTTTGACTAGCTTTTAATTAATTTGATCATTATGTCTAAATATCAATTTTATGCAGCAAATACAATTATTGAACTCTTTTTAGTACATTAAGTATTTTCATACTCAATTAATCCTACTAGATCTCCTTTAATTATCTTTGAAAAAATGCTAATGCTTTAAGAATTAAAAACATTTGCACAAATCCAATTATTGAGCAATTAGAGTGTGTCAGAGATGTGACCTCAGAGAGACAGCAGAGGAGGTGGAGAACGTGGGATGATGGACGAATGAAAGAGTTGTTTACACTAGTGCACTGAGACACTGGCAATGAAAGCCGATCATTGTTTCTTCATAAATGCTCTCTGAAACAATGAAGCTCTCATGCTGGAGAGACCCTCAGAGGAAGAGGGGGATACTCAATACTGGAAATCTATTAAGCCTGCTTATATGTGATGGAAATAATATAAAGATGATTCAAGATCTAAAATTCCACTTGTGTGGGAAGAAACATTTTGTTGATTTTCCTGGTTCTCTTACACTGTGTGTGTGTGTGTGTGTGTGTGTACAAGGTGTTACTTCAAATATTGGGTTTGTTTTGTCATTTAATGCCATAGGACCAAAAGCACTACATTACAGACCTTATTCAAAGTAGCGCCATGACAGGTATGGTGATGATTTTTTTTTTTGGCCATATCATCCAGCCCTAATATGAAGTATCTTGGAGTACCATGAAAATACCATAGTACAGTACCATGTTATACACTATATTGCCAAAAGTATTGGGACACCCCTCCAAATCATTGAATTCAGGTGTTCCAATCACTCCCATGGCCACGGGTGTATAAAATCAAGCACCTAGGCATGCAGACGCTTCTACAAACATTTGTGAAAGAATGGGTCGCTCTCAGGAGCTCAGTGAATTCAAGCGTGGTACCGTGTGATAGGTTGCCACCTGTGCAATAAGTCCATTGGTGAAATTTCCTCACTACTAAATATTCCCTGGTCAACTGTTAGTGGTATTATAACAAAGTGGAAGCAATTGGGAACAAAAGAAACTCAGCCACGAAGTGGTAGGCCACGTACATTCACAGAGTGGGGTCAGCGCATGCTGAGGTGCACAGTGTGCAGGAGTCGCCAACTTTCTGCAGAGTCAATAGCTACAGACCTCCTCGTGTGGCCTTCAGATTAGCTCAAGGACAGTGCGTAGAGAGCTTCATGGAATGGGTTTCCATGGCCGAGCAGCTGCATCACCAAGTGTAATGGAAAGCGTTGGATGCAGTGGTGTAAAGCCCGAGCCACTGGATGCTAGAGACGTGTTCTCTGGAGTGACGAATCACACTTCTCTGTCTGGCAATCCAATGGACGAGTCTGGTTTTGGCAGTTGCCAGGAGAACGGTACTTGCCTGACTGCATTGTCGAGTGTAAAGTTTGGTGGAGGGGGTATTATGGTGTGGGGTTGTTTTTCAGGGGTTGGGCGTGGCCCCTTAGTTCCAGTGAAAGGAACTCTTAATGTTTCAGCATACCAAGACATTTTGGACCATTTCATGCTCCCAACTTTGTGGGAACAGTTTGGGGATGGCCCCTTCCTGTTCCAACATGACTGCGCACCAGTGCACAAAGCAAGGTCCATAAAGACATGGAGTTTGGTGTGGAGGAACTTGACTGGCCTGCATAGAGTCCTGACCTCAACCTGATAGCACACCTTTGGGATGAATTAGAGTGGAGACTGCGAGCCAAGCCTTCTCGTCCAACATCAGTCCCTAACCTAACAAATGCAATTCTAGAAGAATGGTGAAAAATTCCCATAAACACACCTAAACTTTGAGGAAAGCCTTCCCAGAAGAGTTGAAGCTGTTATAGCTGCAAAGGGTGGGCCAACTCCATATTAAACCCTACGGATTAATGGGATGTCATTAAAGTTCAAGTGCTTGTAAAGGCAGGGGTCCCAAAACTTTTGGCAATATGGTGTATATTGACAATGCCATGATATTATCATCTGATGTGATGTTTTCTATGTACCATGTGCTACTGTACTTTTTTTTTTTTTTTTTTTTTTTTTTTTTTTTTTTTTAAAGAGCGCAATTTTTAGTTTTTTTCTCAATGCCAGTGTTAAAAACACACAGAATTAAGTGCTTTTGAACACTTTATTTAAAAAGTAAAATATAAATATAAATGTTTACTCTTATATTTTATAATTGTATTCTTTGATTAAATCTATGAATACTTTATATTGTTTTCCACAATGTGCCCTCTTTAAAGTTTGCATAGGATTTAAATAAACCGGTCTAAAGGCTTCTTTTTACATTCTTGCGTCTTAGACATTCATCATGATCTATTATTTCAGATAAGCAGTCTGAACTCACATTATCTGGAACATGAAATTGTGTTGATGCTCACATATTCCTTGAGCTGAAACACTGCCCTTTATCAGGAATAAGGAGGGATAACTCTGTGATCAGTCAGCACATTATCTGTGAGAAAACAATCTCTTTTATCAGAATAAGACCACAAGGCTTGAAATGTCAATAAGAATCCATTGTCCTTAAAAATGACATTTACTGTTCCCTACCCCACCTTCTCACCCGCTGGCCAGTGGCCTGTTGGCATTCGACATGCTTTGGTTTTGAGGTTTCTTTTATTTAGTCACTGCTCTCGAATTCCCAGTGTTGTGCTACTCAATCATTCGGATTACTCATTCAAACATCTTGGTATCCCTCATGGAAAACACAGGGAGGGAGTGCTCATTTCGTAAGCGGCAGGTTTGTGTTGTCTGCTGCAAGAGAGTCTCCTGTGTTCATCAAATTACCTCTCAGCGCGTCATCACAGAGCTCTGACCTGATTGGCTGAAACCCTGCAGTGTGGGCAAAGCCTTGTGCCCTTATACGTCCCTGAGGGCAGATCTGTTTTTTTTTTTGTTTTTTGTTTTTTTGCTATGCAAAGCATTGTGGGAAGTATACAGGTGTAATCTGCTACCTTCTTATCTTTCATCATTTGTTTGTTTTGTTTAAATGCGATTACTTGGCAAAGCAAGGGAATGTGGATAGTTGATGAGCACCGATCTGTTCAACCGCTCGAGCTGAGAATCGCAGCGCAGGATGGCTGTCAGGTTTCTGCATCAGGTAACCTCTGCAGGGCCTGTAATGGCTATAGGTGTGCACCTGATACCTACAGGAAAACCATACACCGGCTTATCGGAGCACAGGATTGTCTCATGCTGTACAAGCAGTGTTTGCTTTTTCATAGCTGGACTTTTGACCTGAAAGTAAGCATGTCCTAAGCTGCATAAAGTGCAGGCATTCAAGGGGATGGTGTGTGACTTCAATTATTGAATCAAGTGAAGCAAAACTAGATTATACAAATAAGAACCTGAGCTAAAAACTGAATCTACTAGATGACTAAACGCATCTGCTGAAGTTTATATACAGCCTTTTTGTTTTACATTGATAACAAAATTGCGATTACATTTGTATGCTCAAGTTTTTGAAAAATGTGGATGTTTTTTTTTTAATGTAGGGATATTTGGATATTCTTTTTCAAGTACCATGTAAATAATTTAGTGGCAGTGTTGTTCAAAATGTAGAATTGATCAATTGGCTCCCTTTCAATTCATCTGTTAATTTAAATTAAATTGACCACATCCCATAGAAAGTTCAACACAGGTAATGCATTGTGGGAAATGAAGTTCTATCTAATCTATCTATCTAATCTATCTATCTAATCTATCTATCTAATCGATCTATCTATCTAGTTGTAGCTACTGTTCTTCACTCCTTTATTGTAATTAAATGTTTAATATAATTATTATAGTTTTAAATATTAATATAATTAGTAGCAGGTGCTATTGTTCATTAGAACTATATTTTTCTATGATAACACATTGATGTTTGGGCTTAATGTTAATTTTTTTACGGTTTGTTTGGGGTTTCTTTGCTTGCTTTACTTTTAGCTGATTGTATAACAAGATTACATGCATATGTTTACCAAACACAGAGAACCATAACAGTAAATATTTTAATGAGCACATTTTCTCTTTCTCCTTTGTCTGTTTGCGTTTTCTTTTTCTTTTCTTTTTTGCGATATTTTGAACAGCAGCTTTTCTTTAGGCAGTAGTGAATGTGTTGGCACGTTGGAATGTGCAGAAAACTTTGCAAAAACAAAGATAAAGTCCCGGTGGATTGTTTCAGTATTGCCCTTAAAAACAAGTAATTATCTTATGGTGTTTTGACTCACTTAACATAATAACAGCCGTGATACAATCTGTTGACTGTACTTGAGGAATTTAGATTTAACCAAACAGGATATACATGAAAACATCTGAAGAACTTATTTTCTGTAGTCTAGGCCTTTAGTTTATGATGAAGAAGAGTCTGACCTGTACATGGTTGTGGAATGTAGGGTTGGGTCAGATGGAAAGTGGGTAAAATGAGTCTGTGCTGTACACATGCCTGGGAGTTTGTCTCTTTGAATAGATGTTTGGGTGTGCGTCAAGTGTGGCCTCCTAATGACCTGCTGTTTTTGGGATGAGCAAGCTTTGCACATCCTCTTTTGACTAACTCTGTCTTTATCTGCATGTCATTGTTAGACAACTATTGTTTTACCATCATTGTTTACTGTTTAGCGTGACCTCTTTCTCAGTGTTGTGAGTTATTTTAGAAGAGGCTCCATGAATGATGCATCAGTGTAAAACCCACCATAATAAGGTTACATGAGTGGCGGTTTACATGAATGAACCCCCCCAATCTCACGCTGGGAAACATTCCGCTATCCTGGATTAGACGCCTCCTCATTCCAAAGTCACTGTGGCAGAATAACTGGCGCCTCGCTCCGGCCTTGTCCAGACATTTTCTTTTGAAAATTTTAGTGAGTAGTGTCAGATTGCACAGCAGGAATGCTCTACATAAGGCTCGAGACTCCGCAGCGAGGTTGGAAACCCTCGTAGAAGACGACACTGTGACCTTCAGATCTCCTTTCAGCGTGTTCTTCAGTATCAGAATGGTTGTGATGTTTGTGGGTTTTAAATATTTGACGTGCAGGGTCGCTGTGTTTTGAGTCACCAGCAGCCTTCATCGTAACCCTGACTTGCCCTAAAAATACCAGCACTCCATCAGCTTCATTCCTCCTGTCCATCTCCGTTTCTGTGAAGTTCATCGCTTGTCATCTTTTTTTTAAGGCATGCGTGTAATTAAGTTACATGCAAATCCTTTCCAGCTAACACATGATGTGCTAGTTAGGTAATTTATTGGTAGTTTTTGGTAATTCCATGATTTAGTAATTGACAACATAACTATGACATTGCATACTCGTAGTTCCATTTGGTCTTTATATAGTGAAGGAATGAACAGTGAGTGCGTACCGTGAGCACAGTTTGACAGGACAGGAACGTTAGTTTTTCTGACGTGAGAGACTTTTATTTTGTAATGAGTTTTGAAAATAACATTAGAATAATGACACTGACATATAGCCTGAACACATGTCATCTGACTGCAGATATTGAATCAGTCACTCTTTTCTTAAATTACGTCCAACAGCTTTCACCCACATCTTTAGGGCCCTATTATGCACCCGGTGCAGTGCGACACCATGTGCGATGCAAGTGTTTTTTTGCGCAGTTATCATATTCACGTCCAGCATCACGTTGTTTAAATAGAAAAATGCTCACGCTCATCTGTTCGCCCATGGGCGTGCTGGTCTGAAAACGAGGTGTGTTCAGGCACATTGTTGGCGCTTTGCTATTTTGAGGCAACTGAAAATGACTGCACCATTGACCAACAAAAACCTGGTCTGAAGTCAATAGCGCTGTATTCTTTGTGTTATTTAAAGGGCGTGTTAGTAATATGCGCCTATAGGCGGGTACACAATGCACGTACACTCTGCTTATTACACACACAGGGATGCACAGCAGCACAACATTTTTTAAATATTACAAATAAAAGGATTCCTCTCTGAAGAAGCGTTCAGTCTTTCCGTTTGTAAATTATAGCAAATCTGTCATGGCACGAGCACAACTGGCTTTTAAAGGGAATGGGAGATGAGACTGTGATTTGGTTTATTGCATGTTGTGCCCAAAACACACCCATGACTCATTAAGACTCATTTAGACCATGTGCCTGGCGTGTTGGCTGTTTTTTTCCATCTAGTAAAAGTGGATTCGGACATGCTCTAAGTGCACCTGTGCCATTTGCTTCAGACGTTAAAATAGGGTCCAATGAATTACGTTTTTTTTTTTTTTTTTTTTTTTTTTTTTTGACCCACCAGAGAAACACTAGTCTAAATAAATTGTCAGCCACATAGATCAAACTGTGAAGTTGTCAATGCCATTGTTGATCAGTGTAATATTGACAAACTCTAGTCCAAACAGAGACTGACACACACTGTTATGATGCACAGAAAACAGAACACGTTGACCTCAAAATGACCCTCAGACTGATTATTGGATGTACAAGCACATCTGTAGCCTCTAATGTAATAGACACTTTTAAACTTCTACATTTCAGTTTCGGCCTTTCACATTCATACCAGCACCCTGCAGGACACAGCATGAGGATAGCAACCGGAGATAACAAACACACTCGCGATAGGCGTTCGGCCCAGTTTCCAGTCTTCACTGTGTCACTTCTGCTCATAAGCTTTAGCCTGGATGCAGATGAGCTACATGAGGACACGACTGATAAACAGCCAGGAAGAACTCTCCCTTCATGGGCTCATTTACATTTTACTAGGTTGGTTTAACTTGTAGAAACTGACAAAAATATATTACTATTGTACAGTAGAATGTACTTCTCAAATGTATAATAATAATAATAATAATAATATAATAATAATAATAATAATAGGAATTGTTCATTTTATTAAAGTTAATTTTAAAAGACTAATAAAATTGTTAATGTTTTATGACTTCATTTGATTACCACTGTTATTGATAATACAGTTGTATTAAATCATAAATATTAAAACAGACGACACCGAATTTGGGAAACAAAACAGAATTTAAGAAAAATTCAATCTTATAGGGCTCTAAAAATATTTTTTTGTTAAACGTTTGAAAATGGTTGTTTACTTGTATAATAGACATGTTTTTTGATTTACAAAAATTGTATTTAACCGTTAAAACTAATCCCAAAAAAAAAGGGAATCCAGGAAAAAATAGCACATAAAACACGGCCCTATTTTACCCCGTTTACATGCTCTTTTTTTTTTCAATGACCGTCTCTCTCGCCATTTAACATGCCTCCGGCTGCATAGTAGGCAATTATCGGGTATAGTGGTGTTGCTATTCTAAGATGCCGTGTGTGTGTGTGTGTGTGTGTGTGTGTGTGTATAACGTTTCAACATCCAATGCCAGAAACCTGTTCATGGTATCGTTTACTTCACATAGCAGGAGTGGTCTCGGCTAAGTGAGGTGTCATCCCTTCGGTAATGACACGGAAGCTGGGATGGCATCGGTAGCTGTTGTATTATTAGAGGAAGGAGTAGCGCTAGAAGAATTTGTCTCGTCTCTCGTAGCCGTTTGGACGTGCTTTTATGACTGACACCCCTCAACGTCAGCCCTTCCTGCTGCAGAAGAAATTCAGTGTGATATACAGATGAGCCTGGTCCATCCACACATCCAAATAAAGATTTATCCCACACCATGGATTAAATGTGCCAGCCGTCTCCTGCCCTACTACAGAACACCGGATCCCTGTCTGAGATGCACGCTGACCCTCTTTAGGATCATGAATTTGATGTAGTCGACACAGTTGCTGTTAAAGCCTCATAACCGGATGGTGGTTGGTGGAGGAGGAAAATGTGCCGGCTGCTCAGTGAAATGGCTCGATTTGTTTCTCTTTGAAGATGAAACGGTGCTTTAAATGAGTCGGAACAGAACAGGGTCATCTGATTTAGGACATGGGAAGTGGATGTGGACTTGGGTAATGTGCTTGTTTTTCTGTGCTTTGATCTTGATGTATTGTCTAATAGAAGTGTCAGTGTGGATCTGGACTTTCTGAAGTGTCTCTTAAGAACATGCCAAAGTATTAGGCCTGTTTTTCTATAAATTTTTTAAGCTTTACTCTGATGATGTTAGTAAAAATGCTGACACTTTTCCATACTTTCTGACTTTTGCGCTTGAGCAGAACAGAACTGTTGAATATTTTAGTGCGGTTAGAGACAACTTTTAATAAGACATGAACATGACAGAGAGGCGTATAGATTTAATACGTTAGTTTCTGTGAACAGTGCTGATTCACTTCACTGATCCAATCCTTAGTTGTGTTTTGAGTTGCATGTTGAGTTCGGTTTTTATATTTATTATATTATATATTTTTGGCTTTTGACATTTTATAAACCGTAAAAGTCATATCATATGATGTCAGCTGACATCCTAGGGGTGGGTATTGACAAATTTCACGATTCGATTCGATTGCCATTCACAAGCTTTCGATTCGATTACGATTCAATTCAATAGTGATTATTGTGGATATATATATCTCAGTATATACAGTACATGGTACATTTTCTTCACTAATGCTATAAACTATACATGGGTATAACTGATTTAAATGCAAACACTCAATGATGTTTTTTTTATAATAATAAAGTTATAATACTAACTTTACAGTTACTCCAATTAGTTTTTTGAAATAAATGGTGGCAGTCATGGTTTTTATGGAGGTAAATGTGGCATTACGTTACATATTGTTCACAAGCTGTTCTATTGACGTCTTTCCGCGTTTGAAACACTGATTGAGCGATTACATGTGACGTGAGAGATTTCAGTGCGTTGTACTAATCTTTAACATACACTGACATTCATTCATGTTTATTTAGCGCTGTAACTGGTATTAAAGCGGAGGAGATGATCAGTTCACGTGCGCTCCGCGCTGCCGCTTCTCTTGAGCTGAGCTGCACTACTATGATCTGTCTCCCCACAAACAGCGCCAAAACCAGTGTTGGGGGTAACGTATTACAAGTAACTTGAGTTACGTAATCATATTACTTTTTCAAGTAACTAGTTAAGTAACGCATTACTTTTAAAATTTACAACAAAATATCTGAGTTACTTTTTCACATTCTCCCCATGTTGAGAAAAATCAAGAGTAAGTGCAAAGGCGTTGTGCGTGAACATGTTATTGTAGTTCTAGACTAAATGTGATCATTTACTCATCTCACTTGCACAAAAAAGATTCAGTACTCCTCAAAATGAATAAAATCAGTCAAATGCAAAATCAGAATACTATTCAAACCTCCAATAATTAAATGTTGAATAAAACAAATATTTGTATGCGTTTAATCTGAATTTATTGTCCAATGTCTTGCTGCTAACTTTCGATGAGCCAGTTAAACCATGAGCAAAAATTACTTTGTTTTTATTGGTGAAGTAAGTTTTAAACTTTTTTTTCTCCTGCGTCCACAGCTGAAAGCTGCACTTTCTGTACACGTGTGAATTTGCATTTTTACCTCAGCCTAAGGCTCATTGTTTCAATTTTGGTGTGAAGAGGTCTTTACATTTGCACAAAAATATAACTTTTTTTGTTAAAAAACGAAAAAACAGCCCAGCCCAGGTGAGAAAAAATAACGCAAAAGTAACGTACCAGATTACTTTTCTTAAAAAGTAACTAAGTAAAACAATTAGTTACTTTTTAAGGGAGTAACGCAATATTGTAATGCATTACTTTTCAAAGTAACTTTCCCCAACACTGGCCAAAACGAGATACATTTTTTAAAATTTCATAATAAAATGGATGTAATTTGAAATCTGAGGAGACATTGTATCTTATCAAAAGTAACAGCACAAAGATTATTGCGATTTATTGGATGGGAGAGGCTCTACAAAGTTACGTTCATTCATCAACTGAAAACAGGATGACTAATCGATTCTTGGGATTTAAGAATCGATATTGGTTAATAAAAATGAGAATCGATTAAAATCGAGAAATCAAAGGTTTTTTTTTACCCAGCCCTAGTAAATACATTTTCAATAATGTGCATATATGAATCGTGCACACTAAGATCAGGAACATGCATTATAAAAGTAAATTAAAATAATTTTTATTTCATGTTGACACGCACTACCGCTCAAAAGTTTGGAGATTTTTAAATGTTTTTGAAAAGTCTTTTGTGATCACCAAGGCTGCATTTATTTGATCAAAAATACAGTAAAAACAGTAATATTGTGAAATATATAGACAATATAGAAATCTTTTGTTACATTTATAAATGTCTTTACTTTCAATTGAATGCATCCTTGTTAAATTATTATTATTATTATCATTATTATTATTATTATTAATAAATCTTACAAATTCCAAACTTTTGAACAGTAGTGTATTATTTTTAACTGCCCAAGATTAATGCTGTTACATTTATCACACTGTACCATAACTGTTTTAAGCATTCGTTAATTTGTTATGTGCTGTTAGGTTCTAAAATAGGAAGTGTCTTTTTATTTAAGGAAACATGTGGAAAGGGAGAAATGTTTTATTACAGGAGGAACCATATGGAAAGTGACAGTGAATTTCAAGGAGACTGTTAATCATGTGCTAATAGTCCTCTTACAGCTCTAGCCGAAGCACTCTGAATTCACAGAGGAACGCAGGTTATTTCTCTGAGCTTGTTGTAAGTCATGGTATATGCAGAGAGGACTGTGCAGTGTGTGTGGTGTCAGATGTATTTATATTGAATTGCACCGTAGAAATGTGAAGGGCATTTGTGACCATTTACATCACACAATGATTTATCTGCATTTAAAGGTGCCGTTTTTTTACCACTATATCACTGAAATCTCTGTCTTAAAGGAATAGTTTAATAATAATATTAATAATTTTATTTCATTTTTGGGTGAACTATTCCTTAAACAAACCACACCCGTGTCACTGTGTCCGCCTTAAGGCCCTGATATACTCATGGCAAAGTTCTTTTTCATTCTTTGCTTGGGGGTAAAAAGAAGTTTGAAATATGTGAGCAGTTGATATACTGTTAGTGAACGTCCCGACGCCACCCACACTGAGGAGAGCAGGGTTTAGATGAATATGTAAATGCATGCTGTCATAATTTGTCAAGTCTTAAATTATTTTAAGATTGAGATGATCCAATCAATTCTTGATGGGTCCAATCAATTCTTGATGGGTAAAATCAAGTCAATCTTCCTTTTTTCTTGTTGAATATTTCAGTTTCACACAAATATGCCTTTTATGAAGTAAAAGTCTATAGGCTACATCACAAAGAGGAAGTGTTTTTTTTTCTAGTACTTAAAGGGTCATGAAACCCTAAACCAGATTTTGCATCATGTATTGAACATCATGAAAGACAATGTAAACATCTGGGAGAAAACTAGTTAATTTGCTCTATTTTCAAGTTCCTGGTTTAAATTCGTCTTCATGTCATCGCCATAGGTTGTGACGTTTTCTCGTACTATAGTACGGCGATGACTCATCGGTGTCTCATAATTATTCATGAGACTGCGTGTCTTTATCCTATGAGAAGATGCGTTGCTTAATTCATGACAGCACGCATTGATAGGCATTTTCCTCTGGCTGGCGCTTCAAACAGTGAGATCGCATACAGTAAGTGAGAGCTGCATTAATGGATCAAATACGAGTGTTTGTTTCCGCATTGTATGAGTGTCTGCATTGCCTACGTTCTCTTTAATAGATCCTGAGTCTTCACACAAATGCGATTCATCCACACTGTGAGTGTAACCGCTCTTTACGGTCATTTAACCGACCAAACGGCTTATAAAACTCCACAAAATAAGCCTCAAAAGTTATGTGTTCATATATATTTTCGACGCAGAGAACAAATTGCGAATGGCTGTGCATTTAATTGTGCATTGAATTACACTCACCTAAAGGATTATTAGGAACACCATACTAATACTGTGTTTGACCCCCTTTCGCCTTCAGAACTGCCTTAATTCTACGTGGCATTGATTCAACAAGGTGCTGAAAGCATTCTTTAGAAATGTTGGCCCATATTGATAGGATAGCATCTTGCAGTTGATGGAGAGTTGTGGGATGCACATCCAGGGCACGAAGCTCCCGTTCCACCACATCCCAAAGATGCTCTATTGGGTTGAGATCTGGTGACTGTGGGGGCCATTTTAGTACAGTGAACTCATTGTCATGTTCAAGAAACCAATTTGAAATGATTCGAGCTTTGTGACATGGTGCATTATCCTGCTGGAAGTAGCCATCAGAGAATGGGTACATGGTGGTCATAAAGGGATGGACATGGTCAGAAACAATGCTCAGGTAGGCTGTGGCATTTAAACGATGCCCAATTGGCACTAAGGGGCCTAAAGTGTGCCAAGAAAACATCCCCCACACCATTACACCACCACCAGCAGCCTGCACAGTGGTAACAAGGCATGATGGATCCATGTTCTCATTCTGTTTACGCCAAATTCTGACTCTACCATCTGAATGTCTCAACAGAAATCGAGACTCCTCAGACCAGGCAACATTTTTCCAGTCTTCAACTGTCCAATTTTGGTGAGCTTGTGCAAATTGTAGCCTCTTTTTCCTTTTTGTAGTGGAGATGAGTGGTACCTGGTGGGGTCTTCTGCTGTTGTAGCCCATCCACCTCAAGGTTGTGCGTGTTGTGGCTTCACAAATGCTTTGCTGCATACCTCGGTTGTAACGAGTGGTTATTTCAGTCAAAGTTGCTCTTCTATCAGCTTGAATCAGTCGGCCCATTCTCCTCTGACCTCTAGCATCAACAAGGCATTTTCGCCCACAGGACTGCCGCATACTGGATGTTTTTCCCTTTTCACACCATTCTTTGTAAACCCTAGAAATGGTTGTGTGTGAAAATCCCAGTAACTGAGCAGATTGTGAAATACTCAGACCGGCCCGTCTGGCACCAACAACCATGCCACACTCAAAATTGCTTAAATCACCTTTCTTTCCAATTCTGACATTCAGTTTGGAGTTCAGGAGATTGTCTTGACCAGGACCACACCCCTAAATGCATTGAAGCAACTGCCATGTGATTGGTTGATTTAGATAATTGCATTAATGAGAAATTGAACAGGTGTTCCTAATAATCCTTTAGGTGAGTGTATAGCTGTCACAGGATATATATGTATTTGTGTAACGGTGAGCTTACAAATCCACGTGTATATTGTGTTGCCTGTAACTTAATGGTAATTTGCAGCATGAATTTGTGGGAAGCTTTGATGCTTTTAATGAGAGTGAAATACAATAGTCTGAATCAGAAGCCGTTGATGTGCTGTCAGTCTCCCCTCATCCCCCTCCACTCCGCCGCTAAACCACGCCCACTTTTATAGCATTTTCCAAAACTGTGCTGAGAACTGACGGCTGCTGAAACAGGGGGTTTCATGATCCTTTAAAGTCAGCATGAAATGGAAGCTGTGATAGCCTTTTCTTCCCTGTTCTGAGGGAACATCTGAGATGAACTTTGCTATTGCTGTGATCTTGTGAGTGACAGGTTGTCCTGCCCTCGTGCTAAAAAAAACCTAATCAGAGAAGAGATGTTGTGCAAGATACATATATAATAAATACAGCAATAGTCCATAAAAAATAAGAATGGTCAGTTTGCCTGCTGTATTTCTTTTCACATAAATATTTATTCTTCCAACTAAACACACTGAATGATTTCTGTATTTTTTTTTATATTTCTATATTTCTGTACATTTTTCTGTGTCGCTCACTCCCCAGAATAGGTTGTCTAAGATTACAAAGACTTTCTTTTTCCATCCATTGTTGGAGTTGTTCTCTGGGACAGTTAGTGCTTTATTTTGGAGGACTGCCTGTCCAGTGGAGCAAACAAAGAGCATCAGTTTGTGGATGTCTGTCCCTGTACTGCTTTCTCTGGAAGTGTGAGCACTTGCTCGTCTATTTTTACACCCCAGCGTTCTGAGAAAAGAGTGACTGTGCTCCAGTAAGTCTCCTGTGTTGGGGATTCATTGTTTTCTCATAGGAATGATGTCAAGGCCTTTTTGCTTTTTGGTCACATGTTAGTGTCAGTACTGATAATACAAATGAACCACTTGTATCATGTTTGTCATGATTACTCATTGCTGTTATTGTAATAAATTACCATATTTCTGTGGTGCTAGCAACGTCAACGTTATAGGTTTGATTCTTTGGAAGTAAATAAACGCAGTGTTCAGTGTTAGTTGCTTTAGATCAAAATGTCTGGCAGATGCACAAATGTAAATGTAATTATATTGCGTAATATGAAAGGCTTCCGCTAACAACTAATTTGATCATCATCGATTAATCTGTTTATTCCTTCAATTAATCAGATATTTCACATCTGGCCCAGTGCTCTTTATAAAAACTATGTGCAAGTTGCAAACGTATAAAGGTTACAGTATTGTACTTGATAAAGAAATCTGTTACTGGATAAATAACTTTTTCAATTAATTTAATTGTATTATATGTGATCAGATGGGGTCAGTAACTTTTCTTTTTTTTTTTTTTTTTTTAAAGAAATACTTTAATTTCACAAGGATGCATTACATTTATCAAAAGTGACAGTAAAGACATTTATAATGTTGCAAAAACTTTTTATTTCAAATAAATACCATTCTTTTGCCATTACAGAAATAAATTACATGTTAAAATATATTCAAATAGAATTTTTTTTTTTTTATATTTCACAATATTAATATTTACTGTATTTTTATCAAATAAATGCAGCCTTTGTGAGCATAGAAGACATTCAAAAACATTTTTAAAAAAATTGTCAGGGTGGGCTTTATACGATGATGGACAGATAACGTAACGTAATCATCCACGTCACCACAGGGCGCTTGGGTTGAATTCGTTTACTAAACAGAGAACTTGTTCGTATATGCATTAACCTTTACTATTTCTCTCAAAAATTATGATCGTGTTGGTAAGTACTCCGTGTATCCTAAAATTCCTTTTACAACACCGGCAAAGATCGTTTACACTCATCTTCTTCTTCTACTTCTTCCAGCGTGCATGCAACTGTGCGTCGCTCATCATATGTCACTTACGCCGTTGCTCTGATTGGTTGTAGGTTTATCCAATTGAGTGCAGAGGCATTTTCTTTCCTGGTTCGGTTGAAACGCCCTATAATCACAGCTCAATGGGGCATCAGACTCATATTCTGACTAGATCTGAGTATGACAAAGTCAGGCTAGTCATAAATAGGGATGCACTGAAATTTCACCGCCGAAAATAACATATCTTAATATATTTTCTGTCCAATTTTAGTATGTTGCTTTCAATAAAAGTGTGGTTATTTTATTTTATTGGCTTGTATTTTTTCAGAATTCAGTAAAATTATTGAATTTAATTAAAAGTGTAATAATAATACAATTTTACAAAAACTAATAAAAAATTTATAATTGTTTTAAAAAACAATTTTCATTTCAGTGCATCCCTTATCATAAATGTATACGTACACAACATTTATATAATTTTTTTTAAGTAACATGTAAATTCATAACCAGTAATTATCTCTGTATATTTTAATAGTACAGTAAATATGTGTGCGCGTTTGAGAGAGGGGAATTTAACATCATACTGACCAGGTCAAGCATGTTAGAGTGTGTGTGTGTGTGTGTATTACCTGGTGGTTGTGTCAGCTGGTCATTATCATCTTCAGGGGTCGGGCTAGTATGAACAGTGACAGCAGGAGATTGTTATTGGCCGTAAAACCCTCTAATCTTCTTTTCACCGCTAACAGAGTCAAGAGTGCCTGGTTCATGACCCATGATCTCTTATTGTCTTACCTGGACTTCCCAGCATGCTGTGTTACTCACATGACACATTATGTGTACAAACCCAGCTGCAGAAGTTAATTTCTGTTGGATTTGAGTGACATCAAGCCTACATCATCAAGAGAATGCTGGGAAATAGATGAGATCAGATCAGAGGGCGTTTCCACCATTTCCTTGTTTAGTCAGTCAGTGTTTTGGTCTCCACAGGTGGTTAAATCAGTAACTGAGGAAGTGCTCAGTCTCACAGCTGAACGCTTTCTTCCTGAAATGTATTGTAGGGTAAGAAGGAATAACTATATAACAAAAAATATAGTTTTACAGGGTCGTATTTTGAGACGTGTATAGTAGCGATGCACTGACATTTCGGCAGCTGAAAACATTTGTCCAATAATGAGTCTTTGGTTATGGCCGAAACAGTGTCTATTTCATAAACGTGTCACTTTTAGTCTGTGCTGTTCTCAGGAGATGCATGAACAAAACTTTACTAAACATCGTGCAATAAGCAAATTCCAACAATCCAAAAAAAAAAAAGGAGCAATTTGCTAAATATATGCACTATACGTGTATACATAGCACTAAAAAAACGATAACATAAAGACTTAAATATGCTAAGAATGCAAATGCAGGTAGGAGCTACTCTGCTAAAGAAAACAAAACGCTGCAAAGTTTCCTCAGCAGTGCGCAATGTTGAAATATTAAAGTGAACACCGTTGTCCTGCGGATCGCTGCAGTCTCTTAGGATTTCGTAGGAGTGTGTGTGTGTGTGTGTGTGTGTGCATACGCTAATATTGTATACACTCCATCTGTACATGTTAATATGTAGGTATTGATCTCTCTGTGTGTGTGTGTGTGTGTGTGTGTGTGTGTGTGTGTGTGAGAGTGTGTAAATGTAGGCCAGTTGTGTATTAGGATTACATAAGAAGAGGAGCCGGCAGAATTGTAGCAAGAGAACGAGAGAAAGAGAGAGAGAGAGAGAGTGCAGACATGAAAACGGTGCTGTGCCGAAAGTGGGCACGCGCTGTGCAGTCGTTCAGGACTCGCCGTGGCTCTGTGAGTCTTATTTATAGTCCCTCTCTCTCTCCCTCTCCCTCTCTCCGGGTGCCTAATCTTCTCCGCCTCAGAGCTTAATTAGATTGGAGGTCGGGTGGCCATGGGGAGAGATGAGTGTGAACTGGCTCCCCTTTGGTTGCTGCGTCCGCCTGCAGAGAGCCCAGAGATGGAGGCGGCGCGGAGGGGCGCGAATCGAGGTGCGGGGGGAGTCCGAGGAGCTAAGGAACAGCTTCATCATCCTCTTCTCACCCAGGCATGCGTCATGCCTGCTCAAACTGCTGGTGGGGATGGGAAAAAGGCGCTCGCGGTGGCTTGATCCTCCAGGGATAAACCCTTCCATCAGCTGCCACCTTAGAGAGAAGATTGTCGTGTTTCTACCCCCCTTTCGTAGATCCCGCAGTAGAGATCTCGTGGCTTGATTTGTACAGAGTTGGTTTGTATCGCATTAGTGGGCGTGTTTTGTGATTTTGTGTGCAAAGTTTTTGTCGTTAATCATGATGTTTTGTGTTGTATGTTAGCCTAGCGTTCGGGTTTGCGGCTTTGTTTGTGCTTGGAGAAAGTTCTGTTGTGTTGCGTTAATCTGATGTTGCTTGTGCACTTTTGAAAAAAAAAAAACTTTGCGAATGAATGATAATGATTGTGAAGCAAGTGGTACGTAAACCGCCCATTGAATGTTTAATTGCAACATAACGAAGCGTCCTAGTTGACATGCGTGTGAAATAATGAGCCGGTAATGCAGGTGCAGGTGTGTGTGTGTGGACTTCACTGGCTCCTGTCGCATAGCGTAGCTTTTGCTGGCAGCGGCTGCACCGCCTCTGTTGATCCATCTGCCGTGCTGTTTAAACTCTTTCTCTGTCTGGGATTTCTGCTTCGGTCATTAGTGTGAGAAGCAGAGGGGAGCAGGTGTTTGGGTCTCCATGTCCCTCAGGTGTAAGGCGTATTTTTAGAGTGACTGACAAAACCGCGCGTGTGAAGTGATGTGCATGTGTGCGTGTATTTGGGCTGGGTGATGTATTGAATATTCGCAGTGGTTTAGCAGTGACGTTAAGCAAGGTTATGAATATTGCAATTATTTAAATGTGCTTTTTATCAAGTTTACTAATGTCATTAGACTGATTTCACAATCCCCCTTGTCTCACAAGTCACAAATATGAGAGTGCTAAGATGAGAGTGGCATTATAGATTGTAAGTTAATTTAATATTTGTGAATCTGTTCCGACTGTCAGTTTGAATCAATTTAAAACTTTACTTCAATGATTGATTAAGTCTTCTTGTGGCATTTTTACATATTTTTACTTTCAGACCTGGTGGATATTTATAAATACTATATTTTATTTTATCTATAACATACAGGCCTAGTTTGTAAAATTGAGGTGTAATTACTGGGAGTATTATTCTTTGCGCATTGACAATGTGATGTTTTATGAACTTGTTGGGTTTTTTTATCATTCACCATCCTATGCAGCTAAAACACATCAAAATTAGCAGTGCTGCCCCGACTAAAGATAATCCTAGTCGATTGTTAATTGTTCATTTAGGCCATTAGTCGGTGGAGAAATACTAAACCATAATATTGAGCATTTAAACTATAAATTAAGCGTTCAGGCGTGCACATAAAGCTTGCCGCTGCGACACCGGCCAACATCGCATGAACTTTCCTGAGATCATAACACAAACAAAATAAACAACCTATAATATAAATTAATATTAAAAACTGAAATATTTTTTAAATGTAGGACATAAATAGAAACTTTAAACATATACAGTAAACTGAAACGCACCAAAAAATGTAAATTATCCCATGATTTACTCACCCATCCTAGGTGAATACAATCAGAGTTATATTAAAACGTATAAACTGTATAAACTATAATCTAGCTTCCACACTTCCACACTTCCCACACTTTGGATTTTCTGCCCGACATATTACCGCATGAACCTGCGTGACATTGCCAGTTCCTGTGGAGTTTTTTTTCTGCGACTATCCAACTAGTTAAAATTTTGTCAACCAAGCCTCCTTTTGTTGACTTTTAGGGGGCAGCCCAAAAATTACTGATAGACAGCTATAATACTAGCCCAATAATGAGCCAATTTGATATTACTGGCATGATGGTTTGCTGATTTTGTGTATTATGTATTTGTTGATTCTAAAAATTTTATTGAAAAACCTGCCAATAGCCTTATCAATAGATGGTAACCATTTTAAGTGAATATTGTGTAAAATAACTCTCTTGTTAGATTTTACAGTTCTGTCAAACATCACATTTGTCATCGTTTTATTAATATTGTAATTGACCAGCCTGCACTCTAGACACCAGCATTTAAAAACCCTTTATTGTTTGACCGCTAATAAATATCAGTTAGGACTTCCCTATCATATGGAGGGGTTTTTTATCATACAATTGTGCCTTTGCTTTTGCTCAGGTGTTCTGTTGACGTGTGGCGACTGATTTACTGCTGTAGTGGGTATGTGGGTGTTGTATGTGTGTGTGCCACATACTCCCTCTTTTTTGTCACATGTCTAACCTGTTGTATTGCTTGTGTGGACAGGCTGTTGTTAACATGAGTGGCTGCGAACTGCAGGTTGGGTTTTCATGCTGTCCCTGCACCCTTGCTCACTGTGTGGTGTGGACGGCTTCATGTTGATGGGCCTGTTGACAGGAAACAGCGTTGTAGATACATTTCAGCTTATTGGGAACAGCAGGGTCCTCCTCACAAGCTGCTTTACAGGGTCCTGTCCCTCTGATACTGAGCCGAGCCGGAGAGAGAGGAGAGGAGAGTCTTGACCTTGTTGTGAGGAGTTTACTAAATAAGACTGGAGGGTTTTTTAGGTTAGTTCTCAGGAGAGATGGGTGGCAGCTTCCTGTAGAGACGTCTTAAGTATAACAGTCAGGATTTTTATTTTTGTGTTTTGGGGCTTGGATTTGGAGAGAGAGCGATCAGACTTGAACCGGTGTCAGCAGCATGAGAACCAAGGCCCAACATATCTGGAACATGCGTGCATTAGGAGTTTTTCAATGTATTTAGAAACCCAGGTATATAAAGCTTTAAAGGACCCTTATGTCTTTCTAAACCTGGTAATTTCTTTCTTTTGTAATGTTTTGCAGAATGTTTTGTTTCAATGCAGTACAGCACTGCAGTGATGACGTATTTTTGTAGGCCAACATGGAAGTTAGCATCAACCTCGACAAAAACCCAAAAGGATTTTTCCATTGGCTTTTGGATATTACAGAAAATAAGCTCTGTGATTAAAAAAAAGTTCATGATTCTTACATGTTTTCCTCCATCAGGATAATCTTGACAAATCAGCCCAACTTTTATGAATTTTAAATCTTAAATGCAATCGGCAAAAGGAAAAGCTTAACAAGCTATAAACACAACAAGGTTGTAAAAGCGAACTAGCAAGTTTCCTTTTTTGCGTGATGACATTTTAATGTTCCCAACAACCTCTGTAGTCTCATTTAGCTACTTTTTAGCAACCGGCCTATAATAACTAGGGGGTATTTCTGATGTATTTTCCATAAAAATATCTTGAGCTTGTGCTACAGACCTTATTTCAGACATTGAACCAAAAACCCATTCAGAAAATCCATTGACTTCAGGAAAATGGAAGCGTGTTTGGCCTACAAAAATATATCATACCTGCAGCACTCTGTAAGGATGTGGCCTGTCCAGCTCTAACTATGACTTTACAAATGTCATACAGCCCATACGATTAAATTCCTCCAAATAACTCCTCTGAAGTCATACAATAGCTGAATATGACCAAACTGAAATGTACATTTTTATTAGCTAAAAACCTTCCCCACTTCCACAGCTCTCAAATCTCATTCGTGTGAGTTCAGATAAGCTTTGACGTCGGTGAAGATCATTCTAAGACCCATGATATTTCTTGTCATTGACATCAAAACTGGTGCAGAAGAAAGACAGACACATTTAGAACAACACAAGGGTGAATTTTCGTTTTTGTGGTGAATTGTTACTCTAATAATGTTGATGTGTTCATTAGCTTGGTCGGATTACATTAAGAGAAAATGCTCATACTTGCGAGGCCTGTCTTTGATTTATGAAGCGATCAGCTTTGTAATTTTCCTTTTCGCTAGGAAACTGTCCATCATTTTCCAGAACAAGAAGGTGAGTGCTTTGTAAAAGCAGCGTGAATTGCCTTCAGATGATGCAGCATCTTTAGCTCTCTCGCTATCTGTCTTTCTCATCGCCGTCTTATGAACAATATCTCCACTAGCCACCCACAGAAAGCAGCCCAGCGCAGGAGGAGAGGAGAAGAGCTGTCTTAGCTTATCAGCATCAGGCCCTTTATTTACTTTATCTCTGTGGATTAGTTTTATTTGCTGCATAGCGCACTATCCAAGCGCTTGTGGAGAGCCCAACAAATGCACATGTCCACACTAATTGTATGCTTCCGTAGTAGTCTGAGGGCAGATATCTGCAGGCAGAATCATCCAATTAGAGCCGCATGCCAACGGGGATGGCTGAGAACAAGGGGAAGTGTGTGTTTGTAAGGAAAAGCTAAAGGGAAGTGCAGAAAATGAAAACCAAAATGTATGTTTGTGTTGCACATCAACCATTTTGTCCTTAGAAGGACACTTAATATTCAACAATATTATTGATTTGACTGCACTATTGGATGAGAACTGAACTGGGCTGGACGATGACATCACTGTTTCCTGCAGAACTGCTTTATAGATGAAATTATCTAATTTAATAATTGATGATCTTTACAACAGAACTGAATCAACAGTGACATTATTTTCATTTTAGAGCTGCTTTACAGCATCATTAAATGAAATAATTTTTCTGTTCTAACTGTAAAGCTGATTTAAAACAATCTGTATTGTATAAAGCTCTCTCTCTATGTGAAGGTGACTTGACTTAGTTTGGTTTCAGTGATATCATACCCGATCTGTGCTGTGATTGGCTAGCCCTGTTTTTATTTAAAATAACTTTTTAAAAGATCAATATACTTTACCTGCATACATACAGTATACTCACATAAAACAATATATACTATATAGTAAATCTCAGCTGCATGAATTTTCTATCTTAATCGCAAATATTAAAATTGTTAAAGCGTAACTTTATTTGGTTAAAAATGATCCAAAATATATTTTTGAGCAAGTACACAACCAGCCAGTGTTCAAAACGCCTCAATCTCCTTACCTTAGCCTGATTCACAACGGTAAGCTTGTAATAATGTGTTCTAATTTGAGTGGTATTGCTGGATTTCCGCTGTAAATCCGAGCATGTCTTTGCATCATTATGTCACGTGTGTATACATAGAGTCCGGCTAGTAGTAGTATCATATGTGAGGATGCTGCAGGTGGCGGATCATTTATAGCCTTTTCTCACAGCAGCTGGAATAATTAAATTTATCATTTTGATGGTGGATCGTAATCCAGAAAGGTCCAAAAGACAATCATCAGTGTCAACTGGAGATTCACCCGTAGTCAAAAGCAAAAGATTAGACGGCACATAACGCTAATACACACTAAATACACATAGTCACGCAATGCTGATGTTGTTAACATTAACAATTTGAGAACAAAGTATAACAGTAATAATAATTTGCACGGTTTGATGTGATATGAGCTAAGTGATCTTTAGATTTAATCACCGTTGGTTGTGCAAGGTTTATTGTAATGCTTTTTTTCTCAGTTGGTCAGAACAAAAGTGACACGTTACTTACTTGTTCAGATGAAATTTTGAGGGGGAAATTCTTATTTTGGTCATACGTCCAAGACGTAGAATCTGTGATTCTGAAGTACAGTGTCCACACTGGCGCGGTGACTGACAGCAAGCCACACATACTCCTCGAAACGTTAGATTCATAACCGCGCCGATGCACAACCCACATAAAGACGATAGTTCTGCAAATAACTACAATTGCAGGTTTCAAACAGAGATGGCGACAAAGAGGCAAAACTTACGGACTGCAGCTTTAAATTTGGATAATATATCCAACTTTACAGTACACTCACACAAAGCGATATAACTATATAGCAAATCTCACCTGCTTATTTTAATTTCACAGAAAATATATCTGTTATCCCTGCTCTTAACATAAAGTTGGATGTGTGT
Organism: Paracanthobrama guichenoti; assembly: GCA_018749465.1. Lineage (NCBI taxonomy): Eukaryota > Metazoa > Chordata > Actinopteri > Cypriniformes > Gobionidae > Paracanthobrama > Paracanthobrama guichenoti. Next base: position 1,018,433 of record CM031950.1, on the reverse strand, counting down.
GATGTGTATGTTATGTTTATATTTATATGTCATATATATATATATATATATATATATATATATATATATCCCTGCTATATATATATATAATTGGATATATATATATATATATATGTGTATATGTATATATATATATATATATATATATATATATATATATATAAGTATATCCACATACACACAGTATTCTCATGTAGGATGATATATACTATACTGCATATCTCAACTGTTTGATTGATTGCAAAATTTTAATTATATTATTGCCCAGCTCTAATCTGCTACATGGAAGATATTAAGATGATATAAAAATGAATTTCTGTGAAGCTGCGTTGAAATTGTGTGTATTGTGAAAAGTGCTATTTAAATAAATTGGACTCAACTTGACATAGAAGGGAGAAACGTTTAGTGAAAGTAGAATCAGATGTAGATTAGGATATTTTTTAGTCTAAACTGATTTCTTATTTAATTAAAGCCGACTATTTTAAGAAGCTTTAACCGGACCTACTGTCAAAGTCACTGTGGTTTAACCTTGTGTGGTTATGGTTTAGTTGAGGTTGGGTTGTACTGTGACTGCTTTCCCGTTAATCATCAATATTGATGAGCATGTCCGTCTGTTCTTTGGAACAAACACACCCTTGAGCTGTGTGTGTGTGTGTGTGTGTGTGTGTGTGTGTGTGAGTTTGTCAGGCTGGTTTTTTTTTATGTGTCAAAAAGATACAGATCCTGGTGTCTTTCACAGTGTGTTTCTGTTTAAGGACATTGGCTCACATAGATTTGTGTGTTAACATGGATTCAGTCCTCATATGTATTATTGATAATTCTTAAAAAATTAAGAAATGTTGCTTTCACCCAAGTGAGTTGTGGAAATGACAGGCCCTTCCTTCATACACACTCTCCTGCCGTATGTGGTAGACCCTCATTTTGACGCAGTGACGTATCGGGTCGTACCAAATAACGGGGTGTTCACAGGTATTTCTGGATGATACTGTATAACTGGGGAGGGGGCCTTCATTTATTAATTATTTCATTTTCATAATCTCATTTTAAGGAATATACTGGGTTATTTACAATGTAACAGTGAAGTGTGTAATTTGGCGCAGATAAAAATAAAATCAAAAGTTTGGGGTCGATTTAGACTTTTAAATTGTTTTTGAAAGAAGTCTCTTATGCTCATCAGGACATTTATCTCTTTATTAGATCAAAATACATTAAAAACAGTAGTATTGTGAAATTATTACAATTGTTACAATCTGTTTTAATATTTTAACATTTTATTTATGCCTGTGATGGCTCCAGTCTTCAGTGCACACGATCCTTCAGAAACCATTCTAATATGCTGATTTGGTGCTCAAGAAGTTTTTTTTATCATTATTAATGTTGAAAAGCTTTGTAGTGCTTTGAAAACTTATGCATTTTTTTTCAGGATTCTTTGAATAGAATGTTCAAAAGAACAGCATTTATTTGAAATAGAAATCAACATTTTAAAAGTCTTTTCTGTCACTTTTGATCAATTTAATTCATCCTTGATGAATTATATCATCATCTTTTAAAAACAAATTATTGATCCCAAACCTTTGAACAGTGGTGCAAATAACAGGGGACAAACTGAAAAATAAATATTGATTTAATTATTTAATTATTTGTTATTTCTTTTTCTTTTTTTAATAAATTAGTTTCCCAAACACTTTTTCCGTTCGCTGTTATTGGCCCAAACTGGACTAATTGGGATGCTTAAATAAATATCAGTATTTTGTAGCTCCTCATATAGTTACTACATATAGAATGTGGGATAGAAGAAAGTGTTTTTTTAACATAAAAAAATTACACACTTCACCTTTAAACTGTACAGATCTGTGGCATGCTGTTTAATAGAGAAATTAATTCATTAATTCAATTAAAATTTATTTTTGACCCCTCAATTTGTAAAAAAAAAAAAAAAAGAAAGAAAGAAAAATTCTTTTTGAGATGGGTTTATTATTTTAGGAGGAGGAACTGCTGATTATGTGCGTCCAAAGAAATTGCCACAGATAATGTCATGCTTAAGTTGTACTTGACCAGGAATATTCCTTTTAATATTATGTGTGCTTCCATGTAATTATGAAATAATTTGTTCAGGTTCATTAGTTCATTTAGGACCAATTTGTGTATAGGACACTCAACCCTACATGTCATGCCGCACAGCATACTGGCATTAATGACGCCTGACTGGTGATTAATGGTGTTTGTTTCTCTTTTCCATGCAGGGCTCAGGAATGGAGGAGACGGTTTGGGAGCAGTACACTGTGACTCTACAGCGGGTATGAAACTCTCTTGCATGAACTTACTCAAACTAACCCGCACCCTAGCCTACCCACTGCAGGTTTAAGAGTTGTATGTTTAGATACTATGTACAAACATAACCAAAGAGGCCACATGCTGCACAGATTAGAACTAACAGCCTGACTCTAACACACAACAATACCTGAGATGCCCTCAAGCTCAAGATCCAAACTGTGCTGGATCCAGGAGAATATAATTCTTATGATTATGATTTTATCTGATTATCAGCATTGACCATTACACTACCATTTCAATGTTTGGGGTCTGTAAGATTTTGTAAATGTTTTTGAAAGTCTCTTGTGCTTGCCAAGCTGCATTTATTTGATCAAAACACAGTAAAAACAGTAATATTGTGAAATATTATTACAATTTAAAATAACAGTTTTCTATTTGAATATATTTAAAAATGTAATTTATTTCTGTGATCAAAGCTGAATTTTCAGCATCATTACTCCAGTCTTCAGTGTCACGTGATCCTTCAGAAATACTGGAGATGCTCACTCTTGCTATTTATTGCAAATCTTTTTAGTAAATGTAAAGTGTTTCTTGTTTCCTTCATAATTATATCCATATGGAGACGTGTATGTGTAAATGAACAGTGGATATTCCATATAAGGTGTTTGCATGAGACATAATTGTCATGCGCATGTAAACAAGAACTTAGCATCAGAACATTTTGTGCCTGTGTTCTCCTTGTAGAAGTGCTTCAGCCTATCAGATGAAGTTACCCCTCCCCCTCTCTCATCCCATCTTTTCTTTCCTTCCTCCCATTCCTCTTTCCTCCAACATCAAGCACAACAGGATGTGCATCTTTTATCTCCCGCGTGACAGATCGCACACACGCTACCCAAACACACACTGACACTATCACCACCATCACATAATCAGACTCATCCTGGGAAAACATCTCAGCTCTTTGACATGTCAGATCCCTGGGCTCAGATAAGAATTGTCTTGTCTTATCGCTGCAACATAAAAGGGAAGATATAAGCTTTGGGAAGTTTGGAAAAACAGGATACTTAGTGAGTACAAGTTTATATGGCGTATCATAAGGGCTTGACAGTGCTTGCGTTTCACTCACATTTGTGACTAAAAAGAAGTGTGTGCAAACTGTAAAATGTGTTTAGGAGCATATTGTTCACATAAAATGTGTGAATTAAGAAAAGGCCCTGCAGGTCCTCGGTTTTATGAAATTTAAAGTCATAAAAAGTCTTAAATATCTTAAATGATTGAAGAAACATTGATTATTTATAAGAGGTCTTAATTTGGGGGATGGGAAAACAGGAATAACAATACAGCCTAATTTGATTTATTAAATAAGATAATTAACACTAGAACTACCAAGGTGGTCATTTTGACCATTTTTAAATTTAGTTGAAATGAAAGGGATAGTTCACCCAAAAATGAAAATGTTATGTTTATCTGCTTACCCCCAGGGCATCCAAGATGTAGGTGACTTTGTTTCTTCAGTAGAACACAAATGAAGATTTTTAACTCCAACCGTTGCAGTCTGCCAGTCGTGTGTCATGCATGTCAGTGGTAACACATGAGAGTAAAAAAAAACCATGCACATAAAAAACAATATTAAACCCTGCGGCTCGTGACGACACGCTGATGTCTTAAGACACGAAGCGAACGGTTTGTGCGAGAAACCGAACAGTATTTATAGAATTTGTTTTACCTCTAATACACCACTATGTCCAACAGCCTTCAGCGCGTGATCACTTCCGGAAAGTGAGGTCAATGTACACGATATGGCATAGATATACACTCGAGAGATCACTAAACTACGCCAGATTGTGTACATTGACCTCACTTACCGTAGTATTTATATATAAATACAGTTCGGTTTCTCGCACAAACCGATCGTTTCAGAAATATAAAAAATAATAATAATCTAATTATTCTAATAAAATAAAAAAAAATTCTTATAAGTGTCTCCTTATATCCCTTTAAGGAATAATGCATTATTTGATAAATTGTGCCCCTAAAGTGTTTTTTAATGTGCTCCTAAATTTCTCAACATGGGGAGCTTCTTGGGAGAAAGTAAGCATCAAGCCCTGTCTATACCATAATATAAGCTTTTGGTACCGCCTACCCCTACAGTCAGTTTAAGTCGGTGCCATGGTTTATCTCCAGCTTTAATTGGGCCTGAATATATTTGGAGCAGATTGTGTCAAGCCAGAGATCCCCGCTCATTAGACTCTATTTATTCAGCGTTCCTCTGAGGCAGGTACAGCAGGTTGTTATTTGGCCAAGCAATGAGGTGGAACCATGTCTCCATTAGCTTTGGCGTGCAATGGCTTTCTGCAAAACTGCACTGTGGTGGCACGCAGTCGACTTTTATGAGAGATTTATTTTATGAGCGCACGGACGTGATTGTGTAACACTGCTGGCCGTTTGTGTGCTTCTGTGAAGCAATTTTAAACTGTACTGCCCTGGGCAGGCTAGCTGTAATGTATGACTATGGAAATGCATTTGTGCTACTTTCACACTCTCTCTTTCTTTCGCAGGACTCTAAAATGGGCTTTGGAATTGCTGTGTCCGGCGGCCGGGACAATCCGAACGTGGAAAGCGGAGAGACGTCCATCATTGTGTCGGACGTGCTGCCAGGAGGACCAGCCGATGGACTGCTCTTGTACGCTTCACTCACCTTGCTAATGCATACGTGTTTAGCGTATTGGTAAACCATTATTTTACACCAGCATAGGCTGGTTAATAAGTATCGAGTTTTCACATAGAGCTTTTTAAATCGACATTAAATCAAAATTGACCCTGCTCACTGCCCTAATAAATGTCCTTGGTGTTATTGTGCATGTTTTATTAGTGCATGTTAATCTAAAGAGGAAAAAAAAATTCATAATCGTTTATCAATGTAATAACTTTATACATTTCTACAAACAGTGGATTTTCTGCTGATGTAATCAAGGCTGGGAAATATTATATTAACCAGTAATGTCACATTCCAGTCAAATACTGATGCATTAAATTATGCTCCGGCCTACATTATTTCACAGAATATTAGATGAAATATCTAGAGAACACTTGTAAATACATCATGTACCACATTTATAGAAGTTAAATTCCTTGCTTATACCATATCTAGTTGTCCTTAATGAATATTAAGTATTCCCATGTGACTTTTTTTTTTTTTAACATGTTGTTGAAAAACCCAATAATATTGTTAAATAGAATGTCTATATAATGTTTTAGACTTAACATTTGTTTTGTTTTGCCTGTGGACAGTGAGAACGACCGTGTAATACAGGTCAACACCATCACCATGGATAATGTGCCTCACTCTTTTGCTGTGCAGTCACTTCGGAAATGTGGGAAAGTGGCCAAAATAGTGAGTATTTGTCATGTTGACCTTTATGAGAGGCCTACTAAAACAAGTTTTTCTTACTTTGGTTATTAGCATAGGTTAGCAGTGTCAGATATTAACTTATTTATTATTAAGGGTCAATATTTGCCTCCTAGAATTTATTTTCAGGGTCTTATTTTTACCTTTTGAGAATTGTTTTTCTTATATATTATTTCTAACCATCCATTCATGTCAAATACCGCAGTTTCAAAATTAATATGAATATGAATTAATATTATATGAATTAAATATTACAGATGTTACCTATAACAGCAAATCAACATCAAATACAAAAGTAATGTAAGATATAAAAAGTTGTAAATAATATAGTGTTATGCTCCGATACATTTAAGTATTTTAAATGTTTTTTCTTGTTAAATTATTTTTAAGATCTGAGTGTATATTTTATGATTTATTCTGAAAATAACAGATTAAAAAAATCCCCCACATTTTTGCCTATTTTACTTGCAGTTTTGCTCCAAGCCCTGGTTAATTTCTTTTTTAAGACTAATTCACATGCAGCCTTCAAATGATTGTACTGCAATCGATTCCTGCTTATAGTAATGATCATATAGTAATATAAATCTCTGCTTTTAGATTATGTCCTTTTGATAACTATGAGCTGAATGTATAAGGAATAATCTTATTCAATCGCTCCCCACAGACTGTAAAGAGGCCTCGCAAGGTGTCTGTCCTCAAGCGCCCCCCGTCCCCGAGTGTGGATAGCCGTGATTACAACATATCCAGCTATTATCCTGAGGACAACCGCAGCATTCACAGTGACCCAGACTCTGATTACCCTCGGGGAAATGGCGGCCTGGGCTACACCCGCGACAGAGAGCATGACCGCAGCCTCGACAAGAGCCGGATAGACTACCTGGAGCCGGATTACCGCAGCCAGGACTACGACTCTCGCCGGGAAAGGAGTAGAGGCAGGAGCCCAGAGAGATCGCCCAGCTCTGACAGCGGCTACCGCAGGGACGGCAGCCGGGGCCGGACGCTGGAGCGTGGCTCCAGCCCGGAGCCTCGCTATCAAAGGCAGCACAGTAGAGGCCGCGGGGGAGGAGGAAGCCCTGCCGGAAGCTATGGGAGGGACCAGGGCTACGACACGCGGAGGTATGACACCCGTTCGGATGACAAGATGATCAGGAGCCACAGCAGGGACCGGCTGCAGGATCACTCACCGTCACCCAGCAGAGAACGGGACAGAGGAAAAGACCGTCATAACCATGAGCCCCTGGAGCCACCCATTAATGTGATGCTGGTGAAAAACAGGCCCAATGAAGGTGAGAACTACAGATTAGCTTATCAATAATAGCATATTTTGAATATAATAGAGTTAGGTGACTGAAATAATTAAAAACAGTTTAAAGGGAATTTGAAATGTAAATCATTTTTAACATTACAAATGTCTTTACTGTCACTTTTGGTCAATTTCAATATCAGAATGGTTTCTGAAGGATCATGTGACTCTAAAGACTGGAGTAATAATGCTGAAAATTCAGCTTTGATCACAGGAATAAATTACAGTTTAAAATGTATTACAATAGAAAACTTTTTTTAAATTGTAATATTTCACAATATAATTGATTTATTGTATTTTAATAAATGCAAATAAGCCTTGAGGAGCATAAGAAAAATTGTACCAACCCCAAACAAACAGTAGTGTATATAATGTTCATGTTGATCTGTAAGGTCCAGTATAATTTCAATAACAGCCTCTATCCAAAGCTGCATTATGACATGTGACTAAACAATCCATGCTGAAATGTGCTGCACAACCGTTAAACTAAAATGATCGAGGGCCTAAAAATATAATTAATCTGTTTGTTTCAAACATTATCATCTCTTAGAAGAATATGCAAAGCACGGGTAGGAACAGCACAAAGTTGGGTGGACATTAATACACTTTACTTTATCAGTAGTTCTATACTAACTGAAATAAAACTTGTAATAAATCTTGCTCTGAGTTCTGAAAGTTAAAGTATATTTTCATATGACATATGGCCCCTTTACAGGTGCAGAGTCTTTATTTCTGCAGTAGAGATCAGGTCAGATGCTGTGGAAATAATACACAACATAAAAAGACCATCTGAGCTTCACACATGTGCACAGGCAGCTGGCTCTCTCTCTGTTCTATTGTAATCCTCCCATTTCTTTAGACCTCCACACAGCCATCCTAAAACGGTTTGTCCTCGTTGTATTTTGATGATATTTTAATCTGATTTATTTATGATGGCCCTGTCAGGAGATTTCACAGGAGACACATTCTTGTCACATAACTCGGCCCGTCTTCTCCGATTTCCACACCAGCCCCTCATAACCCTCAGCCCAGAAGGGTAAAGCGGGCAGCGCTGTTCACAGTATTACCAGATTATGCCTTGGATTGGAAACGATATTTGAACCAAAAGATTTATCATATTCAGTTCTGTTAGTTGAGCTTTCAGAGCTCTGGATCTGCCCGTCAGATCAATGTTCCATATTTTCCATTTGATTGTTTGTAGTGTTTGAGCCATTCAGTGGGCCACTAAACCGACAGCTGGAGCGATTTCTGAGTACTTAAAAGGGTCAAGGTCATCATGGTTGTTAGGTTCATGTTAGCGTTGCTGCACAGAACCAATGTTTCATTCTGTTTGGTTGTAGAGTACGGCCTCCGGCTGGGAAGCCAGATCTTCATCAAAGAGATGACCAGCACTGGATTGGCTGCCAGAGATGGAAATCTCCAGGAGGGCGACATCATTCTCAAGGTTCCTATCAGACTTTTCACTCAACAGCCATCTTCAGACATTAAGGGCCAGATTTACTAAACAGGGCAAATTAGCGTGAGAGTGCAATTCCAAAAACGTGGCAATGGGAGTGGAAAGTTCTGCACATGATCTTCTGACGACACACAGATTAATGAACACAGACGCAGCCAGATCATTTCCATAATGACCAACGCAATCTACCAAGAGAAGTGCAAATTAGCGTCTGGTTTAAGACGTGCTTTTTTTGGCCGGTAAATAATGGCGCGAACACCAGTAAATTGAAAATCTGGTCCTAAATCTATACAATTGTCATAAAATTGCTGGAACGACCAAGTAGCTTAATGTGTTTAATACGCCATTATTGATATTGTTAGCTATAACTAAATAAAAATGTTATTAATTGAAATAAAGTGAATAAAATATAAATATTAGATGAAAACCTTTAGCTTAAAAATTCTTAAACAAAAATAAGAAATATTGCCTTGGGAAATATTGCCTAACTAAAATAAAAACCAAAAAAACTAAAACTGAAATAAATAAAAGCTATATTATTTTATATTGAAAAATGACAAAGCAAATAACAAAAATACTAAAACTTAAGCTAAAATTAAAACTGGAAATGTAAAATGAAAAGCTATTTTTTTAAAATACTGTAATAATATACAAATAAATAACACTAAATACACTGTATAGCACATGGTTGCTGACGGCAAATATAGCACTGAAGATAATGACATAAACACAGTTTATGAAATTAACCTTTTCATTATTTTACAGTACATATTTAACTTCAGTTTACTTAATATTTACGTATTAAATTAACTTAGTAAAATAATAATAATAATAGGATATACAATAAAAAAATTATGAAATTTAATAGTGTATAAATATGTTAATAATTTGTTCACACATAAATAAATTCTAACCTAATATAATCTAATCATTCCAATATAATCTATATTTGACATTAATACTGATAGTAAACGCAGTGACAGTATCAAGGCAGATAATCAATAATTATGAATTTATTTATTTTTTTATCATGGAAAATATCTGCTGATTTATCAACCTTGTCGATATATATATATATATATATATATATATATATATATATATGGAGGTGACTGTTCGCACACCTCCACTAAAATGGCATTCTAAACTCTGTGGTTGACTCAAGCCCTTTGACATCATTAATGTTGCGTCTTGTTTTTTCCAGATCAACGGAACGGTGACTGAGAACCTCTCTCTGAGTGACGCCGGCAAGCTGATTGAGAAATCACGGGGCAAGCTGCAACTGGTTGTCCAAAGAGATCACCGGCAGATCCTGGTGCGCATCCCTGCCCTTGCAGACAGCGACTCGGAGCCTGATGGTAAGTTGCTTCTATCACGCAGCATTTGTCCATAGACTAGTCTCCATTACAGCGCTTCCTGAGCCATGGCGCTCACCCTCTGGCTGTTTGCTCTCTAACTCCACACTTTAATTAAAAGCAGATAGCATGAATTGGCTCTGATAAATCAGATTAGTAATATCATGTACACATTGCCAGGCGCTGAGGCTGTAATAAATTACAGTTAATTAGGCGAATCGCTATTAATAGACTCGAAATGAATGTCGAAGCACAAAACCCAATTTGTCTGTGTCGGGGCAAGGTTATCATCCACTGGCATAATTTCAACTATATGTCATGGATTTAATAAGACTGGTCCTCTACAGAGGTGATATACCATTAATGCAGTTGGACACGGGTTGTAAAACCTCCTCCGGTTGTATAGTTATAGATTGATAGTACAGTATATTTAACAGGAACACATAGTCATTTAGAAATTACAAGACTGTATTGTCTCTTTTTAGCAAAGAGCTGAGATTTACTGACTCCGTTTATACCTGCTATTAACATCCGTCTCGGATGATCTGACCACTAGTGGACAGTGACCACATCAGAGACAGTATATGGAGACAAACCATTTGTAGAAAAATGAATGGGAGGAAACGCAAAACTCAATATAGCAGCTGTGTTAGGAAGTCCTGCAGTTCTGATAAAAGATACATATGCCTTTTTGTTAGAGGCACCACTTTTTTTTTATATTCCAGAAAGGAATTTTATATTTTTTTGCCTGATTTTTGAATTACTTTTAAAATCTTGAGTGGTAGAAATATATATAATATATATTTATTTATATATTTAAATTATTTTATAATAAATTGATTTAAAAAATATATAGTGTATGGACATATATGGATGTTAATAGCAGGTATCTTAATCTTGCTATCAGATACATATGCACCATTGTTTGCACTTAAACACAATTCCTATTTTAACACCAGAAAGATGCGCTTACCTGAGAAAAGCAAACAGCTTGCTTACAACAGAAATGCTATTTTTGTGTTCTCTTTTTACAGATAATACAGATATGTCATACTTTTAGCCGATGGACCGCTGAGACAACATAAAGTCTGGTTGCCTTTAATCTTTAATCATGACTGTGCCTCATCAAACCTGTAAAACTTTCACACTGTGCTCTTATGTTTTATGCTAACCTCCTTTTTTAATACCTTCTTTAACAATAAATAAGTCTACTCAATGTTATGTCTGTGTGGTGATGTTTTATTCAATCATGGAGGAGAAACTGTGTCAGATGCTATTTCATACTCTTCAGCTGTTATTAGGGTGGGACAGCTGGATATCGTATGGCTTTTACAGATCTACCATCCTCAAGGTATTAAATGCAGGTGGAAGTAAATTTCAGTACAGAAAAAGAGTCCGCTTTTCAAGTGGGGCAGGGCAGAACCGTCTGAATTTCCATTTCATGTTTGCATTCATCGACAGTGGAACACGAGTCAGCGTAGGCATTGTGTATGTTGCTTCGTGCCGGTTGGAGAAGTTAAATTGAGATGTGATGTACACCTTGTCATAAAAATGCAGCATATACGGTTCATTGCCTCTTGCGCACCATTGTGCACTACTTTTCATATTGACTAGATGATGTGATAACCGGCTTTCAGCTATTTCCTCATTTTTATTGTTCATTGTATTCAAGAAGCTGTGACTTTGTAGTGTAGCATGCTTGAATACGTTGAATCGTGACCCTCGAGGCTTACTGTTGTAAATCAGCACTGTCCCATGTGTCTTTAACATGCATGTTAAAGACACATGTCCCTGCATATTTCATTGTTATGTGTAAATTTAGGTAATTGTGTTTAAAGACAACATGACCGCAACTGAATTCACAACACATTTGACTTCCGTAATGCAGCATATTTCTATGTAAAACAGTATATTCAATGGGAAATTAATGTAGGGTTGTGCTGTGGGATTCAAATGAATTGTTATGGTGGAGGAAGGTATTACAAAAAAAAAAAAAAAAAAAAAAGTTTGCTTATGAAAACCATTTTTTTTCTTTTAAGGAAATAAAATAAGACCAGGGACATGTTACAATAGTTCAGTTTTTATTTCATGTTGTCTTTTAACACACTGTGTGTTTAAGAACAGTGCAAGTGCCATTTGTTTATTCTCAGTCACTAGTAGGTCTGGGAGATATAAGGAATATCCTTAATATGTCACTACTATTCTACAGGTGAAATAAAATTAGGTTACATGTTAAAAATAATGTTTTTAATGTGTATTATTATTATTAATAATAATATTTTTTTAAAAATAAAATCTGTATATTTTTATATTGTATACTATATATTTTAAATTAAATATAAATACTACTAAATATTAGTATTATTTATTTATTTTAAATATATGTATGTGTATATACACACACATATAGACATATATATATTATACACATACATGTATGTAAAATAAATAAATAATACTAATATTTAGTAGTATTTATAATATATTTAATTTAAAATGTATAGTATACAATATAAAAATATACAGATTTTATTTTTTAAAAGAAATGTAAATATAAATATATAAATTTATGTTAGCTCTTAATGTTAGTTCAAATTAATCTTTGTTGATAATTAATAAAAACAAATGCATTGTTCATGTTAGCTTTAAATAATATTAACAGATACAACTTCTGATTTTAATAATGTATTGGTAAATATTGAAGTTAACATTAACTAAGATTAATAAATGCTTTGGAGTTTTTTTTCCCGTTGTCAGTCCATGTTAATAATGTTAACTTCTGGAACCTTGTTGTAAAGTGTTACTCTATTATAAACACACATTTGTGTTTATATTTTTCCCCCCAGAATAAATACACTAATATTGCAATATCAAATATCGTCAGATGATCCGTTTTTTTATGCAATATTTCCCAGCCCTAGGGTCTAACCTATGCATGTATGTATGTATGTATGTATGTATGTATGTGTATATGTATGTATGTATGTATGTATGTATGCATGTATGTATGCATGCATGTATGTATGTATGTATGTATGCATGTATGTATGCGTGTATGCTCTCTGTCATTCTTTCTGTTACTCTGCGTGTGTTTTACAGTAGCGCTGCGGACTCAATCAAGTCCTGTCCGTGCTGTTTTGGGTTGTAGTCAGGGAGTGTACAGCAGCTGTCTCTGTGGTTTGTCCTCCCCCTCGTAAGGTACAGACTGTAATTTCATCCCCACCCAACAGATGGAAACACGCCTCTCTCCCCCACGGCCTGGAAAACACAGACTCCCTGATCCTCCCTGATGTTCTCCAGAATCTGTGTTTACATGCTGCCTAATAATCCGTAAATAATCTGACCGATCGAATTAAATGAAAACCCCTCAAGTACAGAACAATTCGAGAATTTATTGAGAACAAGCTCAATTTTTTTTTTAAGATATTGGGATCCTGCTAAATTTAGCAACATGAGAAGAAAGCTTTTTTATGATAATTTTAGATCTGTTATAAAAAGAAAAAAGCCAGATATGCATTAAGGTGATATGCTGAATTGACTTTCCTCTTTAATCAGCTGACAGGACTCGCTAGCTTCTCGTTCTTACGATAACGTGTGACTTAATGGCGCTCTTGAACGGCATGCTCAAAAAATTCGTTCAGAGTAAATGTAACATGCATGTAAACATGTTTTCATCATGCCACAGATTTTAGGGAACATAAACAGTACATTCGAATCTGAAGTCGGATTTAATTTAATTAGGATCAAGGACAATTTGTGCATGTAAACATAGAGGATAAAAGTTTTAATTTAACAAAAAGTAGCGTTTTAGCTCAAAGTTAGTTGGTTAGCTCATAATTAAGACAAAAAATTATTTGTGGCTGTCAAATGTTAGTCCATACTGTGTGTGTGTGTGTGTGTATGTATGTATATATATATATATATATGTATATATATATATATATATATATATATATATATATATAAATAAATATAAATATATAAATAAATGGGAAATTGTGAGATCAAAACAACTACAATTTGTCTATTTAGTATTTTTCTTATTTAATTCATGTTTAGATTTATTTATACATATAAATAAATATAAATAAATAAATAAATAAATATATATATATATTTTTTTCAATTTGTAAAAACCCTTTAACATTCCATTTATTTTCATGTTTAAATAACATTTTCAATCCCATTATTCATTGTGGTCTCAGACTTTTCGACCCCACTGTAGTATCAAACATCTGTATCACTTGCAGATTTCTGCCCTTCCTGAGTCAAAAATGTTACGCATTTTGTGCATTATGGTGTATCTTCAGCCAGTGCTGGGAGCATATTTGTGTCTGTTTACTCTGTTAGCTCTAAGCATTAACCCCCCCAAGCTCTGAAGCAGGTGGGCGGCAGTGTCCTTTTGCTCTGTTATGGATGGAGTGTGTTGTAGATTTGCAGGACAGGCATGGCGTATCGCCCACCAGCAGCGCTCAGAAGAGCAGGAGTTCTCTTAATGCACTGGACATGCACTTAGATCACCAGCAGACCACACAGTAACTCTTTTCTTCCTCCCCGGCCGTCACTACTTCTGTCTTGCTTTCTCTTTCAGGGCGATGCTTCATTTTCCTTGCTCTGCATCTTTTTGGTTTTACTTTTTATCAAATAATTCTTAACTTCCCTGGACGAAGTAGAGCTCTAAAATGAGAAGTTAAAGGAATGGTTCACCCTCATGTTGATACAAAACCCATGAGACATTCTTTCTTTTGTATTGCAAAATGTTTTATATTTATAAGAATATTCGGTCAGATAGTTTCAATGACCATGATCCTATAATAACAAAAAAACATAAAGTAGTCCATTAGAGTCAGACTAAGACTTAAATTGTTATTTAATGATGATCTGTTAATTTGAGAATCAATGCAAACGAATCATTGACTCAACTGAGTTGAACTTGACAACCAAATCCATCTGATTCACGAGTAAGAGTCATTCTTTTGAACTGATTCTTTCCAAATGAACTGATTGAACTAGTATTATACTGCATGATTCATTCACAAATCAGACTGATCAGGTTCTCAGTTGTTTTACTGATTAAGTTAACTGCTCAAAATGAATCAGTGAATCATCTAAATGAATCAAAATCTTTTTTACACTGAAGAAAGGCGCTCATACAAGTTTGGGATGACATGAGGTTGAGTAAATGATGACAGAATTTTTCCATTTTTATTTTTTATTTTTTGTGTGTGAACTGTTCCTTTTAACTATCAAAGTATCTTAAATGTATGCAAGTACTAGCTGCTTTGCACACATCTCTGCTTTTCAAGGCAGTTGCAGTAGATGTCACTTCCTGTCTGTCCTTTCTCTCTACCTTTATCAGGGTGTTCTGTTCATAAAGATTAATCACACCTGTCCGACACACCTTCTGCCTCTGTATAACACTGCTATTAGTCTCTTCATGACAGCTTCATGAAATTCTGGGCATTTGAGTCATGTAGGCATTGTAAATCAACATGATTTGGGTCAAAAAGGCATGGATATCCTGTGGTCAAAATCACAGTGTACTGTATATAAACAGAAATGGTTGTTATAACGGGGCAGATCTTGGCAAATTAACACCAAGTCGACAGTAACATGGTGGTCCGTTCTCTGTGGTTGTGGGTCCATTTAATTCTGTCTCCTCTGGGCCTCGTCTCTTTCCTGTCCAGAACTAATAGAAGGAAAGTCCTTTGCTTCTCATTGTAGACTTTTGTATCTTTCAGATATTTCTGAGATGGAGTCGTACCATTCCTACTCACCTCAAGATGACCAAAGGTCACGTCAATCTGACCTCTCCTCACACTCTTCTAATGATGCAGCGCGAGAGAATGCCAGGTGCGCACAGCTTTAAGATCAGCTCTAGATACACTATATTGCCAAAAGTATTGTGACACCCCTTCAAATCATTGAATTCAGGTGTTCCAATCACTCCCATGGCCACGGGTGTATAAAATCAAGCACCTAGGCATGCAGACGCTTCTACAAACATTTGTGAAAGAATGGGTCGCTCTCAGGAGTTCAGTGAATTCAAGCGTGGTACCGTGTGATAGGCTGCCACCTGTGCAATATGTCCATTGGTGAAATTTCCTCACTACTAAATATTCCACAGTCAAGTTTTAGTGGTATTCTAACAAAACAATTGGGAACAATAGCAACTCAGCCATGTAGTGGTACGCCACGTAAAATCACAGAGCGGGGTCAGCACATCCTGAGGTGCACAGTGTGCAGAAGTCAATAGCTACAGACCTCCAAACTTTGTGTGGCCTTCAGATTAGCTCAAGAACTGTGCATAGAGAGCTTCATGGAATGGGTTTCAATGGCTGAGCAGCTGCATCCAAGCCTTACATCCCCCAAGTGCAATGCAAGGCGTCGGATGCAGTGGTGTAAAGCACGCCGCCGCTGGACTCTAGAGCAGTGGAGACGTGTTCTCTGGCGGAATGAATCACGCTTCTCTGTCTGGCAATCAGATGGATGAGTCTGGGTTTGGCGGTTGCCAGGAGAACGGTACTTGCCTGACTGCATTGTGCCAAGTGAAAGGAAACTCTTAGTGAAAGGAAACTCTTAATGCTACAGCATACCAAGACATTTTGGACAATTTCATGCTCCCAACTTTGTGGGAACAGTTTGAGGATGGCCCCTTCCTGTTCCAACATGACTGCGCACTAGTGCACAAAGCAAAGTCCATAAAGACATGGATGAGTGAGTTTGGTGTGGAGGAACTTGACTGGCCTGCATAGAGTCCTGACCTCAACCCGATAGAACACCTTTGGGATGAATTAGAGCAGAGACTGCGAGCCAGGCCTTCTCGTCCAACATCAGTGCCTGACCTCACAAATGCAATTCTAGAAGAATGGTCAAAAATTCCCATAAACATACCTAAACCTTGTGGAAAGCCTTGAGAAAATTCATGTTCATGTAAAGGCAGACGTTCCAAAACGTTTGGCAAAATAGTGTATTTTCAAAACACATTAGGGATAGATAATACAGTATCTCCAAAAAGTATTTGGACATTTAAAGGGATAGTTCACTAAAACAAGAAAATTGTTTATCACAAAGTTATCTTGTAAAATTTTGATATAGAACCTTTTTTGTGAATTTTTGTGACATCAACTTCAAATTTAGAACACAACTTGGTTAGACGTATGGCACTTATTTTAAAGACATAGTACAAATGCACCTTTCAGTTAGAATATTTCAGAGTAACTTGTTAGCTCAAGGAGAAATTCCTGTTTGTTTAATGTTAGTGGAACATGTATGTTCTCGGTCCGAAACTGTCAGATCAAAACTGCAGTTTATCTGTTGTTGTTTATTTTTAAGGAGGACCCTCAAAGCAGACTGGCAAAGCCCACTGTAACATCCTCTCCTTACAAAACTAGAGAGGAGCCACTTCCAGCCCAGGAGGAGAGAGCAGAACCACAGGAAGAAGAGCCACCACGTAGGAACATGATTCTCTGTATATCACTCATAGTTTGAAAGTAGACAATATCAAGTATTGGCAGTCGTCAATACTTGTCAATTGCCAAATTAGAGTATAATTGGCTTTGCTGACTAAATAAAACCAGACAAATGTTGACCAGAAATGTTATTAGAAACTGCAACATTACATACAGTAGGCTAAAATAGATGGTTTGACCCTCGCTGATGTTAAAAACACATCTGTCATGACTTCTGACTTTTACCTCAGTGGAACATTTACCACCAGAAGTGTATTTAGGATAACTAAATTTGTCACTAAAACTGTCAGTAGTATGCAAAAAAAAAAAGCTTCTACATAATTGCATTGTCATAAGAACATATTTATTTATTGTGTTTTATTTTTTAAATAACATTTATGCAAAATGCATAGTTTGTTCAAAAGTTTGGGGTCAGTAATGTTTTTGGAAGAAGTCTCTTATGCTCACCAGAATGGCAGAAATACAGTAAAAACAAAAATATTACTATAATTTAAAATATTTATTTTTCTATTTGAATATAATTTAAAATGTAATTTATTCCTGTGATGCAAAGCTGAATTTTCAGCATCATTACTTTCAGAAATAATGTTAATATACTGATTTGCTGCATTTTTCATTTTATTATCAATGTTGAGAACAATTGTGCTGCTTAATATTTTTGTAGAAACCAAGATATATTTTTGAGATATATTTTTGATTAATATTAATTATCAATTATCTGAAATATAAATATTTTGTAACATTTATAAATATCTTTACTGTCACTTTTGATCAATTTAGTGCATGTCTGCTGAATACAACTATTAATTTCTTTCAAAACATAAATATTTTACTCACCGCAAACTTTTGAACAGCAGTCTATTTATGATTTAAATGTGGATTCTGTCTGCTTGCAGTTGTTTCAGAATTAAACTAAACTTAAGCTAAATAATTTTTTATTCAATGTGCAGCACCATTAAAGACAACACCCAAGATCCTGCTGAGACCGAGTCCAGAGGACGAGGCCATTTACGGGTGAGTGGATGCTGTGAATAACCCACAGGGTCAACCCTCCTCATGCATGATCTTATTCACTGAACTAAGATATTATAAACCCGAGGACTCACTGAGGGCTGAGTTTAGATCTGTAGACAGAGCTGGAATCTTACACACACACACATTAGTAGGGCTGCTCGATTATGGCAAAAATCATCAGTGTTGTAATCACTATTATTTAACAAAATTATGAGTGGGCCATATGACCAAAAACGTTGATGAGTAATTTATTTAATGATAGCAATATATATCACGTATAGTTTGCTGGAATTAAGGTTACTGTGCAAACAGTGCAATTTCAGCAAACAGCCTACTACAGAAATTAAATAATCAAATTTCAAATGAAACACAACATAGTCTTTACTGTAAGAATTAATCTTGCTTTGATTCTTATTGAAGCTACAAAAGTAATTCAGCCAGGAGTAGTGAGTGATTTTCTCTTTGTCTTTTGATCTTTGATCAACATTAATGACACAGACGGCAGCAGATACAGTATATTATGCCGCTGTCACTTTAAGATCGAATGCATGGATCCAATATACTGATACAAATTCTATTTTCTATTCTATTTTCATTCACATTCTATATTTTCTCCCAACTGTTTACGTTTACTTAAGACATAACTGACTGGGCTTTTGTGAATAATTGACATGCCCAGCAATTTGACTTTTTTTTGTGTGTGTGTGGGCCTGACAATTTAGACATGCACCTACATTTTCAAAGTTCAGTTTGCTTGTCTGTGTTTCCGCTCCGCCTCAGAGAGGGCACACAGAAAGCTGCCTGAGGAAAAGCTCCGTAGTATGTCACTTTTAATAACTTTTTTTTCCTTTTAATATCACGCACATCCCATTTGACTAAAGTCACGTTACATTTTACTGATTTGCACGATAATCTTGGGCTCTGGGGAGTGAAAGTGCACTGCTGTAAATGAAAGGAACGGAATGAGGCACAATAATCACTTTATTTCTATTACCATATTTTTATAATCGTTGGAAGCCAAAATTGAAACTCAATTTAGATTAATTGCACAGCCCTACACGTTATACAGACCAACGCTCCAAAGCCAACGAAAGAGTGGCATGGACACACAAAACAGATCTGAACAGTTGTGATGCACTATGCGGACGTCAGCAATTTTAGATCGATTCCAATTGGATACACAAATTATCGGACTAACAGTATAAATGTAGGAAAAGAGAGAGGAACTAAACAGAGTGTTACTGACAGACTAGGAAGAGAGGTGCTGCAACAATGTAAATTACGCAAAATTGAGACTTTATAACGGCATAATATGGACTCTTTCATTTTGAGGTGAATTATCCGTTTAAACTGTTACACTGGTGGAAGAGCGGACAGGAAGACAAAGCACAGAAAATGAAACCGAGATGGGGGGTCATCTGCATCACAGCCTCACACACGGAGTGGATACCGCAGCAATCTCTCTTTCTGTTTCTTTCTCTCTCTCTCTTTTAATCATCCTCTCCGTCAGCTCCTCCATATTCATGAGGAAGAGGCAGTCTGCTGCTGCTCGTATCCACTGGGAGAGGTTATTTTTGTGTCCTGCACTTGCTTACAGAGCCGCTTTGCTTTAAGACTAGAGACCAGAGTTGGTTCTTACCTGAGCACAGGATGAGAGAGGTGCTTTCAGCTGGAGAGCAGGGGGAAACAAGACATGACAGTGCATTTGGTTCTTGGTGTGTTTGGAAAGAATGAATGGAAATTGGACCATTTTTAAGCCTCTGTATTTTTGCCTCTGCCTCTTATTTGGGAGTCTTTCTATTAAAAGGGTTCCTATTGCATTTCTGATATTACAGGGCTAGTTCACTTACTAGTACAGCTTACTCACCCTCAAGCCATCATAGGTGTTTATGACATTCTTCTTTCAGATGAATACAAACAGAGTTAAATTAAAATTGTCCTGGCTAATCTAAACATTATAATGGCAGTGAATGAAAATTGAAGCCTGAAAAAGTGCATCCATCCATTATAAAAGTAATCCATACGTCTCGGGGTTAATAAAGGACTTCTGAAGCGAATCGATGGGATTGTGTAAGAAAAATATCCATATTTAAAACTTTATAATGTAAAATATCTAGCTTCCACCAGACGGCCTTCCGTATTCAACTTACGAAGAAAGTGTAACGCCTGTGTAAAGTGTAATATGTCGTGCCAGTTACACTTTTTCTTAAGTTGAATACGGAAGGCGGTCTGGAAGAAGCTTGATATTTTACTTTATAACGTGTTAAATATGGATATTTTATAATAAGAGAACACAATGTCCTTTGTAACATTGTCACTTTTGATCAGTTCTTCTTGAATAATTATACATTTCTTTCAAAAACTAAAAATCTTGCTGACCCCAAACTTTGAACAGTAGTGTATTGGCAGATGTGATTTAAAGTAAATAGGCATACTTGCAGTTGTTTCAGAATGAATTTTAAAATTCATTTAATTTATTTAAAAATATAATTCAATATTTATTTCTATATCTTAATTATATTAAAATTAATCACATGCACAAACTGTACAATGGTGTATTTCAAAATACTATGGTTGGCTTAACTTTTTCACATTGTTTAACAGAGCATCAGCTGCAGGATTGGTGTATTTTCATCAGATGTTTTTTAAAGAGTTTAAAAGACTCTTTTATTACAGACATGTTACATGTTAGCAAATACCAAACTCTCGCTCTTTTTTTCTTTTTTTTAGGCCCAACACAGTGATGGTGAGCTTTCAGAAAGGAGAGAGTGTTGGACTGAGGTTGGCTGGAGGAAATGATGTGGGAATATTCATAGCAGGAGTGCAGGAGGGCAGTCCAGCTGAAGAAGAAGGTCTCCGTGTAGGGGATCAGATCATGAAGGTACGAAAACAACAGTTCTGTTGACATCAGCTGAAATGACTTACTAATGTTCTGATCATTTTAGTGCCCTCTTGTTTTTCTTACACAAACGAACAGTTCAGAATATAGCATCATATTTCATAATAACAATGTCTTATTCAAGGAGTTGTAAGAAAGTGCCAGCGATTGAACACTACTGAAAGGGAATATATTTTTCAGTTTTTCTGAGGTTCACTTATAATGTTGGTTGAGGCTTTCTGCATCACAAACAATTGTAATTGAATTATTCATGACCATTTTCCATGCTCTCTTCGACCGTTAGAATAAAATGAGCAGTTTTTATTACTGTATCTTTAAATCTTATGAATGCAAAAGACATCTCTTACGGTTAGCTAACCTTATTATGCTTATTATATGGTAGTTTTCAGAAATAGACTAGGTGGATTGGGGAGAGAGCTTTAAGTAAACATTATATGTATATACATGCAGTTTTCCAAAATCCCTTTAGGAGAAGAGAATGTGCTTTGAATTTGATTTGCATGTGCCATATTTCCTTTTCAACTGCATGTGCACGTGTGTTATCTGTCTCTCCGCTAAAGGTGAATAACGTTGACTTTCGGGGCATTGTGCGAGAGGAGGCCGTGCTGTTCCTGCTGGAGATCCCGCGGGGTGAGGTCGTGACCATTTTGGCACAGAATAAAACCGAGGGTGAGAGCAAGAGAACACGACACACATTAAACACACAAAACTGGCCCTCGCTTCACCTCAGCAAACACACAACAGTGTTATTTTAGTTTTATTATTATTTTGAATGAGCTTTTATTTATTTTTTTGTTTCATTTGTAATTTATGTATTTATGTTTAATATGTATTTCTCATTTTATTAGTTGTTTTTTAATATTGCTGTTTAGGTTTAATTTATTTTCATTTCAGTTTTAGCTGTCATTATTAATATTAATAATTTTAGCGCTTCAACTAAACTTATTTCAGTTTATTGCCACTGGAGTTGGGCCAAAATACTTGGTGTGCTTGTTCAGTTCTATGCTTATTTATTTATTTACTGCACCTTTAAATAATAATAATAATTTATACTTTTTTGGCCCCTATATTAGAGGATCCCATAGTAGGACTAGCAACCAATTTCTGTATGTGTGAACAGGCCCTGAAGTGCTCTCTCTTCATCCTTCCCTTCCCCCTATACACACAGAGCCTGTCGAGAGGCCTCGGCTTGTTGCTCATCAGTACAAAACCAGTCGTAGCCAGTTTGTCTCTTCCAGGGACTGCCGTGTCAAGTGTGGTCATGCGCACACGTGTACAAACATGCAAAAATCTTGATTTTCATGTTTGTGAGCTGTGCTTTCTCATGCCTGTTATGTGAGGAAGTAAATGAGCCCCTGTGCTGAATGTTTATTGGTTCAATCCCAGTAGAGAAACTTTCAGAAAAAACTACAAAAACAAGTTCATAACCCCATCGTAAGACGGGCGGGACGTCAGCAGTGACCCCTACTGTTGGATCTGACACCGCTCTGCCTGCTCTATCTCTCTTTTTCTGCTGTCATGCCATCCTTCCATCGCATTCACTCCCTGTCTCCGTCTCTATTTCTCTCACTCCGTCTCTCCTCGGTGTGGATGTCTCATGGGAAAGCGAGGACTGGCACTGTCAGGGGTTGAATCTCATTTGGTCTGAGCCGAGACAGATGTGGTGTCAGAGCTTTAATCAAGAAGGTGGCTGCACCACTAGAGGAAATCTGACCACTGTAAATTTGATCCTTTAATGACACTATCCCATTTAATCCCATGACACTAACCCATTTAAAATTCATAAAGGACAACGGACTTCATTTACAGCATTATTTTGGAGAGGTTGAGAGATTGGTAGACTGAAAATAACTTTTAATTCATTTATATATATATATTTTTTTTTTTTTTTTTTTTGTCTATGTAAATTTTATATTTTTATATAACTTTTGAATTTTATTATAATTTTATAAATTTTTATATTTATTATATCTATTTATATTTTGTTTATCTATTTATTTTTATCTATTTATATTTTATTGTCTTATATATTTAAGTTTATTTTTGTTTATGTATGTTTTATTTTAACCTTTTGATTTAATTATTTATTTTTGTCTATTTATATTTTATCTCCTTTATTTATATATTATTTATCTATGTATTTTTTTTTTTTTTATTTATTTATGTTATTTATTTTTTTTTTTTTATTAGTCTCCGTCTTCTGATGCATATTGCAATTAAATGCACTTTAGTGCAGTTAATGCAATTTAAATTCACTTTCAATTAATCCCAAATTTATCAAATTTATGGATTTTTCAATTAATCCCCGAGTCTGAGACATGTTTGGGAGCTTGTCTCTGTGTTGTGTCCTAGTTTATGAAGACATCTTGGTATCTGGTCGAGGGGACTCGTTTTTCATCCGGACCCATTTTGAGTATGAGAAGGAGCTTCCTCAGTGTCTGGCCTTCTCCCGGGGGGAGATCCTCAAGGTAGTGGACACCTTATACGACGGCAAGCTGGGAAATTGGCTGTCCATCCGCTTGGGCAAAGACAACCAGCTGCTGGAGAAGGGCATCATTCCCAACAAGAGCAGGTGAGAACGGAGAAGGATGGACAATCTTTGCCTGAGATTAAAAGCTATATGTGTCAAAATATGCCTAAACTAAATGGTGTTTAAGCCTTTAACCCGGAAATAGCGTAAACATTTTTCTTTGTATGTAGGACAAAACCACAAATCCACAAAGCATTGCACTATAATGATCCATCTCGCTCTTTTTCTACTCACAACCCTTGCTCCTGTGCCGATCAGAGCGGAGCAGATGGCAAATGTCCAGAACACACATAAGGGCTCAGGAAGTGACAGAGCAGACTTCTGGAGACTACGTGGTCAGAGGGCGGCCAAGAAGAAAGACCTGCGGAAGAGCCGAGAAGAAAGTTCTGCTGCCATCGCCACGCGATTCCCTGCTTATGAGAGGGTGGTGCTGAGAGAAGGTGTGCTTGTTTGTGTGCATCTATGCGTGTAATATACATCATGTAAATATAAATAATAATATTTATTTAAATACTATAAAATTATATACAATATATCTATATATTTGTGTGTATAATATTTTAAGTTTATACTAAAATAAACATTTTGTTGACATTTCATAAACATTTGGTTGTGAACAACCAAGTCAATTAAAAAGAATAAAGTATAAATAATAAGTTTGTAGTGAACACTGCATAGGGATCTTGTAAATCAGAATATAGCCAGAAAAAGTATAAAGGAAATAAAGGACCATGGACAACTGATGCAACGAATGACAAACATGGTAATTTACTTATCATGGTACCTGTATTGTTTACACAATAAGCTTTCTCAAGAACACAATGACTTCTTACACGCAACATTAGTCAAATCTCTGAGCGGACCAGCCTAATACCGCTAATGAAATTTTCTGCAGCTGAGAAATTTTTAATACGTTTGAAAAATGGGCTCATCACTGAGAGAGATTGCTCCCTACAGTGTTCAAGAAAAATTACCCAATAAAATCATGATTTATGTGGCAAAAGCCACAGTCAAAAATTTGAAAAAGGCTGTTTTGAATCATCAGTCAAGACTCTTCTTTAATCCTCTCTGAACCCTATTTACATAGTTAATGGAGTGTTTATTACCATTAACGGAAACCATTCTGTATTTTAGTCAGACTAAAACAGATTATCTCGGCTGTGAAATCCTTGTTCTAAACCTTGTGTTTCTCCCATAGCGGGATTCCGAAGGCCGGTGGTGCTGTTTGGACCAATCGCTGATGCTGCCAGCGAAAAACTGGAAGCAGAGCTTCCAAACGAGTTTGTAATTGCCAG
Organism: Paracanthobrama guichenoti; assembly: GCA_018749465.1. Lineage (NCBI taxonomy): Eukaryota > Metazoa > Chordata > Actinopteri > Cypriniformes > Gobionidae > Paracanthobrama > Paracanthobrama guichenoti. The sequence continues at coordinate 993,426 of CM031950.1, read as the reverse complement.
TGAGTTCATGCCTATGTCTCTGCGATACCATCAATAATGGGATTGTCACACTAGATTTTATGCATGCAAAATTATTTCAGACCCTGTAATGAATATTAGCAACCTGATATGATTTAATGCTTTGAACTTCTGTTTGGAATAATAATAAATTGTTCATTTAAATGACAACCCATTTAAAATGTTAAATATAAAATATAATTAAATACTATAGAAATAAATAATACAAAGTTATATTAATAATTCAATTGCAGTTTGCATCCTTTTAAACTTTTGATTTAAAATTTTGATATATTTTCAGTCCAAGTTAAATTTAGGTTGTGTTGTGCAAATGTCTTTTTTCTATAAAACATTATATGCATATTCTTGTGTACCCGCTTTTCATGAATATAATCTTTGTATGCATATACATGAATAATAGCTTCCATTAAATAAAAAATTATAATTTGTTGCATTGTACATATTAAGTATTTGTTGTTTGATTATACTTGATGTTTTTGTCCAATGGCACATCAGAAACAGAACCCAAAGACGCAGGGGCGGAAAAATCCTCTGGGGTGGTTCGTCTCAACACTATTCGACAGATCATCGAACAGGTAATTGTGTATGCAAAAGTTGCATTATTTTTTTTCAGTCAGTCATTTATATGAATGTACCTTTAAGCCTTGTACTGTACAGTTTACCTACATTTACCCATTGTGTCATTGATGCAGGACAAGCACGCTCTCTTGGACGTCACCCCTAAAGCTGTAGATACCCTGAACTACACGCAGTGGTACCCCATAGTCATCTTCTTCAGCCCGGACAGCAAACATGGGGTGAAGGCGATGAGACAGAGAGTCATCCCCAGCTCTAACCGCAGTGCCCGCAAACTCTACGATCAGGCTCTGAAGCTCAGGAAAACCTGTTCACACCTGTTTACCGGTCAGTCCTAGGGGTCCAAACACCTCATATAAAAAATCTGTCAGTATTTTCTCACCCTTATGTTGCTTCAAACCTGTATGACTTTCTCTCTGAAAGGTTATTTTGCGGAAATTGACATTATTTTATTATTTATTTAATTTAAAGTTTTTCTTTAGCATTTTTTTTTTTTTTTGCATTATAGCATTGTGGAGGCGAGTTTCAGGCGATATGATTCTGTTTATTTATATACTATGATCCATCCGTTATAAAAGTTAGGCTTTCTGAAGCAAAGTGATGGGTTTGTGGAAAAAAAACTTTATATTGTAAAATATCTAGCTTTTGCCAGACTGCCTTCCGTATTATAAAGTTTTAAATATGGATATTTTTCTTACACAAACCCATCGATTCGCTTCAGAAGGCCTTTATTAACCCCCCCGAGCTGTGTGAATTACTTTTATAATGGATGGATGCTCTTTTTTGGGCTTTAAATTTTGGGCTGCCATTTACTGCCATTACAAAGTAAATCATGGGTTCATTTTCATTTTTGGGTGACCTATCCCTTTAAATACTGAATTCAGGGGAAGTGCAGTAAACAGTAGCTATCAAATATTGTGATTGGCACATATCAATGAAAACGGACTTTGACACAGATTCCAGTTTGAAAATCACCAAATGATTGAAAGCAGCTGATGGAAACACAGTGAGATAAATAGATCAAGTTGAACCTAGAGAACAGTTGACCCAAATCGAAATGTTTTGATTTCCTCTCTCTCTCTCTCTCTCTCTCTCTCTCTCTCTCTCTCTCTCTCTCTCTCTCTCTCTCTCCCTCCCCCATCGGGCTGTTAGCTGTTATCGATCTGAACTCGGCTAATGATGCCTGGTACGGCAGTTTGAAAGAGACCATACGAGACCAGCAGACCCACGCTGTGTGGGTCTCGGAGGGGAAGGTAAAAACAATGGACGTTATAGTTCTCCACCACCTTCTATCCACTCTGAAACTAAACATTCTCTTAAAGTCAACATGAAACACCGTTTACAACCCATTTTGCTTCTGCCATCTGATGTATTTCTGTGAGACTATACAAAAAGAATAAATGCAGGACATTACTAAAAACTGCTTTTTTTTTTTTTTTTTGAGTGGTCAATACTGTTATGCAGCACCACTAGTCTATAACTTATAACAAGTTTATTGTAGTAGTAGTAATAATAATAGTAATTAAATAATATTATAATTATGTAATAAAATACAAATTAGAGCTTATAATAATAAATACATGATATAATATAACACTTGATATAATAATATATACAAAATATAAAATAGTATAAAAATTATAACTTGTAACAATAATAATATTAACAATACAACTTAATTTTCTTTCCATTATGTAAAGAATGCTAAGGAAAATTAAGAGGTAAAGAAATGCCTCAAATATTTCACACCTGCCAACATCCCAAAACAAAAGTAGTTAAATTATTTTTTTAAAGTCACCACGTTTGCTTAATAGTGATATTGAGAAAAAGAAAACCAATGATTTCAATGTAAAGTATTTTAGGGTCATGAACTGCAGAGTTTTACATAAAAACATCCTAATTTAGAAGTAATAAGCTATTTTTCCATCCTGTTTTTGGCCCTCTCTTTAAAACACTCCATTTTGATGGGCGTGCTGTATTCAAGACTGCTATGATTGGGTAACAGTTGCGTATTAAAATAAGTAAGTACTTGGAGTTACCACAGTTATAACTGACAGTGGATGACTTGCAGTGTTTCATGTAAACAAAATTATGAATGAATGTACCGTTGTTTGTCACTGTCATTCTTATGGGCTATTCATAGTTCATCCTTTTCGATACTCTGAAAACCGTATACATTGTCGTGTTTGAAAGGTTCAGTGTGTGAATTTTAGCGGCATCTTGCAGTGAGGTTTCGAAGTGCAATCATCCACCGCTCACCCCTCCATTTTGAAGCACATAGAGAAGCTACGGTGGCCGACACAGGACAAAAATGTCGTTGTCAGAGAGAGCAGAGAGTAGCTAGCACTCTGTAGAGCAGTTTGTCCGTTTAGGGCTACTGTAGAAACATGGCGGCACAAAAAGCCGACTTCACTGTAAAGGGACCTGCGGTGTATGTAGATAGAAATGGCTCATTCTAAGGTAATAAAAACATAACAGTTCATTATGTAAGGTCTTTATACACCACTGAAAACATAATTATGTATGTCAATAGATCCTCATAAATATTACATACTGCACCTTTAAATAAAATTAAACGTGTTGTACTGCTTACAAAACAGATGATGTCACTGAAGCTTTTATTCAAGATTACAGAGAATGGGATCAAAGTAATAACAAAAGCAGGATTCTCTGAGTGATGCGTTTTCTACAAACCTCCTGCATTAACCCCATAAATGCAGAGGCAAAGTTAAAAACAGCAAATCACAACTATTCAGTTTGGCTGCGGTGCTACAGTATAAATACTCAGTACATATCAAACAAACTCAAAAAAAAATTGATTTCTCAATTCATGACCCCATTAATATAAATATAAAATACTAATTTAGTATTATGTTACAGTAATATATTTTTTCTAAAATGTTAACATGAATCATGTGTAGTATATTAAAACCAGGATTGTGCATTAAAAAAATCCATTATGGTTTCATGTTAACTTGCAACATTTTACAGCATCTCTTTACTTTAAGACTCCTTCATTCACATTTTCCCACTTTATCTTACCCAGAATTCCTCAATGTTTCCCTTGTAGTTAAACCCATAGTTTACCTGCCTAATGCATGTCTTCCTTTTCTGAAAATCATGGTAGTCATTCCTCCTGTTTTTCTGTGCTTTTACTGTTCATCATTCTTCAGTGGTGCTCTACAGCTTTCGTTCTGTTTTGTTTTTGTGTTTTCGTTTGTTTTCACTCCTCTCTGTACACAAGATCCATCATGTGTCTCTTTTAGCTGGACGGGACGGAGGGGGACCTTGACGTTCACGACGACCGCATGTCGTATCTCTCGGCTATGAGCGCTGACTATCTCAGCATGGACAGCCGGCTGACCAGCGACTACGAAGACACTGCAGATGAGGGCGGCACTTACACAGATAACGAAGCGGACGAGCCGCTCGAACGCCAGCGGGTGTCGGCCATTAGCCGCTCCTCTGAGCCAGTCATGCCAGAGGAGGTTAGCACATGCACACACATTTAACATATCTACAGGGTTCCCACGGTCATAGATAACCTGGAAATATCAGGGAATATGCGCATACTTCCACATGCACGCATGCATGCTAATTCCAAAACGTTGGCTATTTATCATGCCCGAAGACAGATATAGACACATGCATCCCTCAAAGTGATGGCAAACTGCATGCACATACGTTGACATCTACACACTTAAGCATGCTTGCTACGACGGCATCCCTCACAGTTGCCTAGATCAGCACAAAGTCAGCTGTGTGTGTTAAAAGAAAGACAGCAGAGGTCAAGCCAGCAGGGAAATATATTTTCATATTGAGAATAAGACACCAGCACACACTTGTCATGCATGCATTACATGCTGTAAATGCAAGAAATGCATGACAATGAGTTTACATGGCAAAATATGTGGAATGAATGTTTTTCACACAAAAAAGTAAAACATTCAGTGCATCTGTAAATGCAAAAAGCTGACTCTTCTGCCCCCTTCTGTTAGATGTTGGAACTACAACATTACTGATCACTAAATACTTTTAATTTAGTAATTTTCAAGAAATACCAATATTGAGGTTATGACAAACCTGGAATCAGTAAGTCAGTGTTGTGATTAACTAAAGTAAAATTATTAAAAGTTGAAAATTATTTGCTGAAATAAGTTGAAGCACTAAAATGACTAAAACTGAAATAAATATAAATGTAATGAAAAATATATATGAAAAAAATGTATAAAAAAGACTAAAGGACATAAAAGAAGTACATACGTAAAGAAAACTAAAATTTCAATGAAAGCTGAAAATATAAAAATAAAAGCAAATTCAAAATATGATTAAATAAATAATGCTAAAAAAACAAATTTCAGGGATTTTTGTAATATTACGGAAATTGTGTTTTAAAAGGCCTGGACAAGACATGACAAGACAAAAAAAAAAGTGTTTTAGTCCTCATGAAGGACTGGAAAAGTCACGGAAATTAGTTGGTCAGAACAAAGGTGTGGGAACCTTATAGATGGATGGATGGATGAATGAATGTTAAATCAGAAGTATACTAGATTGTATGTTATCTGACCCCCCTTCCCCCCAGATCCTCAGGAAGTCAAGCCCAGAGATTCGAGGCCGTATCCGCAGGGTGGGCAGCAGAGAGATGCTGACTGAGGCTAGTCCCCCCTTCATGTCCACCTTCCTGCCTGACCCCGCGAAGGTGAGCTCATGTCATTCCCACTGGCTTTCCGTTCTTAAAAACACCATTCATCATTTACCAGATATTAGACTAGTATCAAAAGTGGGAAAAAAGTGGACACAAGTCATTTTTGGACACTTGTGCCACACTTTAAATAGAGGAATGTCATTGTGTTGATATTTTATTATGTAATGCTGTGGCATGCATCCATTTTAAGTGTCCAAATACTTTGTAAAAAACTCAACTTAAGATGATAAAGAATAAAGGCTGAAGATGATAAACTCACTCTGACTAACACAACTCTTCCCCTGACTGAACCTGCTTTCATGCAGAAGAACGGCCTGATTTGGTGCAACCATTTTTCCAGCAGTTCAGAATCATCTCGCAGCAGCTGTGGTACGCTGTAGAGCCATGAGCGGTGAAATGACTAGTGTGGTTTACTTGAAAGCAACTGTCAGCATCTAGTTGATTTTTAATCATTTGTGCCAGACATGTATGCTGTGACCTTGATGTAAAAAAAAAAAAAAAGTAATTGGTGGTAAAGTAGTTTTCTAACAAGTTACAATAAGGTTCAAATGCTAATTAAAATTTCATTTTTAAAGCATTTTTAATCTAGGTTAGTGTAAATATGTATTATATTTATACTAAGCTATTTATTATTATACTAAGCTATTTGTAATTCATATTTTTCATGGTACATTAACTATTGATTTATCTTTAAATATGTTATAAATGTATTACTATATGTAGAAATTATTGATATTTTGTGACAGGGTTCTTTAGGATTATTTAAATACTATACTATTTATTAATGTTTTTGTTTTTATTTACTATTTCTGGTTTTAATTTTAGTTTCAGTTTTAATAATATTGTTATGTGCTTTTTCATTTTATTATTTTATTTTTCTTTATTATCTTTAATTATTTTTATTTCAGTTGTAGTTTTGGGGGTTTTTTCATACATTTTTTTATTTTAGTTAGTTGCAAAGGCAGCATTTCTATGTTTTTCATTTAATATTTATATTTTATTTTATTTCAGTTAACGAAAATTATTTTTAATATACAATATTTTTAATTAAAACTTTTTGTGTTCAGGATTGTGTTATGTGATTATATAATGAGAATGTACAGCATGAATCCGTTTTCCAAACCGTGTTTTTATCTTACTCTGAATCATTATGGTACACTTATAATAAGTGTTAATATTGGGACTATTTCAGACCGGTCTGGTAGGAACCGCTGCGGAGGCGCACAGTCTCTGTGTGACTCGCCATAGACATAAACAGAGAGAAGTAGCTCCGGCTGCAATGTTCTTCCGCAAGACGCATGCAGTTCTGTTTATTACCCGCTAGAGCGAAAAAAGTTACGGACTGCAGCTTTAACAATGAAATTAAACCTTATTGTAAAGTGTTAATAGTAGTTTTAGCGTTTTGGCAGTGTTTATAGAAAAACTGGCACAATTAGTAAAATTCTATATTTTACTAATAGTGTTGCTGGTAGGTTTTGTGTTTGGAATCATGGATCTCAATGTGAAAATACAGTGGTGAAAATACAGTAGATGCATTGAATGTTCTCCATTTAATCCAGTGCTAAAACTGGCCTTTACCTGTAGTTTTAAGGCCAATTCACACTGCACCGACAGACGCAGACCAACGGCGACAGTCACCAGATTACACCACATCACTTCTCCGACATTCTAATTCTGATTCAGCATGTTCAATCAGGAAAACAAGCTCCGACAGGAGTAACACACTGATCCGACAAAACCAGGCGTGTCTGTTGTGGTGTGAATTGGCCTTAAAGGGCTAGTTCACCCAAAAATAAAAAATTACCCCATGATTTACTTACCCTCAAGTCATCCTAGGTGTATATGACATTCTTTCAGACAAATACAATCAGAGTTATATTAAAAAAGTCCTGCCTAATCCAAGCTTTATAATGACAGTGAATGGCAGCCCAAAATTTGAAGCCTAATAAAAGTGTATCCATCCATTATAAAAGTAATCCACACGGCGTTAATAAAGGACTTCTGAAGCAAATCGATGGGTTTGTGTTAGAAAAATATCCATATTTAAAACTTTATATGGTAAAATATATAGCTTCCGGCGGACCACCTTCCATATTCAACTTACGGTAAAAGCATAACTGGCGCAACGTATGATGTAGGACGTAGCCTAAGCATTTTGAACTGTGAGAGGCGTTACACTTTCTTCGTAAATTGAATACGGAAGGTGGTCTGTCGGGAGCTAGATATTTTACTTTATACAGTTTAAAATATGGATATTTTTCTAACAAAACTCCACTCACTTCAGAAATCCTTCATTAACTCCCCAGAGCCGTGTGGAGAACGTTTATAATGGATGGATGCACTTTTTTTGGGCTTCAAATTTTGGGCTGCCATTCACTGCTGTTATAATGCTTGGATTAGCCAGGATATTTTTAATATAACTCTGATTGTGTTCGTTTGAAAGACGAATGTCATATACACCTAGGATGGCTTGAGGGTGAGTAAATCATGGGCTAATTTTTCATTTTTGGGTGAACTATCCCTTTAAGAAGATGTTAACCCATGGTGTAGTGTAGTGTGAACCGCTTTGGTTTCATTCAGTAGTGCTATTTTCTAATGCACACATTCAAATGTCTTTCAGGTAAAAATGCTCCCTCAAGTCGAGATGTCGCGGGGGCAGTACGACCCCTCTCGAAACTACGACTCTCGTTCAAGCAGTCCCGCAAGCAGCGAGCACCCGCGCAGCCAGGACTCTCCGGCAAAAAACAAGCCCCCTCCTCCCCCACCAGCACTCAAACCTACCTTCGCGTCCCGCAGCTCCAGAGGGCTCGTAAACAGTCCTCCAATACGGGACAATGAACCCCAGGGGGACAATCCTGACGATCCTTCTCAGAGGTCTTTCCGGGGCAAAGTGAAGGCCTTCGAGCAGATGGATCACTTCGCCCGGACACAGAGAGTTCTGGAAATCCAAGAGGCTCAGAACGCCAGGGTGAGTTTTCACACACTTTTTTGCAGAAACAAGATCTTTTGTTACTCTCCTCTGATGTTAGGTTGGCATAATACATATGTATTTGTGACCCATTTTGTCCACAGTTGCTTGCCATAGCACTTGTCTCTTTCTGCTATTTTATGTGTCCCTTGTGTAAGCCCGCCCAATCGTTCCAGTGAAGGCTTACGATTGGTGGGTGAAGGTCTCTTGCGCGTTCAGCCTTTTCAACGGGGCAAAGGGATTTAATTCAAATTTATCTGTATCTGACTCCATTTTATCATGACCTCGAATTTAGGTTAGAATGCCAATTGGTTATTTGGTCTTTTATGTTTAACTACACATTTAATTATTCTGTTTAACTCTTTGTTGAAATTATACCCGTTCATAATCTACTAGAGTTAGTTAGTTAGTTAGTTGGTTGGTTGGTTGGTTGGTTGGTTGGTTGGTTGGTTGGTTGGTTGGTTGTTAGTTAGTTAGTTAGTTAGTTAGTTAGTTAGTTAGTTAGTTAGTTTAGTTAGTTAGTTAGTTAGTTAGTTAGTTAGTTAGTTAGAGTTCCAGAGTCAGAAGAAAATTAGTGTAACAATTTATTATTAGTCAGGTAAATGTATCATGCCAATAATCAGTTCAAAGATAATCCATACATAACATCAAATGCTCTGAAGTAAAGAAAAAATTTGGATACCTGACTTCTGAAAATTACATAACGCTGAGCATCTAGTAGACATTCAGCGTTACGGGCTGACCGATATAAAGGTTCGAGCCCTGACCCTTCTGAGACATTTCCTTAAATATCAGACCAAGATGCAAAACTCTTTCAAATGTAAATGTGTTAACAATGGGACTTTACATTAATCACTGTCCCATAGACCTGTATTGACGGCAGGAGGTAGAGAACATTTGGCCCGGAGACACACTACACTCATCACACATTAAGCAAAATATCTCTGAACTCTTAAAACCTTTATTACCTTTTGGTTTACTTCAGTGGGGATGAGACCTTTGTACCAGTCATTTCAAATAATATCAAACATGTATAATACTGTACCGTACTTGTTCATATTAAACCATATAGATTTTGGGTGAATTCTGGAGGAGAGATGGGGGAAGAGGCAGTGAAAAGAAAGGCATGTAAATTAAAGTCATTCTTAGATGATTAACTCAGCGTGACGTTGTCTCGGGTGGGCACGCTAAATGCATGAGAGTGAGTTCAGAAGCTAATTTCCTTTATTTTCTCAGGGAGTTCTCGTTTCTCAATCAGACATTCCGGTATTTGCTAGTTTTTCACAGCCTTGCACTCGTGATCCAGTAGCTTGGCATCTATCTAGAATAGTTCCAGAAACTTGACCTACATGTCATCTAGTTAGTCAAAATAAATTTGACCTACATAAAAAGCGCATCAATATTTATTCTGTATAAACAAGTCAATAGGAGTTTTTAATTTATTGTTTAGTCTTTTCATTTGATCTGTGTTTTTCTGTTGTTCCCTGCTTTGGAATAAAATATGTATATATTGGACTATATACAACAGTATATTGAGTGCTATACAAATAAATTAAATGGAATTTAAGTTGTTTAATTGCTGAGTTATTACCATTAACTAAAACTGTTTAAAACATTTCTGTTAATTGAAATAAAGCTGAAATAAAATAAAATGTAAATATCCTTCAAAAAAACTTTAACAGTTGAAGTTGTTTAAGTTGAAGCACTAATATTATTAACTGGAAATAAATAAAACGTAATAAAAAAAATGGAAACCTAAATGGCAAATATTAAAAATAAAAAAATAAAAATAAAATGACAAAAGCACATAACAAAATGGCTAAAAATTCTACTAAAATTCATATGAAAACTAAAAATATAAAAGCTATTTCAAAAAATAATAAACTAAAAGTACGCTGCTGTGCAGTCACCTATATGCTGGGTAGGCTGACAACATTTTTTTTAGCAGTTAACAAATTATATATTTATTTAAAAAAATAATATCTTAAATATAAAATTCTAAATTAAAAATAACAAAAATATTGTCTAATAAAAAAGAATGTTCTTGCTCCCAAATTATAAATACCAATTGCATGCAGCAATTCAAGTAAGCAATTCTGATGCGTTCATATTGTCTATTTTCAGTTGGAGATTGCTCAGAAACATCCAGACATCTATGCTGTCCCCATGAAGTCTCAGAAACTTGACCACAGCCGGCCACAACCTATCGGGTAAGAGTCTGGTTTTGTTCTGAAGGTGTGGTCACATTAGCCAAATTTTGCAGGCGAAAAAGGTCCATTGTATTTGTTAATAGTGCATTGATGTATGAATAGGGAGACCAGATGTCTCGTTTTTCCCGGGACAGTCCAGTATGTCAGCTCTATTTTTAGTGTCCCGACTTTATTCGACTTCTTTCCTAAATTGTCTTTACTAGGTGATCATATAAAAGCGAATAGCTGTCTTCTGTCACACCAGAATAATAGAAATTAAAATTCTATTAACTTGCAGTTAGTAAAGGCGGGACATTAGAGAGTGTGGAGGAGATCATCAGACGCAAAGATGTCAAAGTAGCATGTGTGTACATTTACAATTTATTACAAAGTATTTACAATTTTTACATTTATCAAGGATCTTGAAAAAGAATTTTTCATGTAGTTTATATGTTATGTGCAGTAAGGCCGTGTGTCCACCAAAGCATTTTTTCACGCGGCTGGCTGGCGTATCCAATGGGAATGCCATGAGCGTAACGAGGCGCCGAGCGTCTATTTCACGCTCAAGCACTGAGCGCTCGCCATTTTTTATACTGGTCGCCGAGAGTTGAAGAATGTTCAACTCTAAGCAAAACGCAACGCTTCATCACTGTCACTTTTTACCCAGCCAACCAATCACAGTGGAGGAGGGGCGGGACAACTACAACACCGACCAACCACCACATTCTGCTTGTACAATGTCAACAGATGACAAGAAGCATAACAGTTAAAACAAGTGCCAGAGGACTTTACATTTTATCTGCATTTTATATAGAAACAATACAGAAACTAACTATCTGTGAAATGAGATACTAGTTACACTTACACGGATATTCCATATCACAGCAAGCAAAGAGTCTCAACTGAAAAAAACGCTGCGCTGCCAAACCACTCAAGCGCCCATAGCGAGGCGTTTTCAGCAGAGAGCCTAGTGTTAGCTAGCTAAAAACACTTTGGTGGACACGCGGCCTAAGTTGTGAAAAAATAACTCAATGTATTTGAGTGGTATCGCACTGAATGACATGCACCAGAACCGCGCTCTCATACAGCGCACAATCCCGAATTCAGTTCTCTTTGTGCCTGCATAGTTGTCAAAATGCTCATCATGTGGAGTAATGTAAATACAGTCGGTTATGGCTCAAGTGAACTTAAACAGCTCAGTGAAAAACAGAAATGTGTCAGTATATTAGATCCAAGCATTCATTCTTAAAGTGACAGCAACTCTTATCATATTTGTCCTATTGTTTGTAATTTGCCTGCCCATCCTGTCCCTCTCGTCCCATATTCTACCATGAGAAAAGAGACTGAAGAGACACAATCACTTTATAAGATGGACAGATTTAAAGGGATAGTTCACCCAAAAGTTCTGTCATCCCTCAAACTGTTCCAAACCTCTATGATTTTATTTTTCGGTAACCAAACAGCTGATGGGCCCCATTGACTTCCATAGTATGGGGGAAAAAATACAATGTTAGTCAGTGGGGCCCATCAGCTGTTTGGTTACTGACATTCTTCAAAATATCTTCTTTTGTGTTCAGGAGAAAAAAGAAATTCATACAGGTTTGAAACAACTTGAGG